>KN819331.1:565852-651528 GCA_000827475.1 Paxillus involutus ATCC 200175
TTCTGACTGCTAACGAATGGTTTTATAGATTCTCGAAGAACTTGGCCGGCAGCTACGAAGTGAAAGACAGAGACATTTCGTCTGTGGGGGAGAGATGGTATTTGGAACCGTCTCGCAAAGAAGTATGGCGATGACATGCACAAAATGGCTCTTGATCGTCGACTCAATCCTGAACAAAAGACTATTGGAGAGCTGAAGAGGGCTATTACAAAAGCAGGGGGACTGGGGGTATTGCGCGGGGACACGTCCTAGGTAATCGTCATAACCGCGTCTCCTTTGGAACGGTCTTGATGCATCCGGTCTTCGCGGGGTGCCGGTCCGCCAGCTGTTTTTGGTAAAATTGTGTGACAACGTGACGGGGAGGAATATGATATCACACCGGGGGTTCGTTCTGTGGCAAACCTGTGCTTCATAAAATGACACCACACGGAAGCTTTGTGATTCTTGTCGATCTGCTCGATCTGTAGGCAATATGATGGATTTTTTTATGTTGGAGTACTCTTCTCATCGCGTAGTACATGATATGTTTCCTTCTTGCCGAAGGGTCGGGAGAGTAACGAACTCGACAAACCTCCTTGCGCACCTGAGGTCGTACCACGAGGTGGCCGCCGTGCAAGTAGAGCGGGAAAATTCCGGAAGGGCCTGTAGGGTGTGGATGATAAGGTGCGCATTCGGGTTGGTTTAACCTTCAAAGGAGCATGAGCGCACAAAAGTGGGCCAAGGAGCCCACTGCTGCCCACAAGCGTCAAGCGTCGACGCCGTCAGTGTTCAGGAAATAGGTAGGGATAATGATATGAAATCTGTTATGGAAGACAAAGTTGAAGATACTAAGCGGATGAAATAATCTCGAGATCTTGTCATTTACGCGGTGTGACGGGCGTGATCAACATGCTCGATTGTTCTCGCTGCAACGGCATGGGAGTCGGCAATGTCAAGCATGACGAGAGACTCGGAGGCCGAACCAGTTTGTACTTGCCGCAAAGTCACCCGGTGATATGGAGCTGATAGCCACCCTCTCGGCGCAAGGGGCCTCTTCTCGGGCGGGCATATTACCAGCAACTTACGGAACACTTCCTAATTTGGAAAATTGCGCCTCACCGGATAACGGCTGGTATTATTCCTATTGGTGGACAGAACGCGCGCTTTTGAGCAGACAAGTTGAACGTTGGAAATGCCCTCTGGGACGAAGCGGTGCCTGTATCGCACGTCTTCCTCGACAAAACATCGCCTGAGGTGGCACCGATTCGCACAGCACATCGATGCGCGTCGCCTGTTAACTAATGTGGCACGTTCAAACTCAAACTTGGCAAGGTGCGCACAAAAACGTTGCAATCACCTGGCTGTTCATAATCACCTCACCAGCCAGGGATACGATAACTTGATTCAGTCAAGGATATATGGTAAAAATGCGTAAGATTGGGTAAGATCCAGTCTTGAACGGCATCAAAAGGCTGACCCCAATTCTATTGCCGAAAGATCGACTTCGCGTTACGAAATCCGCTTTTCTCGTGTCTTTTTACCCGTTCTCTTTTTGGACCAGTCACCTTGTTTCGGGCTGTGTAAGAACTCTGAATTTCCGGTTATCGACCTCATAATCAATGTTTCCTCACCTGTCAAATCTCCCTCAAGTCCGCATTACTTTATAACCAGCTCCTCCCCTTTTGTTTCTCATCAAGGTCATATCTCTCTCTCCTGCTCCAGTTCCATCCCGCTCCCAATGTCACCTAGGGCTTCCTCCTCCGCGCCCCGGTCCGCGACCTCTGCAAGTGCTCCTTATTCTCGTCGAGCAGCTGGTCAGCCAAAGTCAACAAGACAACAGTTCTCTGCTTGCGGCGCGTGCCGTATGAGAAGGTTGCTCACTATCCCCTTCGGGACTTGCCTTAGCTGACGTGACCGGCCTGCTCCAGAGTGCGTTGCGATCTAAAAGACCTCTCTTCCTCCACCCCATCCATCGGTGTCCACCCAGCTTCATGCTCAAACTGCAGAGAGCGCGGTATAAAATGCGTGTAAGTCTATTGACCCCTAGCTTCTTATCCTTGCCGACAATTCTCCGCAACAGGGATGAGTTCGCAGAGGTAAAAGCTGTCAAGCTCCTTCGACGTGGAAGGCGCCTTCAGCAGGTCGAGTAAGCTCTTATCGTGGCCATCTCGAGGTCCAGACCATTCATGTGCTAATTTTACAGAGCTGTGTACGGAAAGGTGATAGATGATGCATCAGTTGCCTCGCAAAACTCCACGTCATCAGCCACTCTTCCCCCAACGATTGCTGCCCCCAAACAAAATACCATCCCTCAATTAAGGCCCGAATTTCTCAGCTCTTCCTTCTTCCGCAGGTTTTGTGTCCAACGTCAGTATTGAATGCTTTACACGGCATTGTTATGCTGACCCCGTGCAGGTCCCGTCATCGAACCGACGGAATTCACCGCCAGATATGTGGCTCACTTCCAAGGAGCAGCCCCCCTTAACATCGAGGGACAGATGCTCGCAATGCTTCTTGTCACTTGGGCAGCGTCATTTGGCATAAACGAGTTTGGTGTCGAGGAAGATGCCGAAAGGCCATCATCAGATACTTCCTCGAGTCCCGAGTTTTCTCCGGATTGCGATGATGAATTCTCAGATCCCAAGCGACGTGCCAAGACGCTTCGTACGGAAGCTATGGCTCGCGAAATACTTGCCCTCGTGGACAACCATGGCATTCTCCGTCGTCCATCTTGGGATGGTGTCCGAGTTCTTCTCCTCCTCCTCCCATTAACGAAGGGTCAGTACTCATCTTTCGACACAGAAATTGATTACTCATTTTGCAATAGGAATACAAAGCTCCATCGAACGCCTGGTTAGTGCAAGTCGAACAACCCAGTTTCCTCGCGCATTGACCTCCTCTTTGTCAGACTACTTATGAAGCAACTTTATCACAAATATACTCCCTGTGTAGCCTTGCCAGCCCATCCTCCATCAACAGCGGACAGGGACCGTACTGCGATGCGCTCGTACGCGCCCGCATATTTTGGTATGCACATGTGCATGAGGGCGTCACTACGGGACTGAGAGGTGGACGTCTTTTCATGTACGTCGGTTGTGATATAATCTTGGCGACGCTCCTGACTCTGCTTTTCAAGGAACGACGACGACCTCGTCGATTTCCAGGGGACCCTACCTCCTCAATACAGCGCTTCAGCATCCCACAGCACCACGTCGTCCCCACTGACGTCAGCCCACTCTTCACCGGCTTCCAGCTCACCTGTCACACCAGACTTCCCTCTCAGTTCCCTCCAAGATCCCCGCGGTCATTCACGCGCTTCGTTGGCTTACTTGCTAACCTCTCAATATTTCACACTGGCTCTCAATGTCTCCGGCGTATGTCGTGCCATCCACTCTGCGTTGACAGGCCCTCACGCTCGTCGTCGTGCCGAGGCTTGCATTCCCGCGCGCGAGGAGGCTCTCATGGACATTTGGGACAGCCTCGAGCGCTGCTGGGACGACTTCGAAGCACTGCGTCGTGGTGCTAGCGGCGTTGGGACTGTTGGCGGTGGCCTCATTCGGGGAGAAGATGTCGAGCGCTTCGTCAGCGGCTGGCAGGTCTTCATCTTCGAGTGTCTCAATGTCATCCGTGAAGCCCTCAAGCAGCGGGTGGCGACCAAATCACACGCCCACCCCAGTCCACCAACTAGCGGTCGTGCAACACCATCTGATCAAGCTGCCACTGTCCATCTACATGCTTACGCCATACAACGGTGTCGTAGTGTTCTTCCGCGCGTCATTGACATCTTGAAACGCCATCTCGCCGTTCCATCGAGTGGCTTCTTCGCTCATGATGCTGGGCTCGTTCGCGATGGTTGCTTCTTTGCTGGCCTGCTCCTCGCCCAGAGCGACCTGGATAATGACAACGACTCTGGTGTTGAAGGTGGGGATGCTGCTAGGTGGGATGCCGACGTGGAAGAGGGCGTGGAGGTATGCCTCCAAGCTCTGGGGGAGATCCGTTGGGTATTCGCCAACAGCCATGAACGCGAGAACACGTTAAGGACAGTCTGGGAGGCCCGCATGGAGCGCGATAATCGCCGTCGTCAGGGCCAAGGTTCGCAGACATCCTTTCGTCCTGAACAATGTGCCCAAGACCGTTCGCCGTACATGAATGACACGGCGCCTGTATCTCGCTCTGCTGCATCAAATCCACACCCGCGCTCCCTCTCCCTCGTTTCAGCAGGCGGCCAAGTCCGTCCACACCTACCTCCTTTGTCAGTTTCATTCCCGCGTACTGAGAGTGGCCCCAACACTGCAGTGACTGATGATGGCAGCGGCAGTTGGCAGACATACACACCACCTACGACATCTGGTTCTATAACGAGCACAGTTGCCACACGCCGTAGCCTCTCTCCTGCCTCCCCGCCACATCATCCAACCATGCAGCCAATGCAGACAGTCAAGAGTGAAGATGCGTTCTATAGCGTCCAAGACATGGATACTTTCGCGTTCACTGTTGATGGAGCTGCTAATCCCCAACATTTGGTTGGACCTGGCCTCGTATCTCAGTGGACGTCGTACAATCACCACCCAAGCGTCA
Source organism: Paxillus involutus ATCC 200175 (assembly GCA_000827475.1). Taxonomy (NCBI): domain Eukaryota; kingdom Fungi; phylum Basidiomycota; class Agaricomycetes; order Boletales; family Paxillaceae; genus Paxillus; species Paxillus involutus. The sequence goes on from KN819331.1 coordinate 570,410, forward strand.
TCTTCACGACTTCAGACGGATTCCCCCACTTTGGGTCTGATTGTCAGGCATACTAACCGTAAAATGGTCTTGGTCTTGGACCTACATACCCACATCACTTTTAACATGATCATTGCGCGCTATCTCAATATTCATACCCTCAGTTTCTTGTGAAAGTACTGGCCCGCATTATAATTTCGACAGTGTACATCTTCACATCTTGCATTATTACCGCTAGATATGACCCCATGTATTTTCACTAGATTTTTGCCGATACCCCTTACACGCACGCTTGGTAGGAATATGCATATGTATGTAATGTCTTGAGCCCAATTGCAGTGGGGCGAACGTTGAGTCGGCATCAGTAAACAGCATGATTGGGAGCCAACTCAACAATCAAACGTACGTCACGCCGACGGTTATGAGAAGCATTGAGGATTCTAGGCCACAACACGGACGCTTTCATCAACAATGCGCTTCTGATATCATCAAAATACTTCTTTTTCTTCATAGGCACTAGTACTCAGATACTGATGGGTCTAGTAAGAACGCCTCAAGGAGACCTCATGTAGTAATCAATCACATACTACTATAGTAAGTTGAATGACGGCAAAGGCGCTTCATATGCATGATGTTTGGCAACTCCACCAAAAAATCTTTCGCGGATCCATAGCGCTCAATTAGTCAACAACGTCAAGTTTGACAAACATGTGGCGGCATACAAGGTGTACGTTATTGTTGTTGTATCTGTTATAGATAGTACTAGTAGACCCATCCGTCCATCAAATCTACAAACGTCGAACAACCCAACATGACTGAAACTCTGTCATGCTGCAGGGTCAACCCAATGCTTGGAATCATTTGATTGGCGGTGTTTTGAATATTTATGGCTATAATTAAAAGTTACAATGATAAGAGGATGAAACATATGGTTCGGTTTTTCTCAGCGATCTTTATTCAACAACCGCCGCGAAATTGATCAACTGGAGCATTGCCTGCACGGAAAGGCTTCGGATCGTCCTCTGCATGTAAAACCTTCCCCCCCGTGCCCATTAAAGTTGTGGGGCCCTTCGCATGTAGCCACGGATTTTTCCACCGTGATGGGATAAACACCACGGCGCTGTCTGATCCCAACAAGGTTACATCAGGACTAGCGACCCATGCGCAACATGCATGCCATTCTTTACCCACCTCTCATGCTTTACTCGTGGTGAATATTCCCACTGCAAATTTATGACAGCAGGAAACGTCTTGCGGATCGATATGATTTTTTCTGATCGACGACGCCGCGCACAGTCTGGTCTGCATAATGCATGGGATCAACGCCACCCAGTTTATAGTAATCATTTTCAGGACGGAGGATTTGCAACACATCGCCGTCAATTTGCATCTGCGAAGTGGTGAGCGTCGATTGTCATTTGAGTGCTTCACGTATTTACCCTTGCAGGCCATTTATATGGGTCCTGGGAACACCATGGAACCACCCTCTGCGTCTGGGATGGTCAACCATCTAGCATCTCTGCAACTCGAGCGTGTCGGCCCGTGATGCGTAAATGGGCCTTCCAGGATAATTTAATTATCTGCCTTCTGGTGATCTGATGACCAGACCGTTACGCGGGAAGAATTGAGGCTTTTCGCCCTGTCAGCGACCCGCCGGGAAGAAGTTGTATTCGAAGATCATTCTTGGAGGCATCCCGTCCAAGATGTGGGATAAATTTATTGCAGCGCCTTATGCCTTCTTCTCTTGAGGCCAATGTGAGTCAGCCCCTCGGAGGTAGAAGGCTCGGGCTTTTCCTTGCCCAAGTTAATGCTACCTTATCATTTTTCCCTGGTTATGTGGTGCCTCGCCAGCGGGGGGGGCGTCTCGGACATGGAGAATTAGGCTGCCATAAATGCAATACAGAGTTTTCTGTCACCAGGTCATGATTATGGGCGGGATATCCCTCTGATCGGGGGCCTCTGCGGAGGCCGGTCAGGGTGACATTGACGTGTGATTCGAATAGTCCTCGTTTCATCGATTCGGAGCTGAGAGGATCAAGGTGCCTGAGGAATAATGGGATGAGTCGATTGTGCGAACTACCTTGGCCAGCTATTTTCCTGTTGGCGTTCAGAACAGGGTGACGTTTTAAAATGCAGGTTCAACTGTACATAAGGGATTCGACTTCGAGGCTTGGCCGCTTGAGTTGTAGTGGTGAGCCAAGGTTGACATTACATAAGCATTTCCCTTTTCGAGAACATGTCTCCCGATGGGTTTGGTGTCGAGGCTGGCCTTTTCAACAGTGCCAACGAGTCACAAGCCACCGACAACGATCCATGGCTCGAGGCAAACGCAGAACGACGCGCTCGAGTGCCCGAAAACCACCAGAAAGGACCCCAGAATTGGAACCACTTTCCCCGCTCTCCACACGGTCTTCGCTGACGCCAGTACCTGTGCAAGACCCAGAGCCAGAGTCTACAAGTGTACCAGAACAAGAACAAGAACCGGCAGAAGAACCGGAACCAATCCAAGAGACCCCGGTCGAATCCGTACCAACGACAGAGGAAGACACTTGTCCAGCATGTAAAGCCCTGCCCGCTTCTCAGTTCAGCGCAGGCTCAAAAGAAAACTGGATAAGATGTGATGCTTGTAAGACCTGGTATCACTGGATATGTGCGGGAGATGGGGGGGACGTCGACGCGATCGACAAATGGCAAGTCTATACTACAGTCATATCCTTGGAATATCTGTCATAATGGGTGTGTCGTGTGATTCATATGATAGGTACTGCAAATCCTGTGTCCTCGAGAAACCTTCTCGGACCATCACGCTCAAGCCCCCAGCCCGTAAATCCTCACGCAAACGCACCCAGCTCGACTATGCTAACCTCAATTCGGGAGTGGAATCGGACCCTAGCCGGTGGTTACGCGTCATCCAGTCCAAACCTATTGAGGACGATGAGTTCAAGCGGATGAAAGGCTCGGATGTTGGTATTGAGTGGTTGGAGAATGACCAGGATGCATTGAAGGAGCCTATTGTTATCGAGAGTCCAGAGGGGCTGGGAATGAAGATGCCAGATGAGAACTTTACGGTGTCAGACGTAGCTGATGTTGTGGGGCATGAGACCCCTGTAGAAGTCATAGGTGCGGTCGCCGATCCAAGACACGGGTTCCCGGATGCTGATGGACTTGGGTTACAGATGTCGCATCTCAATCAAACAGCCCAGGCTGGACTCTCGGAAGATGGGCCGAGTATTATAACAAGGAACCCTCGGCTCGGGACAAGGTCCGGAATGTGATATCGCTTGAAATCTCGGGGACGGCGCTCGCAGATCAAGTATTACCACCACGGATAGTTAGAGAACTGGATTGGGTAGATAAGTTCTGGCCAAGTACACGGAGAGGAAAAGGACATGCATATCCCAAGGTCCAATTATATTGCTTAATGGGCGTTGCCTCTGCTTGGACGGTGAGTTCCTCCTCTTCCTTTTTCCGAGACCATGAATACTGATATGAACCACAGGATTGGCACGTTGACTTTGCGGGCTCGTCGGTGTACTATCACATCCTTCGGGGATGTAAGGTCGGTACATTCCCTTCATTTCGGTGTGATAATCCTTAATCCTGAGTGCAGGTCTTTTACTTCATCCGTCCCACACCTGCAAATCTTGCTGCGTACGAAAGGTGGTCCGGAACAGAACTGCAATCGAATGTATGGCTAGGTGACATGGTTGACGAAGTCGTTAAGGTCACCCTCCACCCGGGCAACACCATGATCATCCCCACTGGCTGGATACATGCCGTTGTGAGTATGGTGTACTTCGTCTCCTAGTAGCACCTATAACGGAACCTCCAGCACACTCCTCTGGACTCGCTCGTATTCGGTGGCAATTTTTTGCACTCGTATAACGTCGGCACGCGTAAGTAGCCAAACACGACTACCATACCATCCCTCACCTCGCACATCAGAACTAAAGGTGATCGACATCGAAAAAGTAACACGCGTGCCCAAAAAATTCCGTTTCCCTTACTTTACCAAGTAACAATACCTCTCCTCCCCACTCGTCCGCACGGCTGATCCTTCCTTTCATCCCACAGACTCTGCTGGTACGTGGCAGAAAAATACCTTCGTGACCTCAAGGTCAAAGAAGAATTCTCACCTCGGGTCCTCGAATCTCTCGAGGCTCTATCCTCCTTCCTCATCTCCGAAGTGCGAACCATGGAGCGAGGAACCGAAGCTGCTAAACGAGATGCAAAAGATCAGCTCCCCGTTGAGAGAGTGAAAGATGCACCAGCGCTCGCGAGAGAGTTACGATGGCGAGTGAGGATAGCGGCTGGGACGACGAGCGACGACGAGGAGCTTGGGAGCCCTGTTAAAAAGGTGACGGTTAACGGGAACGTGAACGTGAACGGGGTGAAGAGGAAACGATCGCCTACTGAGTCGCAGGGCGGGGAGGGAGTGGGGGTGGAAAAGGTGCAGTTTAGGAATTTTCAGCCGAAGGGATGGGACGCAGTGGAGGATCTACCGAAGGAGGAAGAGAAGCAGACGGTGAAGGCTTCGTACCCTGGAGACGTGGGATGGAAACAGCGATGGACAAGATACGATGATGCGCCAGGAGATGGTACGGATTGCCAGGCGTCTGTAGAGCGGAAGCGGGAGGTCACAGTGAAGGTTCGAAAGACCGAGGGTGGCTTGGAGCGACAGCGAATCGAGCGGGTGTTCGAGAAGTGGGAGTGGTCAAACGCACCTACCGAGGAAGCTACGGAGGAAGAGGACGCGGAGATGAAGTTGGATGAAGGAGAGTCGTTGCGCAAAATGGATGTCGACTCGCATACCGATCATTTGAAAGAGGAGGAGGAGGAACCTGAGGAGGACGCTCAGGGGTCCCAGGCAAATGGACTGGCTCAGGCGATATCAATGGCGGTTGTAGCATAGACTGATGGACTCTTTGGCTGTTTATTTTGTGTATTTTATTGCTCTTAAGATCTTTCAGTACCACAAGTACTCTGCTCGATGCCTAGCCATACTAGTAGTAGCTTGAGGGAGTCTGATTTACAGTTGCCGAGGTGTGATGCCAGCATGTGGGAAATCTGTTGGGAGCAACCTCAAGCACTTACCGACCAGTCGAAACTGAGCCTGTCCCGGTCCTCCAGTGCTCGCTCAGAGGTCAAGCAAGCTCCAGCTGCAGCACACTAATCTCAGTGCTTCAGTTCACCAGCTCACAACAGTGCTTTTCAGCGGGCCTCTCAGTCCACATCTGCAACCCACGAGCGACAACTGGCATCATTCCGGTCAACACTAGTACCATCATGTCTGGCTTGGCGTATGATTTTCCAGATGACGAGTTCGAGGAGCCAGGACCTTCTTCTGGTGCAGTGGAGGTGAACAATGCTGCAAATCATGCCCGTCACAGTGCAAGCTTCCATCCCAATGGACAGCCGAACTGGGCCCCTGGTCCTTCTCCCAACGATCCAAATGATCTAACAGCAGATGACTTCTATGCACCCCCTCGTATGTCTTTTTATCACTAGCCCTATTACTTGCGCTGTTGACATTACCCATCTTCAGAAAACGCCAACTTGCGTCACCCCAACCACTCTTACCCTTCCTTACCCTCAGACAGACCTCCAGATTATGATGCCGTCTACGAACATGTAGCACCCCTCCCGTCCATCCATCGTGACACCTCAGCGCTTGTCGGTAGCATGAACTCCATGCGAATAAGCGACCCAGTCCCCCGTGGTGTCAGTGCTATGTCCTTCAGCTCTGATCCCATGCCTCGCGCTGGCACCTCCATGTCGATGCAGAGTCCCGTCTACAGAGGGCCTCCTCAGCCACGATATGCTAATGGTCTTCCCCCTGCGCCTAATGCGACTCTTCCTTTGCATCTTCGCAGACCTGTCGACCCTACCTACGATGCTGGTGCCGTCTATCATCAGGGCCAGGGTCAACCTCATGGCGGCGGCGGTCCGTCCCCGAGCAGAAGCAACACGGGGTACCCTGAGGGTGGGGAGCCGCCACAACAGGGCTTCGAGGCAGACATCGTTAGCATGTACACCTACGACGATCAAGAATCTGCGCCTCCCAGCGCACATCCGTCCTCAGAATCTTCTTCATTCTCTTATTCCCAACATCCTCCCGTACCGCAGCACTACCCAACGAGACAGTTCCAGGCGGGCTGGCAAGGCCCTCAACACAATCCAGTACCGAATTATGGACAGCCACACCCTGGTCCAGCTCGTCCTGGTGAATACGACTACCTCTACGCTGCGGCGTCGGACGTCCTTGGCATGGCTCCTCCTCCACAGGCCCAGATAAATCCCTACCTTCCTCCCAGTCAAGCACCGCTTCAAGCTAGCCAGTCCGTGCCTTACCTTCCGCCCCCGGGTCCAGCTCCATACCATCCAGGACCTCCCCGCCCGCCAGGCCCTGCAACCTATAGTCCAAACGCTACCCTCCCCCAAGGCTTCGATGATCCCGAATTTGAGATGCGAGCACCCGACGCCTCCATGCAACGTTCCGCCACCGCCGCTTCCGTCAATCTCTCGACCCGTAAAACCAAAGCCGTCGATCTCACAGCCCCTCCGTACACAAAAGAATACATTGATCAGTACCGTCAACGTATCAAAGCAGACCCAGACCCGGAAGCGCACTTCTTATACGCGAAATACCTCATCGAGGCTGCTAAGAAGGTTGGGGCTGATGCAAGAGATCAGAGAGCTGTGAAAAAGTACCGAGATTTGCTCATACAAGAGTCATTGAAGACAATACGGAGACTTGCAACTCAGAACGAGGCATATGACGAAGCCCAGTTCTTCCTCGCCAATTGCCACGGCACAGGAGCGCTCGGTCTTCAGGTAGACCACGAGCGGGCGTATCACTTGTATCTGCAGGGTGCGAAACAGAACCATGCAGCGGCCGCGTACCGTGTTGCTGTATGTAACGAGATCGGGGCGGGAACGCGACGAGATCCTGCCCGAGCCTCTGCTTTCTATCGCAAGGCCGCTTCACTCGGTGATACAGCTGCGATGTATAAGCTTGGGATGATCCTCCTCCTTGGGTCTCTCGGCGAGCAAAAGAACCCTCGCGAAGCCATTAACTGGCTCAAACGCGCAGCAGAGCAAGCGGACGAAGAAAACCCCCACGCACTACATGAACTCGCGATGCTGCACGAGATGCCCAATGCTCAACTTGTCGTGCACGACCCTGCGTATGCAAAGCAGCTCTATACCCAAGCCGCCCATCTCGGTTATACCCAATCACAGTTCAAACTTGGGCAGTGCTTCGAGTATGGCGCCCTCACGTGCCCTGTGGACCCGAGGAGATCAATAGCGTGGTATACCAAGGCGGCAGAGAAGGGTAATTCGGAGGCGGAGCTTGCGCTGAGCGGGTGGTATCTGACGGGAAGTGATGGCGTGTTGAAGCAAAGTGATTCAGAGGCGTATCTATGGGCACGTAAAGCTGCAAACAAGGGATTGAGCAAAGCCGAGTATGCGGTGGGGTATTATGCAGAAGTCGGGATTGGTATCAAGCAGGACCTCGATTTTGCAAAACGATGGTATATGCGCGCAGCAGGTGCGTACCCCTTTGATTTGCTTGGATAGGATGTACTTAACCGATCGTTTCGCAGCCCAAGGTAACAAACGTGCGATGAACCGGCTCACAGAGATAAAGCGCATGGGGAACAAACGATCCAATGTCGGGCGCCCCACTCGTCAACAAGCGAAGGACGAATGTGTGATCTGCTAGTATCAGACCTGTGGATTCAAACGTTCGCTGCTTGCCATTGTTTCGTTCACTCAATTAATTAATGCAACGCGCTGTGAGGCCTTTTAAAACCTTCACGCGTGGCCACGGTTTTGTGGATTGCTTCGGACTGGATTGCTGTCTACATTGGCTTATTCTAGAAATGTTCGTGTTCGTTATCGATGCTTTGCAACAGAAATTCTGGCCAGTCTGGCAGAAGGAATATATTGACGAGCTGCAAGTTAACGCGTGTGGAGAAAATAGCTCCTATGATCTTAAATCTTTGATATCGAGTTCTCGTCCGACTCGACCAGGGCTTCCATAACACAAGCATCAGTCAACATGGCAGCAGCAAAAGACGACGTTCGAAGCACTTGTTCGCTATCCGACCTTGCCCACTGACTTTTCTACTTTCTCATTGACAGATCTCGCTATTGGAACACCTGGATGCATCACAGATAAACTGCCTCAACGAAGAGACGGAACATGACCTCAAATCGATCTTAGTTTCCAAGAAATTGAACACTTCGTCTTCATACCTCGAAAGTGGTGCAGATGCACAGCTTCTCCTGAGTATCCATGTAGGTCCACCCTCGTCAATATCTGCGTCGACGTTGACCGGGGCACCCGTGCATCTGGCATAGTTCAACCAAGCCGTTGGTGTGCGCACACTCATCCTCCACTCGAAAGACCCCTCCAGAGGTCCCAAAGTTCTCAAAATCCTCGTCAACAAGCCTGCCATCAGCTTCACCGACGTCGAGGATGCCGGGGACAAGACGTTCGCACAGATCATCGAATTGAGCGAGGATGACGTCAAGGATGGGAAACCAATCGCGCTCAGGTTTGTAAGGTTCAAGAACGTGACGGGTCTTCATGTGCGTTGGTTTTATCTGCGCGCGGGGTAGTTCGGCGTCGTGTACTGACACAGGGAATGGGCCTGGGTTGCTTTCATGCTCGCTGTAGATATTCGTGGAGTCTAATCAGAGTGGGGACGACGATGTCCAGACGCGTATCGATGCGATCGATGTGTTGGGTGTTACAGTGGAGTGTGTCCCTGCCTTTCTTTCCGTCTATGCAAACAAACTCATCCGCCTTCCAGAGCAACGAAGAACTTGAGCGGACTCAGACAGGAGGATGACTAGCCCTGCATCCGTGGGCTGTCTTTTATATCCGAGTCGAATACCTACCAACTTACCATTACTCATGTCGAAAGATGGCCATTACATAGGGCCTTCACACCTTTATCTCGAATAAGGGCGCAATCTGGGTGTTAGAAATCGTGGCATGGTACAGTAATAAGTTAGTGATAGATGACAGTCTAGTGGGACGCCAGCTAGGCATTCATTTCCCGTCAATCTGCAGCCACATATTCCACCTCGTCCTGGCGTCTTCATCGCCCTCAAACACCCAATTCACCTTGATCACTTCTGAGAACCCTTCGCTTGTTTGGGGTTCTTCATAGTTGTCTCGGAAACCTATGAAGGCGAGGTAAGGGAGAATGTCTCTTGGGGGCTGAAAGTTCGGAATTTGAGGTCAGTAATGAACAGTAGTTGGCTAACATTAAAAGCCACGAGTCGAGGGAGGGGTGGGGGTTTCCTTTCTCACCTCGGTACCACTGGAAGGGGGTTGATTATACGCGCGGTATAAGTTATTATGCCAGGCAAGATCCATCGATCCTGTGAAAAGGAAGCATCTGCATACCACAGTCAATTGACAAACTGTGGTCGTGGAAACAGCAGTGCGCCTAGATGAACTTACCGTGCAGTAACCCCTACCTTTTTCGCGAGGTCCATGTATAATTTCCTCGTCGCGATATCCCGGTTGGTATTGTCTGGGTGCAAGGGTCGTGCCTAAATTCCAAGAAGACGTGTTTTTGAACACACCTATGATGCAGCTCTTCCCGGCCTTGAGTGCCTCCTCCGCAGCTTTCACGCACTTGGCTCTCGTTCGCAGCGTATCTTGGTTGACATGGATGTACCCGACTGGAGCGAAATGTTTACGATAGAAGGATGATTTGCCAAGGCATGGGAAGCCCGTGAACAGGACGAGTTCCGGTTTGGGAGGTTGCGGGACGATGGTTGCACCTGGTGGAGAGAGTGGTTCCGTGGCTTGTGCAATTAAGTCAGATGTTACGAAGATGAGGAGTGGGGGGAGAGTTACTAGGTGGAAGACCGGACACGTGGAATCCGGGGAGTTTGTATGGTGCGGCCGGTAGACCGAGGAAGTATTCCTGCGGGTGAATAACGCAGTTCATCGTGACCACACATTAAGTCCTATGATAAACGAGGAGGTGAGGCAAATCCTACCTCGGGGGTATAAAACGGTAGCCCGACATTGATTGCCCATTTTCTATCCGTCGAAGCAAAGTCATCTGGGCGACCAGCGGCATCCCCGACGAAGAACGAGCTCTTCTTATCTGTGATAAGTGACCATACGGGATTCTTCTGAGTTTCATGTCTGGTACGTCTAAGCATGGACACCTGACACACCGATCCTGACATCCTGTTCATTGAAGATCCGTTCGAGTTCATACCACATCCCAGGCATCGGTTTCCTGTATCCGTCCTTCGCGCTGGCCGCAAAGAGGCGGAATGGGACGGTAGGTAACTGTTCATGTGCGTTAGAGCGCCACCGCCAGATGAGTAGGTTTTTTTGGGAAGTGCTGACTAGCGTACCGCAGCAGCTATGAGCGGTATCTTCTTCTTCCAGTCTTCCAGCGCTGCTGCCTTCAGCGCCTGGTTGGAAATCAGCAAGATCGAGTACCTATATAGCAGCACACCCATCCAACCCCAACGACCCAAAACAGAATGCGTCAGAATGTATCACAGCCGGGACCCCCTTTAAGGCTCGTAACCGCACGCACCCATCCTGATGCAACTCCTGCAATTTGCTGGGTACAGTGTTCCGCCACCACGCCCACTTCAATGCCTCCGCGCCTTTTCCACGATTATTATGGTTTGATTTGATGAGCGTTCCGTCGAGGTCGAAAGCGGCGACTTTTGAAGTGGCGGGTGGCGAGAGGTTTACCCCGTGCAGACATGTGCGTTTTGGACCGAGTGATGGCTTAAGCCATTGAAAGTTGGAGGGGTTGGTGTCGGTACTCGCGCCTGACTTGGAGAAGAAAGGGTGGACTGGGGATGACATTGTAAGCTGTCTGTGACACATGAGGAAAGCAAGGCCCAGTGCTCACTTTTCGCGACTTTACGAGCGCCATTCATTGTTCCATCCGTTGCCTCTGAGCCTTGTGAATCTGACTCTTGCAGCTGGGAGATGGCGCGTTTTTGAGAGGGTTCTGATCGACACGGTGAGCCGAAATTAAAGTATCATGTACTAGTAGTCAGTCGCAGACTCGGGGTGGGCTCGACTTACGTGCTGTAGTAATTTGCTTTGAAGGCTCGGACATTTGGTATGAAGTGCTAGCAAAAGTTGTGGGTGGACAGACGCGTCGCTTCAAGCTTGACCTCGCTTGACCTCGCGTCTGTTTGCACAAACAGGGGTCATTGTTATTACAAATAAGTAGCATTTCACGATAAAAAGTGCAATAAACTCTAAGCGACGATAAACGTGAGTTACAAGTACAACAATTCCTCGTTCCCTGCTTCTACAGAACTGATAACCAATGCTTCGTCGGACCGTCCAGTCACTGCGCCTTGTCACTCAAGAACACAACACCAGGGAGGGCCTAAATCGCATGACAGTCGCGCTCAGATTCACATCGACCACATTCGGAGTGAGAAATCTCACCTTGCCCTCGAGTAGCTCAAGGCTCGCGCCACCGCCAGTGCTGACGTGGCTGATCTTATCCTCTGCGCCATACTGAGCCGCAACGGTTGCAGTGTCTCCTCCCCCGATGATGACAGTCGAACCCTGGCTTTTAGCCTTGATGGCGTCGTCGAGAAGGGCCTTTGAACCCCCCGCGAAGGCTGGGAATTCGAACACACCAGGGGGCCTGGAGGAGGAGGGACGGTGGAATGGGCGTTAGTCCGCTGACGGCGGGCACCGGTGAGAAGAGTTGCACTTACCCGTTCCAGAGAATCGTCTGGGCCGCTAAGACAGTCTTGCTGAAGAGCTCACGGCTCTTTGGGCCTGCATCGAGACCCATCCAGCCCCCCGGGATACCTTCCTTCTGGGTAGCAGCACCAATCTACGGCGCTGCGATAAGCTAACGCATATCCGACCCGCAAAAAAGGTTGCAAACCTTGGCATCCTTGTCAAATTTGTCCGCGGTGATGTAGTCGATGGGGAAAACCAGTTCTACATTGTTTGCCTTCGCCTTCTCGACGAGGGAAGCGACCTTCTGAGCCCCGTCTTTGTCAAACAGGGAATTCCCGATCTTTCCCGTTGACGTTCCGTGTGAGTACTCTGACTAAATTTGGAAGGCTTCCACTCACAGACACGTTATTGAGGGTTTTTGCGAATGTGAACGCCATACCGCCGCAAATAATGAGGGCGTTAACCTATTGGAGTGCAAGATCAGATCGGTACGTGCTGGACGGGACACTGAACCGCCCATGAATGCAGTGCTCTGGGTGTACTAACCTTGTCCAGCATGTTCTCGATAAGCTTGATTTTGTCGGACACCTTAGCCCCACCGAGGATAGCCAAGAAGGGGCGGTCGGGTTTCTCGAGGACCTTGGCAAAGTACTCGAGTTCCTTCTTCATGAGAAGACCGGCAGCCTTTTTCTCGAGGTTAATGCCGACCATACTTGCGTGAGCACGGTGCGCCGTACCGAACGCATCGTTGACGTAGAGATCGCCGAGGGCCGTAAGCTGCTTTTTGAACTCGTCGACGAGTTCCTTCGGGACCTTGGCTTTGTCGGGGCCTTTTCCCTCTTCGGCGCCGTGGAAGCGAAGGTTCTCGAGGAGGATGATGGATCCATCTTCCGCTTCGTTGACTGATTTCTCGACTTCAGGGCCGACACAGTCATCCAGGAAAGTGACGTGCTTCTGGAGTTTCTCTGCGAGAACGCCTGCAACTGGTTTGAGGGAGTCTTTTTGACTCCTTTGACCATCTGGGCGGCCGAGATGGGACATGAGAATGACAGCTTTGGGTTCTAGACGAGCGATCTTTAATTTGTACCACGACACACTGCCCTTGATGTGGATACATACTCCTCTCGAGGACAAAGTTGATGGTTGGAATTGCTGCGACGATGCGCTGTTGGACGTTATTTAGGGAACACCGGGAGGTGCACGGTGGACAATACGCACGGCGGGGTTGGTGATGACGCGACCTTTTTCGGGATCATCTTTCATGGGGACATTGAAGTCGACACGGATGAGAACGCGTTTGCCAGTGATGGCGTCTGCGAAGCTAGGGTCGTCGATGAAGAGCTTGTTTGAGAGGGACATTTTAGCAGTGTACTAGCACTGATCGAGTGGAAGAAAAAGTGTCGATGGAGGGAATGATGGAGCAGGGACGAGTACCTACGAGTACTTATATAATTAGGAAAGGGGCGTTCTTATCTCCGTCCAGTTAATCGCATCGTCTTGATCGGGTGATGATCTCTCACGCTCACCTTGTGGACCTCCCCATAGACCTCGAGGACCTGGTGGACCCGGTACTCGTACCACTGTCACCTCCTCCTCTGCCATCTTCCATAGTTATGGCAGATTCAGGCCCGTCAAATTCACTCGGCCTCGACTTCGATGCTCTCCACATAAAGGACACCGACACACCCACTGCCAACGATGCCATCACAGCTCTAACAACAGACGCACCAGCAGCCGCTCGGGAAGAGCAGGGCGCCAGCACCATTGAACAATCGCCCCCAGCAAACGCGAAAGATCCAAAGACGGACAAGAAGAAACCGTATGTCAACCTGGAGCGCGTCAAGACCGGCGGTCCACAACGGGTTTGTCCCGTCACTCGTGCCAAGGACATTACTCATGCACTTGCATACAGGAGAAGTTGACCGAGGAGGAACTTGCTGAGCGCATGCAGCGCATCAAGGAACAGAACGAGAAGATTAAGCAGAGACGAGTCGTGAGTTCCCTCCGACCACGCTGCTCCCTTTCATGAACACACCAATCAGGACGTCAAAGCGGACGAGGACGCTTTCAAGAAGATGCAAGAAGTGGATCGCGTAAAGCAGGCGCACACACGTAAAGTCCAAGAAGGCGTCGACCGTACACGTGAACAGAATGCCCAGAGAAAAATGGACAAGGTTCAAAGTCGAGAATGGGATTCGGGAAAGCCCGCTGGGGAGTGGAAGCAGACAAAGAAGACTGACGGGAAAGAGGAAGATGAAGGCGGTCCTGCGCAGACCACAGAGCAACGAGGTGGGAAACCCCGTGGTGGTGTTCGCGGAGGTACGAGAAGTCGCGGACGAGGACGCGGAGGTGCATCCAGGGGCGGGTTTGCTCCGGCCCAGGCTACTACCTCCCCAAAGCCAGTTGAAAGTGCGGCGGCTACGTCTACAGCCGAGGGTACTTCATTGTGATCCTTGTCTTGGGTGTTGTATGGATATCACTGACACGACCTTTGCTCTTTTACCAATTATGACAATATTTGTACTGTTATCGACATCATCACCGTCACGGTGATGTGCTCTCCAACACTTTGATGACTAAGCATAGTTTGCCCGCAAGAAAATTATCAGTGTCTGGAATTAGGCCTCGTGGTTAGTCTCAGCCTCTTGCAAAAATGGGTCGCGGAATCCTCCTCACCGCGAACCTCCCTCAGCTCCAGAATCTCATAAAACGTGATCCAGCAGCGTACAAAGAGGAGTTTCTGCAGCAGTGGAATCACTATAACAGTGTCCGCCAAATATTCCAGATCAACCCCGATGAGCAGGCACAACACTTCAGGGAGCTCGTCTCGTTTATCTCGCAGGTGAGCAGTGCCCTCGGTACATCGTGGTTCATCACCGGCTTGAGTGATCTAAAGAACAGCGCAACGTAGGTCGCACAATGTTATCCGAAAGAAACGGCACAGTTCCCCTCTCATCTCTCAACGCTCCTTCTCGAGAACTATGGTTCGCTCACGCCAGATACGCGCAAGACGCTCGTCCAGAACCTCGTCATGCTCCGTAACAAAGATGTGATCACTTCCATCGAGTACGTTGTCCTGCTTCCGCATCGCACTTTGTAATTTCACGACACCCACATCTCTGTCCTTACTCAATCGCCTATTCCTAACTATACCCTCAGACTCCTCAAGTCCCTCTTTCCCCTTCTTCCTAGAACAACCTCATCTTCTCTCCGAGCTTTCATCCGAAAAACAATTCTTTCCGATATCCGCACCGCCAACCTCCGCACGAAAAATCATAAACTAAATCGCGCCGTGCAAGCCATGCTTTTTGGGATGGTAGAGCGCGGTATGGACGGAGAGGTTTTAGGGGATAAGGGCAAACTGCGTGCTGGTGCGACAGGCGGTAGTGGGGGTAATGGCGAAGATGCGATGTGGGCTGTTATCTTGACGAAGGAGTTATGGAGGAAGGGAATATGGACGGACGCGAAGTGTGTGTCGATCGTTGCGCTGGGATGCTTTCATCCTGTTATGAAAGTGCAGAGTGCTTCGATTCACTTTTTCCTAGGTAGTGATGATGACAAGGAGGATAGTGATGATGAATCGGAGGGTGTGAGTGTTGTTTTGTTATCTGAGCTTGATTTTTCGGTCGTCTCACAGACCACAGGAGGTGGACGTTAGAGCACTGCATCACCGTCGCGAGATCAACAAGAAAACGCGAAGTGGGAGCAAAAAACTCCAAAAGCAGCTCAACGCTGCCAAAAAGGTTGGTAGAACACATCCTCCCCTTGTTTAGCTGCCTCACGCCCGGCCCATTCACAGAAAAAATATAAACCCTCCGAATCCTCCACGCCCAATTTTTCCGCCCTTCAACTGCTCAACGACCCCCAAACCTTCTCCGAAAAACTGTACGACAACCTCAACCGCTATGACAAGCGCCTTTCCCTCGACCACAAAATCCTCGTCATGCAGCTCCTCTCGCGCGTCATGGGCTGCCATAAAGTCTTCGTTCTCCCTTTTTATACCTATATTCTCAAATATCTTGCTCACCACCAACTCCGCGTCCCTTCTATCCTTGTTGCCCTCGCCCAGAGCGTTCACGAACTTACACCCCCCGACGCGCTCACACCCGTAGTGACGAAGCTCGCGGGCGAATTCGTACACCCCGGCGTGGGCAGCGAGGTGATCGCGGCAGGGATCAATGCCATTAGAGAAGTGTGTAGGCGACAGCCGTGGGCGATGGAGGAGGATTTGTTGGGAGATTTGGTAGAGTATAGAAAGAGTAGAGACAAGGCTGTTACGGCCGCTGCGAGGGGGATCTTGCAGCTTTATAGGGAGGTCAACCCGGGGATGCTTAAGAGGAGGGAGAGGGTGAGTTTTGCTCTTTTGTGATGGTTGGTATGGGAGTGTTGATGTGTGCTGGTTTGTTCAGGGCAAAGATGCTAGCATCGGGATGAGTACTGGTCGACAACCATTACCTTTTGGACACTCCGCAGATGCAGCCGTCGACATTGAAGGTCTTTCCGTGCGTCTTCATTCCATTGTTCGTCGACATCCTACTGAACAAAGACAAACTGGCCTCATAGCTTCTGGAAGACCATTTCAAAAGACTTCGCGAAGAAGAAACAGGTGAGGTCGATGAGGATGACGAAGCTGGTTGGGAAGGATGGGACGCCGAGACAGACTCATCCGAATCGGATTCCGAGGGATGGAATGATGTCAGTTCGGACGGTGAAGATCTTGAGGTATCAGATAGTGAGGATGAGAAAGAGACCAGTGCTGCCGCAAAATCCGGAGAGACAGAGATAGGTGCAGATGCGGAGGGGAAGGACACCCAGGCGGAGGACACCCGGATATCGACATTGGCTACTACAAAGGTAACGCCTGAACGGACACTCTCAGGTATACGTTACTGACCAAACCCACAAACAGATCCTCACACCGTCCGACTTTGCCCTACTCAACGACCTCCGTATCAAAGCAGCCACCAAAGCCGTTGAAAACGGGGGAGGCTCCAGAGCCAAACGCAAACTCGCCGTTCTCGAAGCCTCCAGAAAAATCACTGCTGATGACCAAACAGCTGCCGATTTCGTATCCGAGAACGACATTCTGGGACCTCGCAAAAAAGCCAAAGCAGACTATGCAGAGCGTATAGCCTCTATTGAAAAAGGTCGGGAGGGCCGTGAAAAATACGGCTCTCTCAAAGGGAAGAAAAACAAAGAGATGCCTAGTAGCTCGACGAATAGGGAGAAGGCGAGGAACAAGCCGATCATGATGATATTAAGTAGTGGGGCTGTCAGGGGGAAGAAGAAGGCATCGCTGAGGGAGAAACAGCAGAAGCTGAGAGCCCATATTGAGAGGTCGAAAAAAGCGTATCATTGATCATGCATTGAGATGTGCCATATGTCTGACATATACCTTGTGTTTCCTGGCTCGCACCGTACTGTAGCTAGGAGAATAGACCGTTCCTGATACGCTCCGCCATGTCATACCCCGATGCGAAGTGAAACAGCCTTGCATCCACTACAAACCCCTGTTTCTTGTCAAGGAACTATACATCGCGAGAGCAAATATTTTCCTCACCTTCCTGTCATACTCTTCGAAATATCGTACGATCATTCAGCAAACAAGTCAAGCATGGGCCCACATTGAGCGAGAAAACAGGGAGAACGCACCTTCTAGCTCCAGCTTCAATCTGGCAAGTTCGACGACCTTCACTACGATATGTTCGCCAGGGTCGGGGTGAGGAACAGGATACTCCATCTTATCCTCAAGCTCTACTTTCACCACGACGAGCTTAAACTTTGCTGATGTCATTCCTACAAACAGAACCAGTAGGCATCCAGGTGACCCTCCCAAGATCGTGACAAGCCACTGGAGAAGAGATGGCACTGACCTGGATCGCACACAATCGAGGAAGAACACTCAATTACGTCTTCGAGACTGGCCTTGTACCCCGTTTCTTCCTCCAGCTCGCGGAGAGCCGCGATTTCAGCTCCCTCTTCAGGGTCTTTAGGATTCGCGCCTGCATTAAGTAGACCTGGAGGGGGCATCGAGACCCTTAGGTCAGTACGTCTGCACATACCTCGGATGTGTAGAGAATACGAACCAGCTGGGAGTTCTGTAGATTCAAGAGAAGCAAATGGAATCATGCAAGCTCAGGCAGGTAGGAGAGAGCGGTGACGTGCCTATGACGAGTTTATCGATGGGAGGTCTATACTGCTCGATGATGACGGTGGATAATGGGAACGTATTCGTCTTGGACTTGAGGATCGCAAGAATTGCTACGGCTGGTAGTCCGTAGGCGCATCGCAGAGCCCCAGTACGAAAACGAACACAGTAAACGGGAATGTTCAACATGCACATTCGTGAGGTCTTGGTAGGGGGAGCGGATACAGACCATCTTTCCCAGTGTGTCCTTTTACGACTTTACGTTCGGCACATTCCCAGATGCGCTAGGAAGAGTGTTGGGTTAGCGAGTCGTCAGGGGGGTTGTCTCAGCGGTGCAGTGGTGACTCTGCTCGAAGCGGGGAACCGCGCTGTAGAAAAAGGAGGGAAACACATGCATACCTGCCTGCCCTCCTCGTCTTGGTAGTTGATCTTGGTCAAAGTTACGAACCTGCGGAACGCAACGTGTCATTATCGGATCGTTGGTGAACACCGAGCGCTCCAGAGTCAAGTTGGTCTGAACATGGAGCGTCGAGCGGATTGAGAGTCATCGGTGTTAACTTACTTCGAGCGCGAATTTTCAAGAGGCTCCGTCGAGATAACTTTAGCAGGAGTCATTGTGGTCGAGAAGGGACGAATGAGTCGAGGGACTAGCAGTGGTCCGAGTCGTGCACTCAGTGATCGGGATAACTTGAAGGGTGGACCAATGCGGAGGAGATGCCTGCCTGCCAGTACTAGCTCTATCACGGTGCCACTGGTGGGGTACATTGAGTCGACAGCGACTCGGGTCAACCGCCATCGACTCAAACTAATTCGCTTCAAAGGCCCAGGAGGCGCTAAGGCAAATCTAAATGTCAAGGCACTAGACGAGAATCCCACAGTCTGGAGGAGTCCGAGATACAAGAACTGCTGCATCAGCGGCATCAGCGGCGCCACTGCCAGTGAGCGCTACTAAGCCATGACCATTCTGCCAGCTGCAGGCTGGCATTAACATCACGTCCTGTTGCGTAGGTACGAAATTGGTGGATATTCTACTGCTTCCAGTCACGGTCCACGTCTCCTTTCCGTTGCTCCGGCTTGGATGTATCCCCCTAGATCACTCCTCTGATCTCTGCGAATAATGCACACCTGAACACGCTCTCAGCCGCTGTGCGGCCTGTTCTGCAGTCAAATCGCGCTGAGGTTCTGCCATGACCTCGAATCTGTAATTAAATTTGAGTTGGTCCTGTTCCGAACAGGCAGCGATACCACACACCCAGCCAAAAACTTGCGCACACTTGCGTTCCTCAACAACGGGGGCTCAAAGTGGACATGGAGGTGTGCGATGTCATCGTCGTCCTCCACAAACTTTCCGTCGACACTCTTCGGAGGGACGGGGCGCTGGTGGATGCCCATGGCATAGGCGAAGGAACAGGAAAAGACGTTGTCGTAGCGGATGGTAACTTGGGATATAATATCTGCGAATGCACGTGTCTCTTCTGGGGTAACATGGGATAAGGAGGGGATGTGCCTCTTGTAGGGTAACACTGACATGGCGCTGTGAGCTTTAAAATACACAAGAACGGACACGACGTACCAATAATCTCAAACGGCCAATAAGCCCACCATGGAACGAGGGCAACAAAGTGTTCATTCTCTAACACGAGGCGTTCCTTTGCGCACCGCTCGTAGGTCACGTACTCGCACAGGAGGCAAGGCTGGTTTCGATACCCCTTTGGCCCATCGCTAGTGGCTGCCGAAGATGTAGGGTATTGGCGTAGGTTGTTGAGCTCTTTGGTTGGGAGAGTCGGGACCGTAGAGAGAGACCAGACCTGGCTGTGCGGATGTGGATTAGAACAACCCATCATCGCGCCCTTGTTCTAAACCTTGTGGTCAGCAGCCTGCGTACTGTTCTGTGGATTGGTACAGAAAAAATGGTATGCACCTCGAAAATCTGGACGTATTTGATACCATCCTGAGAGCCCCAGCGGTGATATATACGGGTCCATTCTTCGACGATCTTCACGATATCGTCTACTTTGAGTGTTGGCAGACTGAGGTCATGCCTAGGATGGAAACATACGACGTCGCATCCACCTTGGATAGGTTCCGTTGTCAACAAGGGATGGAGTGCAGGAGGAGGAACGAGTCCTGGGGGAGGGAGAACGGCAGCATAATCGTTCTCGAATGTCATGGTGGTCTTATAATCATCATTAATTGCCCCATTCGCGCGAGTGTTGCGTGGGCATAGATAACAGTTCTGGTCATGCTTGGGGAGATTGGAAGGGGCTGGAGGCTCTGTCTGGCCTAGCCATGGACGCTTTGTGCGGTGTGGTGATACAAGGACATGGCCATTCGTGAGAGGGTTGTCTAGGGGAGTCCAAAAGTCAGCGGACGTGCAATTGGCGGAAAGTGACTTACACCGTCTGTGGGGATGTGTTGTGGGATCAAACTGCTCTTCCATGGCAAAGGAGACAAGTCAGTCGACTCGACGTGCTCGGAGCAGAAAGGAATAAGTTGCACGATGGATAGGGAGAAAAAGTCATAATAGCCTTGGACGTTTCATTTTCGATACCATCTGATCAGCAGCCTCCGAGTTCTGTTTCGAGCAAGATTCGCGAGTCCGAAAGTTACGACGACCCCGAATACTCCGGTACTACGCGACAGAGTCGTTCTCGTGCACACGCCTAGACAATCTGCGATACTGCAATGTCAGAATCTGTACAAAAACGACGCCGCATCCAACGTTCTCCCTCGCCACCGGTCTACATACTCGATGAGAACGACACGTACGAGCCTTACATTCCCGTGGCTCAAAGACGCGAGGCGAAACTTGCAAAGCTCTCAGCGCTATCAACTAGTTCCGACTTGAGGGCGAAGGCGAAGAAAGAACTAGAGGAGCTGTTGGAGAAGGAAGATGCGGAGCGGGAAGAGGAGCGGCGGAGGGAGAGAACAAGGAAGGAGAGAACATTGCTCGTGGAGGCGCAGGAAGTGCATTCTCGAAAAGCTGCAGAAGGTACGCGGTGCATCCACATCCATCAGTATTCGTTTTGATCTCATTTTCGCCATCTTAGACGCAAATAAAACGGAAGTAGAGAAAGCCGATGAGGTTGATGCTGAAATCCTTGCTGCAATAGCAAGTCGGAGGAAGCTCGCCTCGGATTTGGAGCTCGCAAAAGGCATACAGTACTCCGAGTCTCTCAAGTCTTCGTATGTTTGCATTCCTTCCCACATAGTACTAACCTGATCAATGGCGTAGATGGAGACCTCCCAAGCACATACGCGAACGAACAGAAGAACAGCACCTACGACTACGAGAGAAGTACCATATCATAGCGGATGGAGAGAACATACCACCTCCAATCGAGCATTTTGAAGTAAGTAGACCTTGCGCATTCCTAACGTGAGGACACTCATAATGCCTCAGGATATGAAAATACCAGTTGCGATGCTCCAATTCCTCAAGTCCAAGAAAATAACTTCCCCCACGCCCATCCAGCTTCAAGGCATACCCACAGGGTAAGCCTCTTCATTATAACCGACTAACTGTCACGCTCACACAGATACCGCCAGCTTCTCGGGTCGAGACATGATCGGAATTGCATTCACAGGTTCCGGGAAAACCCTTGCCTTCTGTCTCCCTCTTATCATGCTTGCACTCGAAGAAGAAGCCCGTCTCCCCTTTATCCGTGGCGAGGGCCCCGTCGGCGTTGTCCTCTGTCCCTCACGCGAACTCGCAACTCAAACCTATGAAAATGTCCTCTCTTGGACTGCTGCCATCTCCAAGGATGGCAAATACCCATCCCTGAATACACTGTTGTGTATAGGTGGTATATCCATGAGCGACCAGAGCCATGTGTTGAACAAGGGATTACATATCGTCGTCGCTACCCCTGGGAGACTCATTGATATGTTGGAGAAAAAGAGGTTTGGGTTTGGAAATTGCAAGTATCTGTGTATGGACGAAGCAGATCGAATGATCGATTTGGGTTTTGAGGATGATGTGAGAAATATCATGAGTTTCTTCAAGGTGTGTCTACGACTTATTTCTTGGTGGTTTTCTGAGACTCGTTTGTAGCGTCAACGTCAGACACTCCTCTTCTCCGCAACGATGCCGCGGAAAATCCAAGACTTTGCCCAACAATCACTAGTCAGGCCTGTGCTCGTGAACGTCGGTCGTGCAGGAGCTGCCAACTTGGACGTACTCCAAGTGGTGGAATACGTGAAGCAAGAAGCAAAGATGGTTTACCTTCTCGAATGCCTACAAAAGACAGCGCCACCTGTCATCGTCTTCAGTGAGAACAAAAACGAGGTCGACGGTATGCTCTTTAGAAGGATTTATTTCATCTGATTGTGTCTTACTGCCTGGCTGCGACATAGATATACAAGAATATCTCCTCTTGAAAGGTGTCGAGGCAGTAGCAATTCATGGCTCGAAATGTACGTTTCCCAATTCCTCGTCACTTCTCACCACCTCTCATACCTGTTGGTCCCCCAGCTCAAGAAGAACGTCAATACGCAATCAAGTCATTTAAGTCTGGAGGAAAAGACGTCATGGTGGCATCCGGTGTAGCCTCCAAAGGTCTCGATTTTAATGACATCCAACACGTCATCATTTTCTCTATGCCTAAAGAAATTGAGGACTACGTACACCAAATCGGTAGGACAGGAAGGAGTGGAAAGACGGGTATCGCGACGACGTTCGTGAATATGAGTACGCCAGAACAGACGTTGTTGGATTTGAAGTATTTGTTGATGGAAGCGGGGCAGAAGTACGTGTTTCTTCGTTTTGTTTTCTCGGTTCGGTTCCGTTATGATTACTCACTCGTGGGATAGGGTCCCACCGTTTTTGCAAACTATCGACGATCCGCGTGCGGTACAAGGCGGGTCTCTGAAGGGTTGTCCAGTGTGTGGAGGTAAGGTAAATTCTTATTGTCGAAAGGCAGCACGCTCAACTTTACGCTCAGGATTGGGACATGGAATCTCAAATTGTCCCAAGTTGGAGGATGCGCAACGTCGCCAAATGGCATCTCACAGAGCTACACACGGCGACGAAGGTGGATATTAGGTTGTTCGGGGCACCGTATTATTTGTTCCTTTGTTTTAGTGCACTGGCGATGAATCTATGGTTTCAAACCGATGCATTATGGTATGCTGCGATAAACTTGCGCACTATTCCGTGTATGAATCAATGACTTTATGGTATTTGTACAAAACGATGCATGGGATGCGCGATGCGAGTGATGATGATGATGATGATTATCGCAATGACGATGGCAGTGGTGGATGATGCACAAACTTTCATCCGTTAAATTCAAAATCCTGACGCATCCTGGTAGCATCAAATGCCTTGCGAGATGATGGTCCACTATTGTATCACCCATCGAGTAATCAGCAATCACTCATTGTACATATGTAATGGCTTACGCGGTTGCACGTTGGGGGCGTAGGGCCTCCAGGAAGTCTTTCCCATATATATTCCACTTGTCATTGACTAAGTTGGGATCCTCGCACTCTGCTAGGATATATCGCAAGGCCGCTTCGTCTACGAGGTGCGCGGAACGATTCGTCACCTAATCGCTGGTTTCCGTAATAACCAGAACGAGTGACCTACCTTCGGGGGGCATCAGCGCCATCATCTGTAGGGTGTCGTCTTGGAGAATGGTCTCCTCCACGCAGTCGAACCGTTCGGAGATCTACGTTTTCAAGGACAAGTCAGCGCTCTGTAAGCTACGAACCACACACAACACTTACCCATCGTCTCTTTTCTCTCAGTCGTTCTAACCTCACGGTCTCAACGTCGTCTTTCCCACCTGCCACCGCAGCCGGTTCATCGCTTGAAACCAAAGATCTCCTAGTGCATCCAGCCGACCGTGATAGACCAGCACCAGGCGTCCTCGAAGCAGACGTCGTTTCGGGGAAGTTGTCGACGTCTTCTGCAGCTCTGGTAGGCTCGAAATCAGACACACCCTCCGCATCTTCGATGTCATCTTGGTAGAGACCCCTGTACCGTTGTGCAAGTGGGGGATCCTCGGGTTTCTTGCTTGGCGCGGCTTTGTTGGATGATCGAGAGGAGTTTTGACGAGCTCCGTCCATTTCCTTCCATGCAACAACAAAACGCTTGTGTCCGCCTAAGCAATCTTGGGCGGCACTGCCTACCTTAGGGTTGTAGAAATGTCAATTCTGCAAAGGGTAACCGAATAACAGAAAATATATGATTACCTGGATATAGTTATTGGAATAGCCGCTGCTGGATACCACCCTATACAACGATATCATCTTTTCGGCGACGAGGTTATTGAGGATTCGGTCGATAGTGACATGATCTAAGGCTTTCCCCGCTGCATACAAAGAAACCCCCTTGTACTGTTGCACGTTCTTTCCGTTCTTCCCCTTCCATGTATCTTTGACTTGGCCTTGCGTCACACCGCGACTGTTCACAGCGATCATCTCTTCCAGGAGTCTTATGACTTGCTGTGCCTCTGCGGTGAAATCACGCTGAACAAGGCCACCTGGCCTACAGCAGTTGTCGCATTGCTTATGGCAATTATCCGGCTTAAACTCTTCGTCAAAGTGACGGAGAAGAAGGACGCGTCGGCAGTCGGATTCGTTGGAACAGTAGGCGACGACAGCTTGGAGTTTAGAGATCTGGCGGTCGATTTCGGTTTCGTCGGGCGCACCACGCGAGGGATCGTTAGTGTTGGGATTTCGAATCATCTTTTCGAGTTTGACAGCGTCGTTCCAAGTGTAGACTGACAAAGGAGAGTGAACACGTGTTAATAACTCGTTAAGGGAGAGCAAGAAATGTTTACAGAGAATGCAGTCGGAGGGTTGACCATCTCGGCCCGCTCGTCCCGTTTCTTGATAGTACCTGTGCACCAAGGTGTAATGAGAGCCCAGTACCTTCTAAGCTGTACGTACCCGTCCATATCCTTTGACAAAGCAGCGTGAATGACGAATCGCACTAGAACTCGGCATGTCATCATCATCCGAAGATTCGTGAAATTGAGGTATACCATCTGGCTTATCAATACCCATCCCGAATGCGACCTACGAAACAATGAGCAATGATCAAGTTGCTGTCCAGTGCCCAATACATACCGTTGCCACTATGATCTTACACCTGCCAGCCATCCAATCATCCTGATTGTTCTTCCTCTCCTCGTTATTAATACCTGCATGATAATGCCTCGCCTCTAACCCAAAGTCTTCCCTCAGCTTCTGCGCCATCTCCTCAGACTCGGCTCTTGAAAGACAATAGATGATACCTGTGTCAGCCGAGTGTTGCGATTTGATGAATCCTGCGATAGCTTGCACGAGGGCTTTCTTCATCGACGGCTTCTTGCGCACTTCGTAGTGCAGGTTAGGGCGGTTAAATGACTGCGCGAGACAGACGGGATTTTGCATCGCAAGGTTGCGTTTAATATCTTCTATCGCATCCTTATTGGCGCTTCCGGTGAGTGCCATGATAGGAACATCGGGCCAACTTTTACGAAGAACTTTCAGTTCTGCATACTTGAAGACCGAACTCAAGTCAAAAAAGCGTGTTCGAAGAGCGGATGAAGGAAAACGGAACCCACAGATGCACGGAAATCTCTTCCCCAGCTTCCGATAACGTGCGCTTCGTCAACGACAAACCTCGCTAACTGCTTCTCCTCATACAGTTGGTTCACGACGTCCTTCAGGCAGTCGCTCTTCTGCAACCTCTCGGGGGTGGTGTACACTAACTTCGGCTTCTCCCCGACACTACTCCTCATCATCCGCATCACTTCGCGAACCTCGTTTTCCTCCGCAGCGCTGGTGAGACACCATGCGTTTACGCCTTTGCTCCGTAGCGCCGAGACCTGGTCCGCAATAAGAGATATGAGCGGGGATATGACAAAGGTCGTTCCCTGGGTTTTGCCCGTGACGCAGAGAGCTGGAAGCTGGAAGCAGAGAGATTTGCCGCCTCCAGTGGGAGCGAGGTAGAACACGTCTTTGCCGTCCAGGGTGGCGACGATACATTCGAGCTGGTTCGTGCGGAAGGTGGAAAGCTTGAAGGTAGTCTTGAGGATCGTGATAACTTCTTTGTAGTACGGCGAGGCGGTGTGATCTATTCGCCCAACGGTGATCGAGGTAGAGGCTGAGGTGGAACCGGAGGCATGCATGGACGGGCTTGGTGCTTGGGGTTTCTCTGCTGTGAGTAAGGGGATATCCTCGGGAGATATGGGGTCAAACATGTCGTATAATTTGTCGTCACTGTCCGGGACCACCAACGTAGCCCCGGATGCGTCGTCCAAGTCAAGCTCTACCATTACAGGCGAATCGATCGTAATCGCCGTTTCTTCCGTGCTGTTCGAGGAAGTATTCATTGTCACCAGTGTGCCCAAAGTTGTGTTCGAGCTGTCTGAAACTGCCATAGAGGAAGGTGGGGTCGTGGGTATGGTTCCATGTTGTCTTGTGCTAGAGCGCAACGACGTGCTTGTCGTAGTTAACATCGGAAAAGGAGCAGGGGTTCGTCGCATCGGTTCTGGGTCTTCTTCCCAACCATCTAGGGGCGTAATTCGTTCCTTGAGAGCGCAGATGCGTGCATCTATTTGGTCTCTGTAGAAAAGGGAAAGATGAGATATAAATGGCTCGGAAGGGTTCGATAAAGTCACTGACAAGAGCAAGGAAAGTATGACAATATCGTGACTCCCGGGTTTTTTGATATGCTCGAACATCATTCCCCCAACCATGGAACGATATTCTTGATTGACGTCAAGCAATGACTTGAGTGCTTCCGGGGGTTTCTACGCAGCCAGCCATGAGGTATGTTAGGAATACGAGGATACAATGAGAATAATATACCGAGTTGAGATCTGAAAAGTCTCCAGAACCATTCTTTTGTGGGGACAGTTGCAGCGTTGGTGGAGGACGAGGGCGGGCGAAAGTAGGGGTTGACGACGACGAGACCTTACGAGCAAACTTGAAAGGGTCAGCTGGGGGCTTGGTGTGACTAATGCCGAAGTTCAAGCAGTCAATGTCGCTCGAAGCTTCTCTGTGATCAGGGGTCCAATGTCTTGACGTAGCCCTAGCCTTTCCCTTTGGACTCTTACGGGGCACGTTTTCTTTGTGAACTGAAGCTACAGATTTAAACCGCTTGCTCGAGTTTCCCTGTGCAGGTTCCGGGAGCTCCGATGCGATGCGCTTGGTCGGCACGCGTTCGGCAACGTCCAAAGGGGGATCGTCGGACGGGATTTCAAGGACCTCGCGGTTGAGCGGCGGTGCCGACATTGGTGCAGAAGCCGAATATAGAGGTTTCTTACCAAATCCTGGCGTGGAGAAAACAGGGAGGCCAGAGGTGGATGCTGCTACAGCCTTCCTACGTACTGTTGAGATCATGAGGCTGGTGACAAGGCGAAGATGGCGAACTTGAAACGTACGGGTTACATGACTAGCCTCAGATCCTGAGGTAATATCACCGAGTGCAGGTTTGAATTTGGAAGTGACCTTTTGATTCGCATCCATGAATATTGCTGTCTGGTGGATATTAAAGGAACTGCGGGACTGACCTTTCGGATGCCTGTCGTAGTTAGGGTGTACGATGACATTGTCGCGGTCTGGGGTTGTTGTTTCTGAGGAAGATCGTCGATATTGACATCGTACTCTGACATGGTACGACGCGTTCACGGGGATGAAAATCTAACTACGACGGACAGGATGGCAACTGATCGAGAAATCAACGACCGCGACACGCTGTTAAAGGAATGCGATGGACGGTTGTATGCAAAAGTTTCTCGGTAGGGAATGTCAAGATATCGATCGTCGTGAATGATTGCGGTGAAAAGCGAAGAGAAAAGTCCGCGTCCAAGAGACAAAGGCTCATCGGACATTACAACCAAAAAAGTCGCGTCTAGGTCTACCACGTGATCGCGATACATCAAAACACGTCCATCGTCGCGGTGATGGTCCAACTTCATCATGAGGCGGGCGCCAACGAGATTCAGAACTGACCACATACTAGTGCCCCAATTGACTTGATCATCCGACTTCGTATACCTGGATATCCTCCAAGTACATTATCTTTTGCCCTCACTCACATTCACCAGTGAGCCCAGAGATGTCGGGACAATACTGGTTCCCAAACATGCCCATCCCAGAGATCATGTCTGCTCTCTCCGAATGGGGCTTATCAGTCAGCAACGAGCAGCTCCTTCGTCCCTCATCTGACTTCGTCACAGGCGTGTACGCCGCCTGTCTCGAACAAGTCACCTCAATTTCACCCAATGTACTACACGAGTCGGTGCAAAGCGCACTCGCCTCCCTCGAGGATTCCAACCCCGTAAGTTCACTCCCCGCCTGTGTTGGACACGTTCTGTCGGAGTGACTGTGTGTAACTGTGTTAGGACTTGTATGCCGCAAGTATCTCACACAACTTTATGCTCTATCACCTCACCCGCTTTGCAAATGCCGCACGAATAATGGACTTCAGTGCAAAAGATCTCTACCTCCCCGATCCCGAACGCACTCGCTTCATCCTCTCCGCTTTTATCAACTTTGTCAAGTTCGCTGAACAATGCGCACCTTTTATAAGCAACCTACGAGATCAATCCACTACAGTCATCGAAGAAAGAGAACACCTCGCCCAGGAACTAGCCGCGCTTCAGCATAAACTGAACACCCTAAAGTGAGTACGCAAGGCCAGCGTCACGCGTTTGTTGACAGTATGCGATTCTAGAGCCCAGCGCGCAAAGGACGAACCAAAATGCGAGGAACTCCGCGCTGAAAATGCAGCCATAACTGCCCACCTCGTCGCCACCAAAGAAACAACCCAAGGCGTCGTCAAGGACATCGAAGCTCTTAAGATCGAAAAAGCTAACGTCATTCTGAAAAAGGAGAACATAAACTCGGATACTGCGCTCCTCATGGATAATATACAACGTACAAGAGCGAGGATAGTTCAGAGCCCGGAAAGGATTAAGAGGAATATTACCACTATGGGGACTACTGCTATCGAAGACAAGAAGGCCCTTTCCATACAGGAAGCAAAGGCTAGGGATTTGCAGGCGAAGATCACAGTGCTGACCAATATCGAAAAGGTCAGTAGTTCCTTCGCTTACATGCATTATTCTCAGGTATTTCCGTGTCAACTTCAGGATGTACGAGGGTGCATCGAACAGCTGCAAACTATCGAAAAGGAAGTCCAACTCCTTGAAGGAGCCCAGAAGGAGCTTGCAGACGTCAAAGACAGCTTGGACTACAAAACGATAGAACGCAGCGAGTTACAAATGAAGAAGGAGGTGCGTGTTTTTCGTCCCACAGGACTTTTGCGTGCTCTCGCTGAAGGTATGGTGCACCCAGCGAGTATACAGGCAACTTGCAAATGCCCATGAGAAACTGGAACGAGCCCAGAGACACGCAGAAGAAAAACGACAGGCAAGCCAGCAGACCATCGACCGGCTTCAACGGGAGTACGAGCGAATGGATATCGAACGACGTGACAATGATAAGCAAGTGGAGGAACTGCGTGAAGAGGCCGATGAAATCGAGGCCAAGGTGTGTTTCCGTGTCATCATTACTGACGACAAACGTTTGATTCGCCTAATAGATGGCAGAACACCTCAAGAAAAGTGAGGCTGAACTGGACGACCTGCTCGCCGAGTACTGGAAGCTCCGGCACGAAACTGGTCCGTCCTCTTGTCACATCTTTGTCCTATAGTTGAACTCTCGTCCACAGAGGTTTATATGGAGACACTCGCCAACAAGTTGAATATGAGCGTGACCGCGGACTAGTCTAGATCGCATCTTTTGGTTGATCTGGGGGATATACCGTATCTTATCCCCTGGTATTCCTAAGAGAAGTTATATATATGTTGTAATATAATAGCCACACGCTTCACTGTTTTTCATTTCGAGGTTGAGTGCACAACTGTTTCCCTTGATATCATGACCGCGGTCTTCCCCGCTGTATCATCTTGGGCCTGCATTCTCGACAATACCACTTCGTCTTCTTATTCGGCACCTCCGAAAGACCCGTACATCCAAGATGAAACTGTGCATTCTGGTCAGCAAATAACTTGACGGCATACACCAACCGACTCACCCACTCCAGTTTACAAGCCTCGTTATCGCAAGCAATCATCTACAAAATTAGATCGTGAGAAGCATCACAAATAAGTAAAAGCTTGGTATGGAAACACAAGGGAAAGGCAGATAAAGCGACAAGATCAAGCCACAGCAAAGAGGGAAGAATGAGAAGGCAGAGGGGCTAAGTAACAATACCTACCGTTCCAAACGATACCTGGTTGCAGTAACAATATCGGGCTTCATTCGGGTCGGCAGGGACAGTAGGCCCGGTGGAAGCAGGGATGGTGAGGCGGACACCAGAGCGGCGTGTTCGAGGGAGCTCGAGGAGCTCATGAGCTTCAGCAGCAGCGGGCGTCGCAGGTTCTTTTTCTTCTACTTCCTCTGGTTTAGCAGCCTGTTGGGCAGCCGCTTTCCTCCCTTTCCGAGTCGCCTTCGAGGAAGGGGTCAGTGGGTCGGGAGGTCCGAGGACCTGTGGCTCTTCGGTAACATGCAACTCTAGCCCAGGAGAAAGTGCAGGGACAGGACTGTATTCAACGCGCGATGGACGGGCCCAACGAGGAACGACGAGGTCGGGGAGAAGAATAGGGGCGAGATGGGTACCCGGACGCATGCCGAGGGAGATGGCAGCTTCTTGTTCTTTGATAGCTTGGTCCAGAAGGCGGATGTGGCGGTCTACCTATCTCCGTGGAGAAGTAGTATGAGTGGTACAGAGGAGGGAGAGGAGAGAAGAAGCACTCACTGTTTCGTACGCAGTCAACGCAATGCTTACTTTCTCTTCTGCAGTTCGAACGGCTTCTTCGGACGTTTGAGAAATTTGTTGTAGTAGTTCACGTGTGGTCTCGCCTGGTTTTGGCTGAAACGACGCGGTGCTTGGCATGTGGTTGAGTGAAGGTGTAGGGCTTGTACCTTTTGCCTTGGTATCACCAGTGACTGCGGTCTCAATTTGTGTGGGTTCTGCGGAGTCTACAAGCATTGGAGATGGTGATTCAAGGCCCGTTTGGTCGGCATTCAGTTGATTCCCGTCGATTGGCTTTGGGGAGCTCGCCTGCGTTGGGTTGGCGATATCTTCTTGAGGGGTTCGCGACGCCAGACTCCTTAGATCAACGTATCTCCGCACATATGACAAAAGATCCGTATGAAACACTGTAGCAAGGAGTCTCAGAAAAGTTTCGTATAAAACAGCATCGGCCATGCGCACCCTCGCTTTGAGTGTCTAATTCGCGCACCAACTTAAACTGGCGGTGCAGAGACAAGGGCAGTTGTTCGAGAACTATATGCAAAAAAGAGAGACCCAGTAGTCATGTCTTGAACTCATTGAACTCATTCCCGAAGTCTAGAACGAACCTTCATGGTGCTCTTCCTTGAACGCCTCCCAGACCGCGAGTTCTTTCTTTCGTTCCTCAGTAAGCTCCTCTTCGTCTGCTTGCGAATTACTATCTCGGGCCTGTGCGGACTGGTCTTCGTCTAGAGTAGCTTCGGGTTGTCCGTCCTCGTCTGCTGGGAAGGCTCGTGAACGTCGGCGTTTGCGACCCATTGTTATTCGTTGTGCACTGATACGCGGTGGAAACGCAAGATGATCTCACCGTGTTTGCTGACGTTGTGCGATTCAAGGAGTCTTTCTGGGCTTAGCAGCTTCATTCAGTATCACGCACTTCCATTTCTCTGGCATTGCTTTTCAACCTTGCCCTGCCTCGTCTGGCAGGTAAAGTCGATTAGCTCACATGTCCCTCTCACCCGGGCCAGCAGAAGTTGTCGAATCAAACAGGGCGCCAGGATCATGGTCCTGCTACGCGTCCAGTCTGCTCAGAGTCACTGACTCACTTGTTGGCAACATGGCCCAAGATAACTTTGTGCTTGTGCTTGAGCATTATACGTACGTACATTACAGTATTTTGTTCGTTCTACTAGTACTTAGTAAGTGCCAGCACAGCTACTACTAAATGACACCTAATAACTTTACGTGTTTGTACTAGTAGGATTATGTACTAGAAAGTTCAAGTTGTAGGTCCATCATCGCACGGCCCAGCGTCAAAGCACAGGATGCGTCCAGTTCTTTGTCGAATATCCATCCAGTGTGGGTGCTGTCCTCTAAGCACATATTAGACTTGGCTGATCATCATCTGTTTCCTGTGGCTAGCCCAACCCTCCTGTAACTTATTCGACCTCCCACTGTTGGAGCGTTGCTGCCCGAAGGTATCATGGCGACCAACGTCATTGGATCTGCCTTAGGAGCCGCTCAGCTAGCAGCGACACTGTCAGGCGCCCCGTTTGGCTCAGGCAGTATTATGTTATTGCAAATGATCAATTCATCTTGTTCGCAAGTCTCGGTGCACAAGGTAATTAATCTTTGGAATATCATTGTCTTTGGCTGAGGACCTTTCCCGTTGCATGTTCTCTCCACGTCTCCCATCCATGTCGTTATTATTGGGAACAGCAAAGGTGTACACAGCTAGTCCAAAGGTGCACAACGTTGCTGAACCTCATCAACGAGCGTTCCGCTGTATTGGTTGGTACCGACATGATGGCTTCATTCGATGAAGCGGAAGCGTGAGTCTTCAGACCTAGATCACCGTCCTCGTTGATTGAGATGAATGTCAGTGTGCTATCAACTGTCCACCGCCGTGTGCAGAAGTGGGCAAGGTGCGGGAAATTCAAGAGATTCCGTAGGGGACCACTCTCTGTGTCACATATTCATCTGACGTGTATGTGATTCATAGTCAAGAGTGCGGAGATCGCGCGTGACTTGGACAAGTGCTATGCGGAGGTCAATACAGCGATGGAGAGCCTTCATGTGAGAGGAGGAAGTTGCATTGCCTGGACGCACTAGGTAACTGACACACCAACAGGTCAGCAACCCCATCACAATTCTGCGGATGCAACAGCAATCAATGGATATGATACAACACCACCAAGCCACTCTTGAGGAGAGATTCCAGCAGCTGCTCATCAGCCCTCGGGAAGTCGAACGTGCCGTTCAACAGCATAATGCTGGAGGGAACGACGCACACGAGCTTATGCGTTTGGGCCAAGAGGTGCTTCCCTTCGATATCTAGCCGTGATATAGGTTTTAAACATATTCTTGTCTGACAGCGCCTTGCAGCGATCAGGGGAGACGAACGCATTCCTGATCCACCCCCGATACTCCTTAGTGATGAGCAGGTCATGGTTGAATCACCCGTCTCTTCACGTCCTCCGTCACCCATCACCACTGTCCAGAATCAGATTGAGCAAGCGCTCTTGGATCTCCACCGACTCACGAATATCCCTCCGACGATACCTATCTTGAACAACCAGGTGAAGAAGACGAATCCGATGCCCGTCCGGGGTGGTCCTTACAGTCAGATATTCGAAGGTCGTTGGCTGGGAGAGAATAAGGTGCGGATTCATATTTGTTTGTCAATCCTACTGATTTGGAATGTCTAAAGGTTGCCCTGAAAACGCTACGTATCCTGGACGAGCACGACCCTAAGGCTAAGAGGTTGCAACTGGTATGTTCGTCAATACACTCTATTAAACAGAAGCAGACCCCCTTGGTGATCGCAGCGTTTCGAGCACGAAATTATTGTCTGGTCCAAACTCAAGCACGAGAACATTCTTAAATTGTTGGGTATCGTGACCAACATGGGGCTCATCCACATCGTAGGTTACAGATTGATACAGGTTCTCTTAAGTAGCATGTTGCTGAGGACGGTCCTTTCTAGGTCTCTCCATGGCAACTGAATGATGTTCGGGGGTGGGTTGATATGTTACGTTTTACTTTAATGATTTTCTTTGACCTAGATTCGGATCCACAGCTATCGCCACGAAAATCCAGGTGTCAATCCTCTAAAGCTGGTGAATTTTGCCTTGGCTACATTCTTTCTCACAGCCTTTTGATTGAGTTTATCGTAGCTCAGTCAAGCAGCGAAGGGTCTCGAGTATTTGCACAGTCAAAAAATCGTGCACGGTCAAAGTGGGTTTGCTTATCCTGTCCTGTCTCCTTCATTTTCTGACCCTTTTGCCCGGTAGTCAAATGTGTAAGTCAACTTTGGCTTTCCATCGTATCTTTGATACTGAAACATCATCTAGAACAACATGTTGGTTTCCAATGAGGTGAGGGGACCTATCCTCTGAGTTGCCTCCGAGTTCTCAGCCTTGTCCTTCCAGGGAACCGTATCGCTCTCCGATTTCGGACTTACCCAAGTCCTGACCGACGTAGTTGGCAAAGCAACCATGGTGGTCCTAACCAACATGTCCTCCGTCCGCTGGCACGCCCCTGAGCTTAACAATGGCGAAGATGCCATCCCAACGATGGCCTCAGACGTCTTTGCATTCGGCATGAGCGTTCTCGAGCTCCTTACGATGAAAAATCCCTATTCACATCGAAAGAGGGACGTTTCTGTGCTTCAGGATGTTGCGATCGGGGTGTTGCCGCCGATTCCTGAGGAACGTGAGGCAGTGGAGTGGATGACAGTTGGGCTGTGGGAGGCACTGAACAAGTGTTGGAAGTTGAAGCCTGAGGATCGCATGACGGCTGAGGAGCTATCGCCATGCTTAGAGGAGACGTCAGCGGCGTTGAAGAGATGATTTTATTGTATGTTGACTAGGCACGACTAGCCAGTCGAAATTGAACTTGGATGGTGTACGAAACTCCGTAATGGTCCACAGAAGTTTAGTTGATTGAGTGATGCGAGCATTACGATGACGTGCAAAAACTGACGGATAACATGCAGAGAACAAGGGGGGTAAAGTACAACGGATCAGGGTATCCGAGAGAAAAATGGAAGACCAGCTCGTCGTTTTCCGTAGGACTCTAGCAAAGTTCCCTAGCTTAGTAAATGTAAAAAGGTGGGCAAAAGAATTTTCAAGAGCACCCCATTGACTACTTAGCAGCTGTCGCCTGAAGCCAGCTCATAAGCTCCTGTTCGAATGGCATATCCGATGACGAGGATGGACGACTCACTGCTAACCCGAGTGTCCGGTTGGAATATTGAGACGAAAGCCCATGCGACTGAGAGGATCGATATGTGCGCGAAGTGGAGCCCATGGTTGTCGAGTGGAAGGGGGTCGAGGTCACTCCGTTTGCAACAGTAGTGCGGGAGCTGCGGGCAGTCAAGGGAGTCGGTGCACTGATTTGCGACTTCTTCGGCGTTTCAGTGACCTTGTTGGATCGTGAAATCCCCGAGAGACTTGATGACGACAGCATAGCTTTTGCAGTAGCAGGCGACGGGGTAGTGACCTTGCTCCGCCGACCTGCTTTAAGGAAGCTGTGCTGCAAAGCTGCTTGGGGTTTCATCCGTCGCTCGGGATCCCAGACGAGACAGCGCGCAATAAAATCCACAAAGTCCTCGTCTTGGCAGCGGAGGACATGAGCAAGAGACTTCGTCCCAGGTCTCCTTCTACGACCCTTGGAGTTCACCACAGGGCGTGGGGCGCCGTTGTTATCTGCATGTATGTAGGTTAAGCTCTAAGACAGAGGGACGTCACCACGTACCGAAGAAGAGCCTTTTACGGGAGCTGCGGTTGACGAAATCCTTGTCGGGGGGCCCCAAGACCTCCATAATGCACGACAGCTGCTCTTGTTCGTTTTCGCCAGGGAAGATCGGGAAGCCAGTGAACAACTCCGCAAGAATGCAACCCAAGCTCCACATGTCGATGGCCATGTGGTAATTCATGCCAAGGATAACCTCGGGAGAGCGGTAAAAGCGACTTTGAATGTATGTGTAGACTAAAGGAAAGATCAGATAAGAGAACAAGAAGTAGTAGTTTGCATACTTTTCTCATGTTCAAAGCAGCTACTGCCGAAGTCGATGACTTTAATAGCACTCTTAGCTGGGTGCTTCAAGAGGACGTTCTGGATGTGATGATTAGATCACAAGGTCGCACGGTGAGGATTACTGGTGAGGAAACGTACCTCTGGCTTCAGATCGCAATGGACGATTCTATGATGGCGCATCAAGCACAAGGACATGATCATCTGGCTGGTGAACCTCCGAATCAAGGTGGTCGTGAAGCCCACGAAACCATTGGCCTTGATCAGCTCGTACAGGTTGATACTGAGCAGTTCCATGGCGATGCACAGGTGGTTTCGGAAGTAAAAGTGTTCTGTCATCTTGATGACATAGTGCTTCTCTTCCTGGTCCTGTGTACTACCCTTAGTACAAGGTAGGATAAGAGATACACGCCACCGACCCATTTACGAAGGTTATCCAGAATCTTGATCTCGACTAATGCTTGATGATGGAATCTCTTCTTGTTCCTGATGATCTTAATAGCCACAGACTCGCCAGTTTGATGGTCCCTGCAGTTCAACACTTGACCAAACGAACCCTTTCCAAGGGTGTCCACGACCTCATAGCGGTAAGCCAGATGATCGCCGTTGACCACAAGGTAGTCGCCACGATCGTCGTCGTATCCAAAGTTGTTAGTTGGAATATCGGAATGGGCTTGTTTCTTCTGGCTGCTTGCACCGATGCTATAGACACGGGGATAATTGAGAATCTCTTCTCGTTCATAGGCCGATAAGAACTGCGCCTGAGAACCTCGGAGAACCTCTGCAAGGAGACACTAGTTAGCAGGCTACTACGTATAGACCATAGCAACGTACCTTCAGGCGTAAGACCGGGAGTTGGAGGTATTGGTTCAGGGAACTTGAGCAACTCATCCAATTCCTCTTGCGTAGCGCCGGTAGCCATCTTCTTGGCTTGCTGCCGCCTGATATACTGCAGCATCTCCTCATCACCAAGTAGCTCTTCCTCATCTACCGTGCTAGGAACAGGCGAAGGTGTCGATAACGATTGACGACTTGAGGAGGGAGTTCCAGCGTGAGCACGAGCACCTGAAGTCGACGCGTTGTTATTACTGTTCGAGGAACGTGATGTTGGCAAAGATATCTTAGGACTCAACAACTTGAGGCTTTTGGAAGGCGAGAGAGCCGAGAATCGGTGGTGAGCATGTGATGATTCGCTAGGCTGAGCTGCCACAGAAGCGGTCGAAGCCACTGAGCCAGTGGACGCTTTACGTAGCGCGCTGAATGAGACTGAGTCACGGTTGGATTTACGAGGAATACCACCTGCTGAAGGAGGACCTGAGGCCTGGCGAGGCACCCTCGAACCGCTTGTTGGCGAAACGCGCATAGATTGACGCCTGGAGGAAGCCTCAGCTGTCATCTTCCCACCTTGCATGTCGGCGTTCTCCAAGACACCAAACTCGTTGGTGATCGCTTCACCAAGTGTTGGTGAAGGGTCGGTAGAGGGGGCAGTGACATTGAGGCTGATGCGCCGACTGACCAGGGTGTTCTGGCCTGAGGTTAGTCCGGGAGAGCCTGCAGCGGATGTGCGACTCGAGATGCGTGGTATCTTGGTGGGAGTTTCCTTGGGCAAACCAGACACAGAGTTAAGCAGCACGGAGGGGGGGCCATCCTTAGAATCCTTCGACACACTGTACCCCGTGGTTCCAACAGAAGGTGAACCCGCAATGGTGGGAAGTTGGTTTCTGGTGCGGAGAGAGGTATCTGAATGCTTCTGCATTGAGCTGACAGTCTGGGAAGTGACACGAGATGATGAGGCTGTCCTAGTGATTGAGGGAGCGGCAGTAGGAGTGGACACTGAGTTGCTATTTGGCTTGAGATTGGCGACGCGCTGGGCAGTGGTAGCAGGGAGAGCGGCCATTTGCATCGGTGGCAGAGTCACAGCAGGATTAGCCTTTTTAGGGTCTGTGGAGGACAATGTCTTGTGCCCCATAGCTATCAGTCCTTGGTCTACATAATGATCAGACACCCGACTCACTTTGCCCCGCTTGCGACCCATGAGCACCGATATCCTACTCTCGCTCCGATCCTTGGAATCTTGTTTGCTCTTCTCCTTCTCTGCGTCTCGTTGGCGAAGGGTATCCCTAGTCTCTTTGCCCGTCCCAGTATCGCTCTTATCACCATGCAAACTCCTTCTCGAGCTGGACTTGAGCAGCGAGGGCAGCCCTAAACTCAACACAGAGGACTTTTTCTGTGCCGAGGCCGGAGTCGCAGGTAAAACCCGAGACGAGTCTTTATTGGGAGAAGTGCTTGCCTTGACGCGATTCTGCCCGAAACTGCCCGAACCGGACGGTATAGTGGGAGACCCCGACATGGGTATCGTGTTTGTAGGTGGAATCTGCATGCTTTGGGAAGAGGACCGCCGGAAGAACGGAATAGACGAGGGCGTGAGACGTTTTGATTGGTGTCTCCGCACAGAAGAGGATGGGCTGAGGGGAGCGTGCTGTGGAGCTGACAGTGCGGTGGTATTATTGCTGCCACTAGAGCCCGTTCCAGGTCGGCTGGTAGGAAAACCCCTTTCGCGATCGGGTGTCTTGGCAGATAGGATCGCGGGTGATTTAGGCGCGCGGGTAGACCCAACAGAAGACATGGAAGCAAGCGATGCCGCGGATGCCATCGCATCTGGCTGCACGGGCGACCAAGATACATGGGGGGCCACAGGAGGCGACAAGGCGTGTTCCCTCGACGTCGATTTGCGCAACTGCTGACTAAAGCTCTGCATGGACCGTGGGCTCAGTGGGAAGCTAGACGTTTTGCTGTTCGAAGGTGAGTGATCCTTGTCCTTCATCGACGAGATAGAAGGCGAGCTTGTCAACTTGATATTTAATGCGTTAGAGAAACTCCACTTCTTCGAAGGCGTCTTGGTAACAGCTAGTGCGGTCTCAGGAGCAGAGTAGCTTCCACGGTTCGCAGATGCGTGAGAATGCAACGAAACCTTCGAAGTTGAGGGAACCTCGAGAGAAACCGTGCGGTCCACATCACTATCATCAGTCCCAGAAGGGGGAAAGGCAATACCGTGCGAAGACTGGGGAGGGGAACGATAATTAGACAAGTCCTTCGGCAACGGAGGCACAGGGGGAACACGATCCTCTTCCAACGCTTCAGCACCGGCGGCAAGTGACCCCGCGCGATCTTTGAATTGGGCTCCATCGCCCCCCGAGTAAACACTTGATATGTCACTACCTGCGCTGTTTCGCCTCCCCTTTCCAACACCCGTAGATTGCCTTCCTGAACCGGAAGGTCCAGAAACTGAGGTAGCACTGGTGGCAGTAGATAAAGACGCTGAATCCCGCGAACTCGTAGGAGTGGTCGTATAAGTAGTAGATGAGGCAGATCCACGTTTAGGAGTGAAGCTGAGACGGGCACTTATTGACCCATGTTTCTTCGGGGTCTTCTCAGGACTCGATGAACTGTGATGCTCATCTGCACTCGTGACTACGCATCCACGAGCATCGTTAACCTCTTGAGCAACAGGTTCTCCAGAAGAACCAGAGATGCCAAGACCAGAAGTTGGCTGGCGCTCATCTTTCCGCTCTTTTTCCTTGGTACTCCCTCTGCGACTGATCTTTCCACCCTCATTTCCAACTCCCTCCCAGTGTACGGCCGTCCGTCCGGTAGTGCTTCCAGGTGTACCAGGTCGACTCATGCTTGTCGGGCGATTGAGGCTTCCAACGCTGGCACGCGCCCGAGCAGTCTTGCCTGACAGTCCATCTAACTTGCGCAGTGCCTCTGCGTGAGCATCGTCATCCATGCTAGACCAACCCTCCTGCGTGCCACGAAGGAGCGAATGGGCAACGTTCGGCGAAGTATGACTATGAGAAGACTCCTTATTTGATAAGGAAGGGAGGTGAGGCGGGGTCGTACTGCTGGTTGCATTTCCACTGTGCTTGAGGAATTGATGAATAGATGTCGTCGAGGGTGAGGGAGGTAAGTGCGAAAAGTCTGTGGTATGTACCCGTCGAGAGTGGACCAACGAAGGGGGGTCGGGGCCTGAGGACGAATCACCAGCCGAAAGTTGACGGGAGTGCACATTCCGTTCGCGGTCCACACGTGTGGGATTCGTTATTGGAACCGGAGTAGAGTCGAGAGACTGCGGCACACCCGAACTAGGTTGGGCCGAAGCGCTCGTGGATAAACTTTCCCTCCGACGCCTGGATGCGGTTGAACCTGTGCTGCGATGCTTGCGTAGAGAAGATTTATCGTCCTTGGAAACAGAGACGCTGCGATCCTTCAACGTAGAAGACAGGCCTAAACGTTTCGCAACCAACGATCCCGACTGATCCATCTCATACTCGTCAGAAGTACGC
Source organism: Paxillus involutus ATCC 200175 (assembly GCA_000827475.1). Taxonomy (NCBI): domain Eukaryota; kingdom Fungi; phylum Basidiomycota; class Agaricomycetes; order Boletales; family Paxillaceae; genus Paxillus; species Paxillus involutus. The sequence continues at coordinate 610,372 of KN819331.1, forward strand.
TTCTTGGCTTTGCGGAGAGGCGTGAGAGGCGTGAAAGCACTTGGAGGTGAAGATGGTGCTGACACGTCACTGAGGAGCGATTGTTCGGTTGGGAGAGGTGGAACCAAGGGGGAAGGGGGCTCTTCGGGTGAGGGCGATGACGCTTTAATACGGTCCAAGGGATGTAAAAGATCTGACCCATGGGGTTGGCGAGGGTATAGAATCTCTTCCCCACCACTTTCGTCTGCCATTGATCGACGGGGCCGGATGGTTCGTGCCACTGGTTTGACCTCGGGCTTTAAACGAAATGTGAGTGCGGGTTAGAAAAGAAAGACATGGAAGAAATCCAACCTCGTCCATATCGTCGAACTCCCCATCCACAGCTTCAATTGTCCATGGACTATCAGGCCCGTCATGTTCGAGGTGGGGTACTGTGACTTCGGCGCTATCTTCCTCTTGAAGAACATCAAGAACGTTATCATCCTCATTATCGTGGTTTTCTTCACCACGTCGCACACTTTTACCCCAGCGGGGAGTAGCAAGTTCGCCAACCCCAACAAGACCTTTTCGGTCGATGCTGGCCGGATCTCGAGCGGGCGTCAAGGGGGGCAGTGGTTCGTGGGGTAAGCGCGTTTCAGGCGTCGTGCTTAAAAAAATAGGTTCTGGAAGCTGCGGCGCAGGCGAGTCTGATGGCGTCTGGGCGCCGAAATAATAAGGATCAAGTGAAGAAGTGGCCGATCCTGGGCGCGATATAAAATCTTGGTCTGCCTCGACTTGCGACAGGTCGTCGGTAGACGCCGCCTTCGAGACATGGACACGGAGCTGGAGTGACTTGTGAGGACGGGATATTGCATAATTGATGCTTGAACTTACCTGGTGGTTGGGAGAATCGTTGCCGCTTGGATGGTCTAACTTGAATTTGCTTTCCTGAACTGGGGGTGAATCTGACCCATCGTCAATAGGTTTTCGGGCTCTCTGCTCTGAATTGACAAGTGTCGGGGTTTCATGCTCGTGCTGGCTGCTGTATCCTACAGAGGGAACCGACATTCCAGAGCAAGACGAACAGAGGGAGGGACACGTAAACGAAACGGGACAAGCTGCAAAAGGGAGTAGAAGCGACGGGGAAGAGAAATGGGAAAGAACGAGAAAGTAAGGGTATTACTTGCTGGCCGTCGCTGATGTTTATATCGACGAGAAACAAGCTGGTCGCCTTTGACGACGACGAGCAAGGGGCGTGGGCAGAGAAACTCGCAGAGTCTACTCCTTCAAGTCTGTGTGTAGTTACTGTAGTGGCGTAGCCTCAATGGCCTCCTTTGTTGTTTTCTATTTGTCTCTTTTCGCCACGCCGCTCCTCCCCCAGCGCCCAGCCATTGTTTGTAAGTTGACATTACGCTGTACACCAGGTAGTTTTTATACATGTATAAATATGTTTGTTGTAGACTGACAACCTGCAGCACAAATCGTCTTTAAGATCCCCATTGAGAGCCATCTTTAGTAACGCGACGACCATGCCCGTATACATAGTAGCAATTGTAATTACCGTACTGGCTGCGCTGCAGCAAAGGTAGCTTTGCTAACTCCGAGTCAGGCCGTGTGAAAGGGTAACATGGGTATAGGACAATCGCGGCCCATACAGAAACAGTGATTTGCCATTTTCACCTCAGCCAGACTGGCGGACGCCCGTGACAGCAGAAGGACGTTGCTTCGATGGGGTGCATTGATTCCTGGCTGATGGGCCAGGTTTTTTTTGGAATTATGTCCCATTGGGGTGCTATGTAGGACAAGACTAGGTAAGAAGCCTGATGGGCCAGGTTGGCGAGTCATCATTCTGCCCACAACACTATTGGCGACCCACCTGCTTCCGTTCGCCGCAGAACGTTTAAAGACGACATTGGATGAAGCCACCATTGATCATGGTATTGATTAGGAACTTGCAAAAAGACATTGGAATTGGAGACATCTCATTGCAAATAAGACGTTCCACAGAAGCGGCTTGGGGATCGATTGAGAATATGAAACATCGATAACATCACTCATACCTTTCATCCAGGCTGACATCAAGTCTTTAGAGAAGAACGTCCAAGTTTGAACAGCTGGACAGCGCCGAAAAAACTGTCCTCTTGGACGAAACTGTAATTGTTAGTAAGATCAGTGTTACTGATATCTTGGATTATCCATAGATTGGCCAACCTTCGAATCTATGAACAAAGTTCACCGCGTCCAACCGATATTAGATACCATCGGAGGAGTAAAGATAGACAAAATTCAGTTACCAGTGGTCAGTCATTCCTGAGGGTGATTGATGGAATGTGGAAGCATACAGTGACATGACGCTACGCCAGTGAGACGGACGTACCAACTGATGTCAAATTGCCTGTTGAACATCAGAGTACGCACTTGCCGATGATCAGGCATGGCTTGACGGCAGGGGAGTGTCCGAGACGCTTGAAGCGAGGAGCAACGGCAAGCATATGCGGACGTGGGCTTTGCCATTTGCTGAGCAATAAAAATGAAACTTTATCTGAATGTGTTGAGTAAATGGACCTGACGGGGTTTTTGTCCCCAATGAAGAGCATATCACCTCGGACAGCGCGTACACGAGGAAACCCTGGGAGGTACATACAGCGATTGTTCCATCCCAAAACAGGCAAGCGGGTGTTTTGCATCCTTTAAATTCTCGCTGGGTGTAACGAGATGAACTGACACGATTGTCCGCAAGAGTAAAGACTGGTCACTGGGTTTTCCCTCGTCTGACTTGACATGGAAACTTGGAAGGCTGTGGCGGGCAAGAATAGCTGCGATAAGGACGTTTCTGGAAGGAAGAACGTGCATGGTGAAGAGTCAAGACTATTCTCAGCGAGGGATGCGCCGAGAGAGGGCAGTCAGTGAAATGCACTCTTAATTCGGGACAGACTCATCAGAAAGAATCGCGGTGTTGCAAACCTGACACGGAGGAGCTGCGCGGAGCTCGGAAGATGGAGAGATGGGACCATTTAGGATGATTTAGACTTGCCAGTAGTATTGGTGTCACCACTTAACTTGGGTCACACCCGGTGGCATGAGATCTGAAAAGGTCCAACAGGATCAATCATGACCATAGAAAGCCGCCGCCGGGGGTACTTGAACGAACCCGGCGGAGGTACTCGGGAATGTCAGGGATGGCATACACGATGGTGGGGCACGGTTAACGGAGATCGTTGTGAAGGCAAGCATGCCCAGGTATAACATGAGCCAATCATGTATGGCCTGGCCATGTGTATAATGAGGGATATGTAGTTGTGTGAAGTGCAAGCCGTGTACTTTTTGAGAGATATTCGGGCGTGCCAAGTCTCGGTGGCTGAGTATAAAGATGTGAGTTGGGTTCACTTCTGAACTCAGCGCAAGGATCACTCCGCTTTCTCACTCTCAACTCCATCGACCGACAGTCCGCCGAGCTCAGCGAAAGTCCCGTCTGTATCGCTATCATCCGTACGTTCATTGAGAGCACTCCCCATTTTCGCCTTGACTCCGCTGACATCGTCCCTAATGTTCTCCCAGCAGTCAGCCTCCAGCTACCTCCAGCCCCTCTCGTCTTCCATCCAACCTCCGCGGTACCATCGTCGGTGCGCCTGGTCAAATATCGCCTTCTTCGGCTCCCAACACGTGAACTGCACAGGACAGGGACGCCCTGAGCCAAGTTTGTAAAACTCGTGTCGGAGCCCTGACCTTAATCTTCACCGAAATCGTACGCAAATCGTCAGCTCTTGCATCGTCCACCATCCTCCGTGCTGTAAACCTTTGCCACCTCTCCCTCTCAGTATCGTCCTCGCCAGTCAACTCCAGGCTACAGGCTATTCACACATCAGTTCCATACATCGTAGCTTCCATCTGGTAGCTTCATGTCTTCTGTCGAGCGAAACCAGACGCCCGACGGCGACGACCTCGCGGATTCTCAATCTACCGACCTTCAACCACAAATGACTGTCCATCCTGTTGGTGGTTACTCAAGCATGCCAATGCATATGTATCCCTTCCCACCTGGTCTCGTCCCTCCCCAGCCCCTCCGCTCCAAGCGCAGGCAGGTTAAGAACGCTTGCACAAATTGCCAGAAAGCTTGTAAGAAGTGCGACGACGCCCGCCCCTGCCTCCGCTGTGTCAAATACGGCATCGCTGAAGAGTGCGTCGACTCTCAGCGAAAGGAGAGGAAAAAGGGTGTGAAACGTGGCCCCTACAAGAAGCGCGATGGCAAAGGTGTGTCTTCGTCTTTCTCGCCACATTGTCTTGCATCTTCCGCCACCTCTGTGATCGCTTTGTTCTATCTTGAGCCTTTTGACCTGTTTCCATTCTGACTTTCATTGAGGTCGCGCAGGCACCAACGTCGACCCTTTCGACGCGCCCGAGCAACAGAGCATGTCTATTGCTCCAGGCATGCCCCCGCCTTCGGTGTCGCCGCCTATGCCGTCCTACATGGCGGCTCCTGTAGGCTATGCGGCGGGGTTCTATGGGCAGTTTCCGGCCCCACCTACTCCCAAGCCTGGAGAGGCCCCGGCTTACTACCCGCAGTTCTACATCACCCCAGTTCCTCACCCCAACCACAATGGACATGGGCAAGATGGAGAACAACAGGGGTATGCGCAGCCGGCGCAATTCTATCCGGCGACGTTTCTTCCGTACGCTCCCCAGCCGTACGGACCATATATGGTGCACCCCCATCGTCCTGATGGGCAGATGGCTATGGCCGCACCTCAGTACGCGCCATTCCCACAGATGTACGGCAAGCCGCCTTCTGCTGGGGGCTCGAATGAGAATGGGAGGACCGAGCATGGCCATGGGGATGACAACTAGATGAGATGATGCCGTCTTGACGCTGATCTCTTCGTTTATCTCACATGTCTTTTTCCACTTATGCACATCCTGGTCAAATGTATACATCTTGTAGGTTGAATAGTGGTCTTATCTCCTGATCCATGCCATGCTCGTTGTATAGTGTAGTACTCTAGCTTTGTCGATACCTCATGCTTGAATACAGACATTTTCGCCTTGTCAAACAGTACGCTCACGAGTTTCCGTGCTACATTTCACAACTCTGATTCTCGAAGAACGAAGCCTTGCAAAAATATTGAACGATGTCAACGATGGGACACGGCGTGTTTGACTGAGTCTGGTGTACATGATGTACTGTGCCCAAAACGTCAGTTCTTCCATATGCGACCACGGCGTAGCCCCAGCCCCGCAATTCCGCTTTCCACATCAATTTCGCATCATTCGCCGATGTTCCGAATCTCGATCTCGAGGTACCTAAAAAATTCGCTGATGCAAAGGCGGAGAGCCGCTGTTTTTGGTCGACTGCGCCACTCAGCGGCGTTGTCAGGACCCTGCACTACGATTTTCCGGATCTTGTGTTTGTTTTGGGAGGTCGAGTGACATTCGGCGGCTACGGCAATGGAGAGCAAAGCAACGATCGTCGTGTGCTTGTTTTGGAAAATAATCCGGCCTGGGCAGTGGAGGGGATTTGAGGTACCTATAGATGGCCTAGGCTTGTGGGAGCTTGATGCAACGTTGAGCGGTTCGTAAAAAGAACTTTGTCAGACAATCGTCACATTATATAATGGAAGTTCGTTCCATAGATGGCAAAATGGGTAGGCAGTACTAACCCACTCGCAGGGCAGGCGTGTAGGTTGACTAGGACCCTGGCATGGAGTAAGTATTAGCCAGGAAGGCGCAGCGTTGTACGGACGAACCTCAATGATTGACTCATGGGCCCTATGGATTGGCGACAACCCACCCTTGGCAGGTAACCACTGGGTGCATGCACAGCAACGGAACTCAATGTTACACCGGGCATCTGATCCAACCTCAAGCTCGTCCAACCTGGAAGGGAACGTCGACTGAACTTCAGCGTGGGTCATTGCCGTCATTTGAGCTTCACGTACGCATCTATTTCAACCGCTCTGGGACAAGACACTCTTGCACCGTTCGGCTCTCCCCACGAGGTGGAAGGACGGAGGAAGGAGGGTGTTCTGTGCATTATCGTTCCCCGAACTCCGTGTCCATTGGGATACAAGCGATCGAGGGTTGCGATAGCATAGTGCTGTCAACGGAATGGACTTGGCTGGTGTTTCGTTGAGTCATCGATGTTGTCCACGATGCAGACAGCGTGTCTTGATGACATATGGTTGCCGAACGGCAAGATGAAATTGATTCGGGGCGTTAAGCATATCCTTCAAGATCAGCGACATTTTGGCGAATGTGGATGCAAGACGTTGAGGTATTGACTAAAATGGTTTGGTGAGTGTTGTGCGGAGCCTATCTTCCGAAGGCCTTGTTCATCAGGATGTGATGGCAGGCAACATTATTGCGGGTCCATTCAAGTGGGCTTTGAGTATCGTATCACGTAGGGACCCTGAACCGCATCTTGATGGGGGGCGTTCATCCACGGTTTACCGCGAAAGGAGGACGGCAATAAGCATGCCGTGTGGTCAGGTCGTCAATGTGACCCAGGCATGTCCCTTTGCGCCGTCGGTAACAAATGTGTGAGTTCCAGGACCTCGCACGGGATTATTGATATGCGCATTGATCGGCCCAATTGCGACTAACTCAGCTTGGCCAATGCATCATGGCGCACTGGGATGTGGCTCGTGAATTGTGATAATGACTGACGTGCGCTCACCCTCTCAGAGCCCTCTACACTGTCCGTCCACATTGCGGAAGCACACCCAGCCTTCTGTACGTTATCGTCATTCAGCAACTAGACCGGTGCAGGACAAAATAGTGGATCTACCATTGTTGCCCCCGTAGTCAGAACAGGATCGAACAATTAGGCGAGCTTGCTCCTTGGGGAAGGCCTTTCCTCGCTGCAAGTGCGCTGACCCGAAGTATCAATATGGATAGAGGGAATGAATGGCAGTGGGTGGTGGACGGGTTAATGCGGCGGAGTGGGCGCTGTTGATGCCACAGCTTCCACTCGCTCGATGGTAAGTAGGTGTTGCTACGTTTTTCTTCCTTCCAGTCCTCCCAACCTTTCTCATGGTCACTGGCAGTCAGGCCAAACGAAGGTCTTCTTGGGCATCGACTTGATTCCTCGTACCGGTTGCTTTCTTCAATCACCAATCACTTGCTGCGTCCGAGGTCTGAGTGTGAGTTCTTTTTTATTTGAGTGATTTCACTGGTTTGTGTCTGTCAGAATTTGAACTGCCTTTCACCTGATCTCGTTCCCCGGCAAAGACCGGACGCAGTTTTTCTGAGTTCCATACCATCCCCTGAGGTCAGAGGTTATTCGACAAAAAATATTATCAATTACACTGTGAGCATGGGCAATTACCACAAGCAGTGATTACCACCTGGATGAATTGCAAAGAAGTTGTTGATCATTCCCTGCCTACTGTATGTCACTTCCAGATGGTGACCCCAGATTTATTCCAAATGGCCGCTGATGACCAGACCAAGACTGCTAGGTCGCGCCGTACCTCTCCTTCGTTTCCTGAAGGGAGACACACCCAGTGTCATCCAATTATAATCAGGGCCGTGGTTTGACTTGAACATCAATGAGCTGATGCAGACTCAGCAAAATGCCCGTCGTTGAAAAGTTATGGCTTTTGTACACTGATCCGAGCATGGCACGAGGCTAATTGAACGAGCCCGGCTTCGCACTGTATCAACTGGTTTGTCTTGCAAACTAAACACCTCTATGGCTAGCGCTCTGCGTGTCATATGGGCGGCAGCCCCCCCCTCGTCTCTGAAAGCATTCAGAGTCGTTTCCCCGCATGGTGATTAGAGGGGTACCCCACCTAGGCTCTTGATCTGCTCCCGCCATCTCGCTAGGCAGCCCTGTTGTTATTTCCTAGCGGTGTCGCTCATTTAAAACTGCTTCCGTCTCGCTAGCGTGCAGGCTTACAGCACTGTTTCTTCGTCGCCCAACGCTCCCGCCTCTCCTTTAAATTGTTCTCTAGCATATCACACCCGTGCCTCGCCTTTCCCCCCACCTGTTGGGGGTTCCAGTATCGCGTTATTCTGTACTCCCATTTTCCTTGGTAGTGCTGAGTCAATTCATGCGGCCTTCTCACCATACGAAGGTCGATTTCGGTGGCTTGTCATTCAACTCTTCGCGCCAGTCTGGCGGATAAATTAACACGTACATAAAAGTTGGATCATACTCGAGTCGATAGCTCGTGACTCATCAATGCATCAACGTCAATTCGTTACAACAGAGCAAGAGAGAATGGATGAAGCTGAGAAAATCGCAATTGGACCTCGCCCCACAACTATTTGTTTTGGGACCGGTCTTTTTCTCGCTACGCAAGCAAGGTCAAAGTCGGCATCGACGACCCCTAGTTTACATTGCGAAATTCGCATTACTATAACTAGTAATATTTATTATGAGGTTTTGGAGTCTAACAAGAGCAAACAACCACTTCGTACGGTGCTCTATCATTAAATATTGCCCACTATATTCCTCTCTCGTTTCTCATGAAATTTCCGACCCGTCGTACATAGGACGGAATGAAGATGAAAGTTTCTTCCGAAACACTCCCCGATCCCAAGGATAGTCGGCTTTTGACACGTTCATTCAGCTCTGCCAGGTCTTTGATCGGCCTTCAACTGGTCTCTAGGCTGTTTACCTTTGTTCTCAATCAGGGCCTAGTCCGCCTTGCTTCTCCTCAGGCCTATGGCACAGTTGCTGTTCAATTTGAGCTCCTCATGAGCACTATCTTGTTCCTGAGCCGCGAAGGTATCAGGAATAGCCTTCTTCGGGTTTGGCCACAACAAAGGACTATGGCTCAAAGTTCGAATGCTCTCCAGGCATCGCAATGCGCCAATCTGGCGACATTACCCGCTGTGTTGGGCCTACCGACCACGCTCATTACAGTCACGCTGTATACATACTCTGTCAATGAAGCCACCCGAAATCAGCCTCACTTTCACCTCGCGTTATTGACCTATGCTACTGCCGCCTTAGTTGAGTTGTTAAGTGAGCCCATGCACAATCGGTGAGATATACCTGCACCTAGAGTTTGAACCTGCCTAATTTCCATAGTGCCATGGGTGAGGTGCGCACCGGCATTAGAGTGAGCGCTGAAGGCCTCGGAATAACTGTCAAAACCATCATAACCTACTTGGTATTGCTTTACGACAGCAGTATCTCCCGGCGCTCTGGGGAGCTTGCCCTGATGGCTTTTGCTCTCGGTCAGCTGGCATATAGTGCAACCGTATTTACGGTTTACACGTTGCAAATGCCTGAAGCGAACCTTTTGCCCTCTCGTCTACCTGAGTATTACCAGAAATCTCCTAAGTCGGTTCTCCATCATTGTGACTATTTTCGATGATTGAAACTTGACCACATAGATGGAGCTGGTGGCGTCAACAGGTCATCAGGTTCTTCAATCCTGATGTTTTGTACCTCTCGATGACAATGACATCCCAGTCGGTGGTAAAGCACTTCCTCACTGAGGGTGACAAGTTCCTTATCTCATACTGGAGCCCCCTTCAAGATCAGGGAGGCTATGCAATTGCCGCCAATTATGGTATGACTTTGAGACCACTATAGAGATCATCGTTTAAGCTGTATCACCATCTCAGGATCTCTGGTTGCGCGCATTGTCTTTCAGCCGATCGAGGAGATGTGTAGGGTCTACTTCTCCCGACTCCTATCAAATCCAGTCGCAGAGGAAGGATCAGTCAATGGCAAACGAACCCCTGACTCGGCATCGCTCAAGCAAGCCTCGGACGCCGTTACAACCTTGGTCTCAGTTCAAATTGCTTTCTCACTGCTAGTCGTAACCTTCGGTTCTTTATACCTACCAGTTGTCTTGCAACTTCTACTGCCCAGTCAGTATATGTCCACAAGCGCGTCCAAGGTTTTGTATGCGTGGATATGGTATATTCCTGTCCTTGCTGTCAACGGGGGGCTGGAAGCATTTTACTCGAGCGTCGCCACTCCTAGGGATCTGCGCAGGCAGAGTCGGTGCGTTCTCTAGCTTTCATGTGTGATTCGGCCTCATGGTTTGTAGGTGGATGCTTGGCTTCTCTGCCATTTATATCTTGTCGGCAACTGCGTTATACAACCTCGGGTTCGGTGACACAGCGCTAGTTTATGCGAACATTGTCAATCTCACCGCCCGCATATGGTACACCGCGTTTTTCATACTGACATATTTCGGACAGCGGATGAAATCTTCGCCATTCCGACCCACGGATCTGTCTCCAAACTGGAAGTTTCTGGTCGTTGTCGGGCTGTCCTATGGGGTTATCTCGTTCAACGAAGCAAGACAGCACGTCGTGGAATATGTGCAACTATTGGGACGCAGAGCTTTGGTGTCCATGCTTGTCCTCTTTCATGTCGCATTGGGGGGTAGTATGGGACTTATCTGTGTCGGAATATGGTGGATGACCTCAGGGAAGCAGTTGGTCGCTAGAGAGCGGGTAAAAGTAGCATAGAGAGCCCACTAGGTTTCCCTCAATTAATGGCGCGTTCCGGCCTAATCGCAATCCACCTCACATTCACCCTTCTGTCAGTTGTCCTGAGTTCAGCTTCAGCACCGACTTCAGCCAACTCAGGATTATCCATTTTTATAGCCACCCCAATAGTTGTACCAGGGTCTCAGTTGCGATGGCACGCACCTCGAGCGAAATTATGAGCATCAGAACATTGAATATTGTATCCAGTTTCACAACTTAATGATTTTGACTTTCAGCTACCCTGTACTTATCGAGCAAGAATTCACCCTTAATTTTCTTGTTTATCGTTTTTATTCACAATTAGACTTAGCTTACTTCTTAAAGTTCTGATCGCATTCTTGACGCATGGTACATTGACTTTGACGGTCATTATCGTTAGTCTTAGAAAGGTTGGTCAAAGTGGAACACTAAGGTCACTCTTGTCGACCACCACTCAAGTTCTCACGAATTAAACTTGATCAAGACGACTACTTGTACTACTGCACCTGTTACACCTACGCGTGAATCGGCGTGATGGCCTCGGAGGTTGTCATAGAACCTGTTGACGAAGTGAGTCAGTTGAATGAACAACTATCGACCTGATTACATTTGCAAGCAGACTCAATTGACGGGCGATAATGGCCAAATTTACTTGTTCCAATGGCTCACATCCCTTGAGAAGAGTCTCAAGGAAGCCGCGGTGGTAAGTCATTAAAGTGTCACTGGACTCCGGATGGCCTGATCACTCTTCAGGATCAACTGAAAGCCATGCAATCTTCAGTAGAAGAAACGTTGCTTAAAGTCATCTGTGGCTCCGATAGCTATCCATTGCCGGGTCGCGGAATACGCAGCTTAGCGGGAAGATGCTTCGTCCTTCAATATACCCGAGGCGACTCGAAGACACTTTTTGATACACTCCGAACCCTGCTGAAGACCGCAGGAGACATGAAGATGGACAAGGACTCGCTTCGAATGTGCGTTTATGGGTTGCACGCTCTTTCGTTCTGACATTGAATGCCACCAGAGCAGCGTTTTGGGCTATCGGGGAGCTTATGGCCGCCTTTGGCTCTCAGGTACGTTTTTACCACTGGGTAGCTGGAACTCCCACCCAAGTCATTGTCTCAGTTCATGTCTTTCTTGGCTGAGATCGCCACCATCTCGGTGAAAACCTTCAGATCATCGAATGTAAGGAGGTATCAAATCTGCCACCACCGGTCGCAACCTTGACATCCTCTTATTAGTCTCCTCAAATGCGCTACCATGCTTTGACCACACTCCGCAAAGCTTTAAATTCCGCCAAGAAAGCGTTGACGGATTCTCTTGCCAAAGACGTCCTCAAGAATATGAAGAATGGCTTACTTGACAAGGCCCTTCCCGTGCAACGAGCAGCCACTGGGGTGAAGTATTGCGCCTCCTTTGGTCCTACCCCTATCTTATACTTCCATCAGGTGCTTATTGCCATGTTCTCCCCCGAGGAATCTGTAACGCTTGCAGATGTCGAATCTGTTGTCGGCGTATGTGTGAAAACCCTCGAAGGCAGTGATCAATTAACGAGGCAATCGATCGCCCAACTCGTTGGTCATATGCTCGCCGCTACGCAAGTCCCGAGAGTGGTTCTGGCGGCAGAAATTCCTCCAAAGAGTAAAAAGGACCAAGAGGACAATGATGCCACAAACCCGGCTTACGTTGTCTCTGAAAATATGAAGCCTCTCCTCACGCCAGCAGAAATGCTGTTACAATTATCTGCGCACTTCAACAGACCCCAACTATCTCGCAAAGTCCGCGCGGGTATTTTCGATTTCTACGTTGCGCTCTTGACGAAACTTGGCGTTGTTTTCGCGGAAACCAACTACGCCCTCATCGTTAGCCACCTCATGTCCGAACTCGTGTCAAATCCGAAAAATAGTGCCACGAGATACGACAAATTGTTCATCCAGAAACTGGTCGGAGCTTTACTCAGGGACCTCGTTGCCACTCGGATGTTGAGCGAACAGGGACAGATCACTGCGATTCAGGAACTCTCGTCCTCTTATGTGAAGCGGTGGCCTGCTCTCATGCCTGGACAAGTCGCTCCCAACTCTACCGTCTTGACAATTGTTCTGAAGGAGATTGCCGAGTTGTTACATCAGCTTGGCAATGCACCTCCTCCCGTTCAGGTGACAGTGATCCTCTATGTTTCCAACTTGCAGCTTAGCAACTTCCTTCTTTCCAATACTTCTCTAGGATGCCGTATCAGAACCACTATTGAACCTCCTAACGCATCCAAGTCACGCAGTCCGGGTTAACGCAAGCTGGACTCTTAGGTGCTTCTGTTTCTCGACCCCTTTGCGCCTGGCGAAGACCATACTCGCTATCTCGGAGGCACTACATCGTGACATTGAATCACTACAGTCTCCGGCAGCGCCCTCTGATATCGATCGACGTGCATTAGGACACGCCTACGGTCTGGCAGCATTGGTTGCAATCATCCCAGACCGTCCCTTGTATGTTTCCTTCGACGTTGCGACAAACGTCCTTGATACAGCAACGGGCCTGCTCAAGCGTGCGAGCGAGCACGACGTCCAAATGGCGGGTGTCGAGGTCGAAGTGGCTTGGATGCTAATCGCCTCGCTGATGCTGCTTGGGCCCAATTTTGTCAGGTCGCACCTCCCCCAACTCTTGGTTCTTTGGCGCAACGCATTGCCAAAGCCGACAAGCAAAGACAGCATGCCTGGTCGCAGCGCGGCCGAGTGGGAATTCCTTCTACACGTCCGGGAAAGTGCGCTGGGAGCTATCTTATGCTTCCTCCTCCATAACGCTCCTCTGGTGACACTTGACGTCGCTCGAAGAATCTCTTCCATGTTAAGCAACGCCCTCGCATTTACCACGTCATTCATTTCTCATCCACTAGAAGAACCGAGTGTGCCGCCCTCTGACTCGAAAAGGCCATCCCTTCGTTTGAGGGAGAGTTCGCTCCGCCGTAGAGTTTATCAATGCTTCACCGCACTTGGAACATCATCATTGACAGACTCAGCTCAATCCACTCTGTTGCAGTCTACCATGCTTGTGTTCGCCGGTCCTGAAGGCGATGGGGTCTCTGCGGTGCAAGCTGCCATTGCTTCCTCTTCTGGCACCTTCACCACCGTCTGGCAAGCAGCTGACGGATTCGGCTATGGCGTGACTACGGTAGATATCGTAGATGACGAAGTCGAAGCTTTGTCGGAGGGTGTAGGAACAGGCAAATCCATGCACGAACAGATTGAAGACCTCACTACTCTGCTTGTATGTATGTTCTTCTCGCGACGGCAGTTCACTGATTGTTGATTAGTTACGCAAACCGGTGCTTGGATCGTGCGAGCATGATACTCTGTCGTTATGCTTGACGACCCATACAGGCGATACTCGTGCATCCTTCAATTGTCCCCCATCCACGTCGGCTGTCGTAGATGCATCTATTGAACTGTTTTCCCGGTTACTCCCGGTACAAGATTTGATTCTAGTGACGCGGACTATAACGCAGCTCGTCGAATTAGTCAAGTCCCAAAAACTTGACAAGAATGCAGGCCGAAAAGCGGCTGTGCTCGTCAACAGTGTGGTAGCCATCGCTCGAGCACTGCGGTGCGCTATGGCGTCTCATTACCGTCAAGCGAAGGAAACGTTAGGACATTCCCAAGTCACCACTCCTTTGGCATCGTTACTGAAAGTCAGTGCAATCTCATTATACCACTTGCGTCATTAATTGCTGTATTTACAGGATGCACTTGTTGACGGTGACCCTCTCTTACGACGTGCGAGCAGCGAGGCCATTGGGCGTCTGGCGAATGTCTCAGGAACATCTTTCTTGACAAGTCAAGCCAAGGTATTGGTCGACCATATCGTCAACAATCGCGATCCGCAGGGCCGGGCCGGATGTGCTCTGGCTTTTGGAGCACTCTACAGCCATGTCGGGGGTCTCGCTGCTGCACCAATCCTGAAGACGACCGTGAACATACTCATGTCACTGAGTAACGATCCTCATCCTCTTGTCCACTTCTGGTCCATGACTGCTTTGGCAAGAGTTATAAACGCCGCAAACCTGGCCTTCTCTTCTTTCATTCCCAGCACCCTTGGAATGTTGGTAAAGCTCTACATGTCTGATGCTCACGAGACCGAGGGCGGGACACTTAACAATGCCAACATCAGCGGTGACCTACAGGCATTCCCTGTTGTTTGCCAGATTATTGATGCGATAATCACCGTCTTGGGACCTGACGTTCAAGAGTCGTTACGAACAAGAACGCTCATTCTCGATCTCGTTCAGGAGTTCTCGATCGAGGAGGACGAAACCATTTTGATCGAGGCAATCAAATGTACCCAGCATCTGCTCATGTTTGCGCCAGAACATGTGGACATCCCGGATACCGTGGGACGCTTCAGAACGCATCTTGGCTCTAGCCGCCGGCAACTCAAGCTCGCTGCCATCGACGCACTGTACCAGCTTGTCCAGAAGGATGCACTAGTGGTGTCTAGAATCGGCGGTGATCGCCTCGTAGAAGATCTCTTTGCTATGCTAGACGGCGATCCCGGTATCGAAGGTGTCAGAAACGTCATCACAAGCTGGCTTTCTCAGACTGCTATTCACAACCCTTCAGCTTGGATTGATCTATGTCAAAGGATCATGTTGCGAACCAATGCCACACAGAAAGTAGTTGACACAGCTGGCAATCTCGACGATGAAGGCCAGTCTCTGAATGCGACAATGGCCGCGGACAACGCCAACCAAGAAAGGTTATCCTCTGTTACCATGTCTCGATGGAGAACTCAGCTCTTTGCGCTGCATTGCTTGCATGGGATATGTACTATCGTGGCGCAATCCGGGAGGAGGGAACATCTCGATATATTTTTCGCTCGTAACCGCGGCCTCCCTGTCCAGGGTCTCTTCGTCACTCGTATCCCAGATTTGATCAAGATGGCGTTCACCGCTTCAGCAGCGTATGTCACGGAGATCCGTCTCGAAGGACTGGTTGTTCTACGCGACATTATCCAAGTACGGTTTTGTGCCTACTGCGTATAGCCTATCAGCTAATCCATTCCAGATTTTCTCTAAAGCCCCCGATCCTGATTACCCAGAGGCATTGCTTCTTGAGCAGCATCAGGCGCCGATCACCGCTGCTCTTACCCCTGCCTTTTCTTCCGATTCCACCCCTGAAATCCTGTCATCAGCAATTGACGCTTGTGCAGTCTTTGTAGGTTGCGGTGTTGTCAAGGATGTGAGCAGAATGGGCCGGATTCTCAAACAACTAACGGGCGCCCTTAAAGAGGTGGACGGTAAGTGGGAGCAAGCGCCAATTTCAGAGTAATCTAACACTGAATTTTTTTATATTTAAATCTAGAATTCAATAACCTTAAAATGGGGGCACTAGGGGAGCTAAGTCCGAATGCATCTAGCATGCTGAGGGTGTCGATCCTTGCTGCGTGGGCAAGACTGGAGATCGCTTCCGCGGAGCAAGCGTACCTCCTTGACGTCGTCAAGCCTTATCGTGAAATCCTGGCCTCCCAGTGGATTGCGTGTTTGCGCGATTATGCCACCATTCGTGCAGACTCGGAGTTTGTCCATGACTCGTCAATCGTTTCCGTGGACCCGTCGTACGCGAGCCTCGGCAAGGTGGTTTTACTACCAGTGAGTGAGCTCATCCTTGGAAAGTTCTGGCCAGATGTCTCATTAGAGACAGTACTATTCTGACTCATGGGCGACCGTCCTCCAAGCAGTCGCCAATGCCATGGAACACAGTGGGCAGCATATATCAGCTGCTATTCTTAGAGAAACCCCAACGGAAGCAGTCGCCTCAAATGGCCTCGGGTTGCCCCGTACTGAACCAGCACCACTGTTCTTCGTAATCTTTGGTCTCATATATGAGGCTTTGGCCGTCTCCTCTTCACAGCCAGCTGTGACACCTAACCTCCGTGACGCCACGGTAGCTGCATCGCTGAGGGCCCTGAAATGTCTCGTTGATCCTCGCTACTCAGGGAAAGCGCTTCTCGAGCCCATGGTTTTCAAGGAGTTCATCAGTCTCTGCTATCGGATGGCGATGGTGGAGAATGCAGCGACCCTTGTGCACCTCTTGGAAGTCATTACAGTGTTTGCCAAACATTTTGGTCATCTTGGGACCGAAAGTGTGGTGGCCCCGTGAGTCCTTGCGTATTCCATCTTGTGGTTCCATCTTGATCTTCCGAGCAGAAATGAAGCTTTATCACCGAATTCGGTCCGCACCCACTGCTTGAAGATCTGCGCATACATTCTACGCCACGCACGACACACCCAAGGAGCTCCCGTAATATGTGAGTGAGACCTATGTACCCCTTTTTTCAATACTGACGATAGTTCTTTTTCCAGCTGGCACAGCTCACGAGCTTGCGAGAATGGTGAGCGGTGCTCTAACTGCTTTCCAACTCATTGCATCAACCACGGAGGGGAACATCCGGGAGGATGTGCGGGGTGTTGGCTGTATGCTTTATGCAGGTATGACCCTTCGACAACCCTTATCTTGTGCCCTAACACTCGCCTTCTCAGAATTATTGAAAGATGAGACACTGGACATTGATCTAATCACTCCAACCATGCCTGCGTTCAAGTCTTTGCTGACAGTTGAGGCTCACCCGAAAGTCCGCGATCGTTACGACAGCCTCATCCACGGTATGCTCTCGTCATGTCTTCTTAATGTTGACGAAATGCGGTAAGTGTGTACCACAGTTCGTCGGACACCCTTGCACATGCTGAAGACTTCTGCAGTGGTAGAGAAGGATTGATCTCGTCTAAGAAAATCAAGACTAACCTCCTGGCTGCTGTCCTCATTTTAACCAGTCTACCCCCGAGGGTGAAAGTTGCTCGCGGTGTAGTGGAACACCTTTTCTTCGTGATTTCGCAGAAGCTCGAAGAGAATGACGATGTAGGTGTGCGACCGTTGGCGATCATAGGGACCCTCTGATATCATTGCATAGATGGCTGCCGTTGCCGTCCACTGCGCGAAAACTGTAACCGTCGCTGCATCTGGTAATGACCTTCTCCGCGGTTGTGTGCGGCTTTTTCTACCGGCAATGGTGCAATTCATCGCGACAATGTCCCCTCGACTGGATGACGGTTCGCTGACTGAGCAGCACAGTGCATCGATTGATGAAGTATGGAAAATGTTCTCCGCACTCTTGGCTCTGGCAACGGAGGAGCAGCGTAAGAAGAAACATATTTTTGTATCAAGTCACCAGCCTGACACTTTGCATGCAGGTACTCGTGTTCTAAGCATCGTTCTGCCTACAGTCGCCCTCTTGCTCCGCCCTTCACAGACTATACCTTTGACTACACACTCGAGTGCGGTCGCACAGCTGCTCACGTTTGCAACTTTGTCTCCGGTTAGCTTCAAGGAAGCCACTGCACAGCTTGACCCCAGTGTGCGAGACGTCCTGGAGCTTTCTATCAGAAGAGCGGTGGAAGGAACGTCAACTGTCGGCCAGGCGACGGCGCGACCCCAAATTTCCTTGAGGTCGTTCTGAAATAAGCACTGTAATATTACTAGTCCTTAGATAATACGACATGTTAGTACACCTAGTAATACTTGGCAAGTACATACTCCATTGTCGAGATACCCAGCCATGTTGATCGTTTTGCCTCGAGAATATAGTTGCACACGAACTCACATTTCATTCAAGGTGATTTACAACCCACTTGCTGAAGGTCATGCATAAATATTTATGCAAGTTTAAATCCGAGAAGTAGTATAGGGAAGTGATCATGATCGTGATAGAAATTCCATCGCCAGCAAGACGCAGCAGAGACAAGTACGAGAATCGTCCAGGGTATTAGAAATTTAGATGGGTGGAATCAGAAAAAATGAAATCGAATGTTCGCCTTGTTTTGCGGATACAACGTCGGCTGGCCCGAATCCAACCTCGCAAGTTAGTACCGTCGCCCTCCATCATGCAAGGGATCATGCATCAGAGCCTCCGGAGTTTCATAATCGATATTAAGAGTTCCCAGTCCCTCCATTCTCGGGCAGAGACGTCGATCATCGCTTGGATATAATTGCATTCCTCGGAGTTGTACCGACACCGGAACGAATATATGGCGGAAGTTGGGTTGTGGAATGATTTCCGGGTCGCACAGGGTGTCCAGCCAGCTAGCAAGGTTAGGGGAAACATCTCATATTGAGGAAGACTGAGGCAGGTGACTTACGGTCGTATTTGCGTTGTGCGACTCTATTCCAGTCTGTGCCATGAAAGAATGGCGATTGTTGATCTCATCCCAATTCAGTCGTTCACTGGGCTTTTCTACCAGTACCTGTATGTGTTCAATGATTGCATCAGATGATGAAAGTCTCTCAGCTCGCATAAAACTCACGTTTTACAGAAGGTACCGCGCATTTCGGTCGTGAACCAGGCTGATTGCCTCTTGGATTAAAAAATTGTGAGAACCACAATGTTCTGGGTTTCGACCGATACAGTGGTACCATGGCTGTAGAACAGGTACTGGGTCAACGCGACTGTCAAGAGTAACGTACCGCTCCCAACATCATGACAAGTAGTACTAAGCCGTAAGAATATATATCGACTCGATAATCATACCCTCTTGCGCAGCGTGCTGGGTGTTGTTCAGGTGCCGTGTACCCTAGGGTTTTCGAGGGCTCAGTTCGAATAGACCGCTGGTGGGGCCGCGTCTGTGAGTGAGTGGGCGTGAACAACCCAATGTCAGCAATTGCAACATGGTCAGCTAGTATTATGAGGATGATGGCTGTCTTTAAGTCTCTGTGCATGATGCCGATGCTATGGAGTGTCTGCATTCCGACGAGCTAGCCACATCTGATTGTTAGGCGCAAAAGTATTTGAGCGTACTTGAACGCACGATCTGCTGCCCAGAATTTCATCAAAGAAGCGTGATGTGAAGTCAGGTCAATGTCACGCTGGGACAGACGCCCGCACTGGTTGAGATGCTCGAATAGATCGGTAGCATGATACCGCTGCAAATGGGCTGTCAGAAACTATTGAGGATATCTGCCACACCATGACGAAATACACGTTATCAGCATCCGAAAACGAGCACAGGAGTGGTGCGAGGAAAGGTGACCCAGATGCTGTGACCTTTCTTAAGGCGTCGACTTCCCGTCGAATATCTGATACGCAATAAGCATTGACAACCTTCGGGTCTACATCTAGCACATCTGTCGCCATTTTCTGTTTATGAAGGACCTTGATTGTGACCTCGTTGTCGTATTCCTCGTACGCGTGCCAGAGAAATCCATGTCCGCCTTGTCCGATTTGCCTGGTAATCTTGAACGTGTGACCAGCAAATCGTAGGGGTCCGACGTTTTCATAACGAGCCAGGATCCTATCAACAACAGCATCGTCCGGTTCCGAATGCGTGCATCACGAAGCATCATCAGTGGCATGAACCAGATCGGCTGGTGGAGGAGTTTCGTCCAAAGCATTATCGAGTCTGTTCAACAGGGCCTGAAAGCGAGGGTAGTCTTAACAGTGGCTAGAAGCCTGACAACGAGAGCCAGTGGGGTGAAGTTCGGGCGCTGCAAGATATATTGGATGAGATTGTGCAAGAATACCATTGTGGGTGGAAGAGGGTGAAGTGCTTTGACCATGGCCATTGCTCGCACTTAAATCCCTCGCGAGTGCAGCGTTTCATTCGAGTGTGAGTGCTACGCGGCGGCGGGCGAGGCGCACGCGCCACGCGTGTCCATGGGAGGATGAAAGATGAGGCTCAGCTAGAGTGGGTACATTGACGACGTTTCTGTAGTCTAGTATAGACCGTGCGGTGTCTCAGTCACTGGCACTGGCAGTGGGCAGGGCCAGTCGCGGGATCGTGCTGGAAGGTATCGGGCCCGGAAAAAGAAAGCTTACATGACGGACTGCACTTACTTCTCGTCACGTGAGTGATGATCCCGTTTCTCGTTTGGATACGCGCACATTAATGATGCACTCCAGGCTCACGGACCCAAAAACACTTCTAATATCAACCATCTATCTACTTACAGACATACTTCAGTGACAGCATATCGGAATAGAAGAAACGCAACGTTATACTACGTGCTAGGCAATAAGACGCAAGCAAGAACGGCTTAAATTTGGGCGTTACCGGCCTGGTCTACGCTGCGCAATTTCACATACACGTCGCTGCCTATAGACCCGATTAGCATGGGCACCAGCAAACAAAAAGCTACATTAGTACTCACCCCAACCATCTAATGAAAATAAATCCAGTGAGCCGCCAAAATATTTCGCATATAACCTGCTCATCGGAAGCCCATAACCTAGACCAGCGATGGTCCCCAGCCCAGCTTGCACGCCTTTCCCAGTGATCTCGCCAAACAGATTACCCTCGCCTGCGCTCATGCCCACGCCGACTGCTGCACTGCCTCCAATGTGCTGTGCAGCGTATGGCCCTCCACCGCTATCATCACTGTCTTGACCAGCAGTGGTGAATGCGTATGAGAAAATCCGTGCCATGTTGGTGGGCGATACACCACCCCCCTGGTCACGGATTCGCATCGAAAGGAAGGGAGATGAAGGAGATGGTGGTGGGGAGATCGTTACTGTTACTGGGGCGACTAGCCGTGTGGTCGCGGTGCCGTATAGCTTGTAGTGGCGTTCGACGGTTGCCCGGAAGGCGTTTTTCAGGATTTCGGTGAGAATGTATTCAAGATGTACTGGGACGTAACTTGGATAAACAGTCAGCTCTCAGCTTTAGCAACGCAGTGGATAACAAGAACGGATAGTTACGCGAATGTAGTATCGTGGTGTCCATCTATGATAATAGTGGGGGTTCCACCAAGCGTAGCCTCACAAAGCTCACTCACGAACACGCCACACATCTTCACCATAGCAGCGGGGGAGCAGGCCATATCGACCATGCCGTAGTGGGAAGTGACACCGATATGTTTCTGGGTTTCCAGGGCTTGTGACAATGCGATATGTTGTTCGGCAATGAGACGGACTGATATTCGATTACGGATGGCACCGTCCAAGAAGTTGCTTATCTGTGTCGGAGACATGTATTTGGCGCATTCTTGAAAGCTACGGCACGATGTATCAGTCATGGTTCATCACCTCAAGCTGCAGTAGACGGAACACGAACCCCTTTGCCATGGTTGGGATATCATTCCGATGGCTCTCAACTAAATGGCTTAGCTCCGCTGTGAACGATGCGTTCTCCTCGAGAGTTGTGACAGGCGGATAGTTTGCCAGGAATTGGAAGCTCTCCCTGTATGCATTCAGGGTCCTCGAAACGTACGGGTTGGTCCCGACGATGAAAGGAAGCGTTTCGAGTGCGTGCGCTCGCCTCGCCAGACGTCGGGGGATCTCAGAGAGCACAAACGAGACGCTTCTTAACACAGATTCTGGAACGAGTGGCTGGCCGAATGCTACAAGCGAGCTCAGTGTTAACGGATGAGGAGGATGAGCGGCATAGGAAGCTAGTAGCTGCGAGATCTCCGCACTGGGAGGTTCGGGGGCACGTCGAACATGATACGATCGACGACAGGGAACTCGAATGGTGGCGGCACCACCGCTCATGCAGGGTATAAGCCTATGAGTACTCGCGGACATTGTAGCGGATGAAAAGCAATGACTCGTGGGGGAGTCAAGACTCAAGACAGTGCAAGCTCACTGAGCTTCCACTGCATCTGTGATGAGCATCAGAATGGGCGGAACATTAATGGCTAAACAAATTACATTAGACGCCCTATCATGTAGTTACTTCAGCATCCGCCCTCCCTAATGCCATTACTCGCGTATGTCAATCCAAGTTCGCTCGATATAATAACAAGAAATATATATAATTTCTAGTCAGAGTACAGGAATCATTGATATTACCACTGCCACTAGCCGTGAACTCGTCCACGAATAAGCAGCTCAGGCCTCAGGACGTCTTATGCTCAGTCAACAATACCGGCGCCTCGGATTCAACATGTTTTCTACTTCCCCTTGGTGGTTTATGTTCTGAATGCAAATCATCAACAGGAGAAAGAGGTTTTAGAGGCATCTTGCTTACTAGGTTTTGCTAGCTCCACATCGTCGACACCCTCGACAGTGAATGACGATGCACCACTCGCAGACACAGGCGTTGAATCTTGTCTGCGCAACGACCGCCGTGGCCGTGACTCCATGGATGTGGCGGTGTCGGGAACTGGCGAAATACTAGCAGAAGGTGATTGCGAAGCGGGAGGAGCCAAGTTAGAATGAGTCGCGCTACTGACTGCGGACAGTCGCGGTAATCGAATTTTAAGAGTAGGTGTAGATGATGCGCTTGACTGAGTGATCGTCACCGAGGCTTTAGGCGTTATAGGCTTAAAGGAAGGTGGTTGCGGAAGAGACACAGGTGGAGGTACGGGAGGAGCGTGAGGCAGCGGCGCAGGTTCGGGCGCAGCGGACAGCGGAGGATCTGATGATGTGAGCGGTGCAATTGCGAATGGGACAACTGCGTTTGGTCCACCTTCCTTGGTCCTCTCAGGCACTTGCTTAGATTTACGGCGTGCCCTACTCGCCCTACCAGACTTTTCAGGTTGCGGAGGGGCAATCTATAGATGCCTTGAGTACAGTTCCATTGCATCTTGCACTGCTCGACTTACTGGCTCTGTGACTTGATCGCCCAAAAGTTCAGCAAAGTTCGGTTCCACATCCTTTTCCTGCTTCACAGAAACCCTTGCTCTCTTTGGTTTAGCAGGAGAGGGAAGATCAACAGGAGCTTGCAATTGTGATGACGCGTTTCTCGCGGACGTCCTGACGGGCGCTTTGCGCTACTTCAAGTTCAGGCTGTCATTCATGGCTGACGAAGTAGCAAAATCACCTTTGACGCAACCGGCTTAGGGGTTTCTTTGATTTCAGCTGCTCTGGGTAATGGTGCGATGATACGGGATTGCGGTTCAAGATCGGTTTGCGTGCTAGAGTCAGCCATGACCCTCTGCGTCACATTGTTAGCTTGGGCATCGGTAATAGCCACTTGCAAGGGTTGGGGCAAGGGTTGTAGAGAAGAGAGTGCAGGGGTATCCGCTTTCGCAGGGAACAGATCGCGTAAACCGCATAGGAGCTGCGGGGCACGTGAGTAAAAGGGCATTACCCAATGATCGAGAAGCTCGCCTGTGCAGTAAGTAATTCATCTCGCGAGATGAAGGGCTCCTTGGACAGTGGCGGTTGGATGTCCTCGTCCATATCATCCAGAGAGCTCAGGGAAGTAAGTGGTGACGACATCGCAGAGGGAATATTCTTCTCCCTGTTACAACAAAAGAGGGCTGAGTCCTTCCTACTTGGGGCAAGTAAAACTAACTCACTTGCACTCAGGATGCTTATCCTTGCTTATCTTGCTCCAAAAGTCGAGCATAATGACGCGCTCGGGAACCCTATATCGTCTTCCATTGATCAATACCTCATCCAGGACGAGCTTCTCCGCCATCGCTGCGGTTTGGGGGTGTATGATCTCGATGTTGCCGTTGTTATACTGTTTGGGCTTGGTGATGTCGATGGGCGCGACATTCTGCTTCGGGATCCGCCGTTTAGGCTGCTACATGCACCGAGCGCGGCACAGGAGTTTTTAAGTGAAGCTTATGGAACATAATAGCCAAGTTGTCAAGGACTCACGAGAACCTGGTCAGCGTGATTCGGACACATCCACTTCTTTCCAAAGGAAGGCATGGATGTCAGAGGTGGATCAACACAATCAAGGTGCCAGTGGAGGTTGCAGTAATCGCAAGAGACGATAGCTTTTCCGCTCTCCGGCCCACTGTGTGCCATGGACATGGACCTACGAGGACGGTTGTTCGAGGGAGCGGATGCAGCGAAACCGCTTGGCAGAGCTGAGGCGCCACATCTGAAACATATCACTGGCACGCCATTCCGGTCCTTCAGCCGATATGGATCGCGGTCTTCCAGTTGCCCGTGACGACTGCAAGATATGAGCTGGCGGGGATAACAGTTGAGATAATTCACCTACTTGAGACGGGGCTGCTTCACCTCCGAGCTGTCGACGTAGGACCCCTTGGCACCCGTGGCAACTGCAAGGCGCTCAGAAGTTAGTCGGACTGGAACAGGGCAAGACGAACCATCCTTAAAGAACCCTCTGATCTCATCTGGGAGCTGGAACTCTTTGGGGATGTTTGTCTGGGCCAAATGAATGAGGGGAGACATGAAAGACGGTGCAGGTTTAGGCGGCGGGTGCTTTACATTCGAATCAGCGTCGTATATCCAGGAGGCATGTCGTCCTATAACATACTTTGCGAATGGTGCAACTTGGGCAAAACCATTTTTCTCCTTCTGGGAGATCAACTGTTTCCATGGGTGGGTCTAAACACCAGAGATGGAACGCTCTAGGACAGCTATCACAGTACACCAGCGCGCCCAAGGATCGGCAAGATGAACAATGATCCTCGTTCAACTGAACAACAGGTGAGCTCCGAGTAATAGTCAATCCCGATAATGTACGCACCAGGCCCAGAGAAGGCTCAGGAGAGAGAGAGATTATACCACCAGGCTCCTCCTTCACTCTGAACCCTCTATCCGCCTCCTTTCCTTTCCCTTTATCCTTTCTCGTGGTCCTTGTTCTCCCATCCGCAATGGACATGGCAGGCTCTTCCCCACCTGCGAGCGAGTTTGCACGGGACATCGACACAGATGGGTCGTCTGAGTCGGGATGTCCCGGGAAAGGGTCGGAGTCGGGAATAGGTGGCATGCTGGGCTGGCGAGAAGGCGGAACTTCTGGTGCGACTGGATCGGAGACGGGTACGGGGTGGTTGCCGTTGGTGCTGTTGTTGTTCAAGTTTCTAGCACTTGCTCTTTGAGCACGCCCGTTTGCAGTCCTGAGCGAGTGGCGACAGTTGGAGCAAAACGAATCAGTACATTGTTGGTGCATCGAGAAGGGTTTGGTTTAGGTTGGTGAACAAAGGTGGTACAATCAGGGAGCATTGCATGGCGTAAGGAGAGGCGGACGTACCCTTTATCGACTCGAACCCGTTTTCGACGGGGTCCATCGACTTCTGAGCCACCGAGAGAAGCTGTCATGAGGCCCGAGTAGGTGGAGCCTGGGTCCGATGTAGGGAGATAGGACACAAAACCAGAGGGTTTCTTCGGGTCGCGCTTGTGCGCAGCCTGTTGAATGGACAGCAGAGATGGCGGACCTGGCAAAATTTCAGTTGAAAGAGAGGAATCCGAGAGGCCCTCAAGGTGGGGCGGCTGCAACACGGGAACTCCTTGCAACATGTAGGCCGGAACCTCTGCCATTGAAGTCATGGTTCAAGATTGACGAAGAAAACGACCAAGCAGGGCGATCTGGTGGTTGTCCACTGTAGAAACCGGAAAGCCAAGACCCAAACGCAACGCACGTCGCAAACGAGCGAAATTACGACCGATACTCGCAGCGCTCACACAGACCTAGATGCTTGAGATGACAAGCGAAGTTTGCGGCGGCAACATCCCACCGACAACAATTTTTTACACAGGCACTGATACATACCACCAATTTCTTATGCTCTTCTTGTAGCTACAGCTCACTGTATAACTCGTTTGAATAATTGTGCTCATAGTCACTTAGAAGTGCCGTGAAAGGGCATCCATGACGAAAATGCGAAGGTCATGTTTCACCGTTTTGCTCATCAATCAGGAGGTTTTCTGCGTCAGAATAACGCTCGTGAAGAGCAAGTTTTTGAATGATGTGCTGCTGCCGAACCTAGGGAGCACATATATACACTTTCCCTGGGCCATCACCTGGCGAGTATATGCAATGAAAGATAGAACCAGTTCGCTCCACAGGATTCGCCATGGTCACCAGTGACCTGGGTGTAATCCACCAGTAACCAACGAAGCCTGCGTGCAGATGGTGCGGAGTCCACAGACGCTTGCCTGTCCAGTTCAGGTACTATCGCAGACGTAGTTTAGCTGAGGATAACCTTGTCTGGACAACGCATCAAGAAACTCACGGTGGGCAGCATCACGAAGGAAGATGCAATGATTCATCGGAGTTGTAGCTCTCGTCACCAGAGGATTTTTCGTTGGCAATACACTCGCGAGGTCTGCGAGAAAATCCTTCTAATTCCCTTCTGGCTTTCGCCGCAAGCCGCCTATGTGACCGAGTTCCGCAATGGGCATCCCACTCTTGTCCTTCTTCGATCGTAACTGGCTGCGAAGAATTCGTGGTGCACACCGGACACACAACTCTGCGTCTCGCTTGTAGGACAGCGGAAGGACTGGCAGAGAAATGTGAGACCTAACCATGAAATGAATTATTGATGAACGCACTTGACAGGTTTGCCTGTGTTGGTAAGCATCGCCTTCGCTGCCGTAGACAGTGATGTAGGATCTGGGAGCTCTTCATGTTGCAAGAAAGCTGCAAAACCTAAGTTCAGGTACAACAGCTATGACCAAGTGCACTACGCACAATTCATAATCGATTGAGCAGGGGAGAGAACGTTGGAAGTCCACTCGTCTCCCAGAGCTAATGAAAAAATGCTGAGAGCTATGTTGGCATTCCATACATAACGCTCAGTGCCTACCTGTGGCATCGAGCAAATACATAGAGGCGACTGGAACCTTGCAGTCAACACTCGCATTGGTAGCGTGGATCGCGGGGAGCAATTTGTTCCGTAACCATGCGACCTGGCGTTTGGCATATTTGCGAGTTGAGTATTTCATATCTTCCACCGCATTGGAAAATGCCTTCGCGGAAGCCGCTGGGGACGACAAAAAGTCGCGAAATTCCTTGAACCCTATCGACAGATCGAGACAAGTCTACATCCGAATGACTTGAACGTACCGATACATTGGTAGATACCAAGGGTATAGTCCGGCTCGTTTACGGAAGAACTGAAGCCGTCCTGCTGCCCGAGGTCGCCAAGAAAGCCGTGAACCGATGATGAAGATGCAATTTTCTGCAAAGCACGTATCTCATCAAGAAGACCTAGCTTCAGGCAGGTGCCAGGTCAGAGAAAAGGGAGACTCGGAAGATACCTGCTGCACACCTTGATCATATCATCGACTCTCTTGTCCAACCGAGGGTTCAACGCTGAAGGTTCTGCATAGAGCCAGAAGCAAAGAGTTCGATACCTTCATATGGCCATCAATACGCCAGACAGCTTATCTATAGAATCAAGCGTAGAGACGCACCGGGGGCTTAGAGGACGCTCTGACTGCTCACTTATGATTTCGCTGGGCGTCCGCCCACTTTCTTTCATGATCTGCAGACTACGATGAACCTTGCGAGTGTCTCTCCAGTGCCATCGTGAAGCTACTGGATCGTCCAGAGCCTGCAGAAGTCTATGGAGAGAAAGCGCGTCCTCCGGGTTAGTGGCTGCGTTGGGGGGATGTCGGGGAAGGGTTCTCCATAGATCCAAAAGATCAGGTGGAAGTTGCGAGATGGAACGCTCCAGTGAAGCAGACATGATACGATCGGGTGTGGAAGCACTTCCTGGAGTAGAGCTCAAATCTTCGTTGGCTAGCCGATTGGGAAAGAGGAGATGCTGTATCCAGTATGACGTTCCACCAACAACGATGGGTATTTCGTTCCGGCTGTGTGTTTCTTCGATCTGCCAGCGTTTCCTCAGAGGAAGTCCTGAACGGCAGGTGCATTAGTACTCACGACTTGTATGGCGTCCCGTATCCACTGCCCAACGACATACTGCTCTCCAGGCTGCTTCAAGTCCATAAGAAGATGTTCTACGCCCATGCGTTCTGCCTGAGGGATCTTATTGGTGATCACGTCCATCCCCATGTACACCTGCATTGAGTCCGCGTTGATGATCCTCGCTCCGCGCCATCGGTAGTTGCTGCGGCTGTCCTGGGATTCTCGATGGACTTCTTGGCCAATCTTGAGCGCGAGCTCAACACCCAAATTTGACTTTCCGACGCCAGTCGTACCGCAGATTGCGATCAAAGGCTTCAAATAAGTCATATCACGAACTTTGCACGGTGGAGAGGAGCATGTGAATCAAGTATCAAATCGGTATGTGTAATTGGAATTTTCCGTCCTACATTGAGCCCATTTGGAGTCGTTCATCGTGACGCGTGAACGCGTGAACCTCTGTGTATGTAACATTCGCAGTACGGTGTACATATACACACAAAAACCATGGAAGCCCGGAATCGAAGGGAATGCGACGCGGTGCAAGAGAAAAGAAAAATAATCATCTCGCAAGAAATATCGGCCAGATGAGTAACGACCGCCACTGCACTGCGCACAGGGCTCGCCTATCTCATCCTCTCGATGTGTGTACGTTCGGGGCACACGGGTATTAACAAAGCACCGAGCGGGGCTGGTTCATGTAATTGATGGATAAGAAAAAGTTCCAGTTGCTTGCAACTAGTGTTGGATGGCTCACTGATCAGCTAGGTTGACAATGACAGTCCATAGTGTGGCTTCGAGCGTGCGAAATAGGAGAATATTACATAATAAATTTAACTTGACCAGCTTGACTGTCACTGAGCTTGCTCGGCGGAACACCATGGCTTCAGTCGTTCGCACAAGCGCAACTCGTGTATCGCTATCTAACCTAACACCAGCCCTTGGCTCGCTACATAACGTACGTTTCCCTTATATTTTGCTCCGCTCTTTTACTGACGTCTCCTTAGCAAAAGCGCGTTGGCCGAGGTCAAGGTTCTGGGTACGGTGGTACATCCGGGCGCGGTCACAAGGGTCAGAAAGCTCGCTCTGGGAATGGCAAACCCAAGGCTGGTTTTGAGGGTGGTCAGACACCAATAACCAAGAGGTTCCCCAAGAAGGGTTTTGTTAACCCGTCAGTATTTCAGCACCAGCGTTCCGTATTTCATGCCTCAGTCTCTATTACAGGAACCGTAAGATTTACGCCGCAGTGAATT
This sequence comes from Paxillus involutus ATCC 200175, assembly GCA_000827475.1. Classification (NCBI taxonomy): domain Eukaryota; kingdom Fungi; phylum Basidiomycota; class Agaricomycetes; order Boletales; family Paxillaceae; genus Paxillus; species Paxillus involutus. The sequence goes on from KN819331.1 coordinate 639,571, forward strand.
TGGACCGCATTCAGCATTGGATATCTCAAGGACGTTTAAATTCCTCACCCGAAAAGCCGATTACAGCGAGAGAGCTACTTCTGAGTGGTTGTATCCACAACGTCCACGACGGCATTAAACTGTTGGGTGATGTCCGTTTGTGTTTCATTTGCCCTTTGTGCCCGTTTTGACGTTTTGTCGCAGGGTGCAGACTTTTTGAAGTCGCCTGTCCACATCATCCCCTCTCGTGCATCAAAGAGTGCCATCAAAGCTGTAGAAGCCAGAGGTGGTAGCGTGTTTTGCCAGTACTATAATTCTCTTGCTTTGCGTGACTGCGTAAAGGGCCGAACGGACCGTATATCTGCTTCGCCTACTCGCCGCAACGACATCCGTGAGTTCTTCCAGCCCTTTCGCATGTTAAGTTGTTACATTTTCACCAGTCTGGTACACCGAGTGGCGAAACCGAGGCTATCTGTCACCAGAAGCGGTGGAGAAGATCCCACTCGTGTCGGAACGTTGGAGGGAGCTGTCAAAGCAGCTTCTTGCATTCAAAACCCAGAGCTTCACGAAGAAGCCAGTTGTCCAGACTACAGAGTAGAATATCGTGTCATATTAATACACTACACATCGGCTGTAGGTTCGGCATCCATTCTATCAGATGAAATGCTGCGACTACGTGAATGTGAGGGTGAACGTGAGGGAGTCCGAGAAACATATCGCCCATTGACAGATGAGGAGCGACTTCTTCCTCTTTCGCTCGGGCTCCTAGATCGGTAAGGGCTTTTACTTGGGCTCTGACTCCTCCTGCTTCGACTTCTGTTTGGACTGCGACTCGAACTACGACTTCTATGGCTCCCCCCGTCTTCGCTCTTGCCTTCCATGGCGTCCAGGAGCCGACTCTTGCGAGGTCCGATCTCGCCGTTTTCTTCGAGCGTCTGCCGCTTGGCTATTCGGGGTAGAATGATATCGCAGGCCCTTTCTTCAGTAAGGAGGCTGTAGATGAATTCGTCGAAATAGAGAAGTGAATATCCGGCTGCAATATTGTTAGCTGAGCTTGTGGGTGAAACAGTTGAAACGCGTACCCATGTCCCGGTGTCTGAGTTTTCTGTAATCCTTCATCAGTGGTTCAAGAAGTTCATAGACCTCCACTGTGCTGAATGTCATTCGGATATACATCGCTGCGAGTGCTCTCATGTATCTGACACAGTGCATCAGGACATTGTGACTAGAAGTCGAGAAAATATGTGGGCTTACTTGAACTCGTCAGCTTGTAGATATTCGATCAAAATCTCCTTCTCCGGCTGAAGCTGTAGGAGCTTGAGGAGTAAGCAGAGGAATTCAGTAGGGCGCTGATTGCCGTAAACGCCTCCAATGCAGCGGAGCTCTATAGCCTTGTCAATGAGTGACTCAGCTAAAGAGACATGAGTAAGAAGTTTCTAATGCGTTACAGACATCACGTACCTGTCAGTGCGAAGCAATGTTCCTTCCAATATGCCGACTCCCATATTCGATTTCGAATCACAGTTTCTACTAGGAACTATATATATGAGAAATACTGAAATTAAGATGAGAGTAAAAACTCACCTGCGGATTCTGGCCATGAATAGCCAACGCGCCTTTGATTGTTGTGTTTGCCATGGTCGTTTGAGTGCAAGGTGATCCGAGTCACTGGCAGCTAGTAAGATCATCAGGTGGTTATTTGTGCTTGTTAAGATCAGAAGCCTTTGCCATATGTAGTTACTAGTGGAGAAGTAACGACCATCTTATTTCCGAACTCTGTGCTCTGTCTATATGCTGACGACGAATTCAAGAGCTCGCTTCACCACAGCGTATGGTTTGTCCCACCATGGTCCTGTGAAACTCATTCCAGTTTCTGCGATACAGGCAAAACGTTGCTGTCATTTCTAGCAATTTCCAAGTAGAATTGACCACAGGTCTTTCGCCTTACTGCCATGGCACACAGCTTGCCAGCTGGCGTCGAGAAGGCTGTACCGACTTGTGAAAATCAAGATGCGATGCTTGTGCGATGCTGTATGTACTATCTGCACCACACAGGGACAATCGACCTTCCAGTGCGTTCCCAGAGCTGTATAGCCCTCATGCATGTTGCATGTGTCGATGATGTCTATCATCTATGTGGAATTTCGCACAGGAATTGTGTTTTGTTTGTTCGAAATGGAATGTTATGGTTTGTCGATTGGAATGTCATTGGTCACCGCACGCCTCAAGGTTAGCCACTCAGGTGACTCTATAAAATGACCCACCTTCCCGCCAGACGCCTCTTCACTCCTTCCCTTCATTTCGCTATCATCCCTCCACTTCTCTACTGCTCTAGCAACACCTCTCCAGTTCCTCCGTACTACATTCCCTGAGAACCCCGAGCGCCACACGATACAAGGGTGGTGAGTTACCTCCGCCACCATCTTATGTGCGCTACGCTGATATTCCGACAGTCAGCCACCAGTTCTGCGAGGTATGCGCAGAACGATGCATTGTTTGCTGACCTCGCAGCTACCCGCTAATCGCCACCACATCGGTGGTCCGTATGTCCGTGAGCTTCAAGGATCAAACCGACACGCTCAGCTGTTGAAGTGTGATGCAATGCGGGAACACGTCAAGTGCTCTCCCTGGATACCTTGCTTGAGAACTTGGGATTGCTGTCAGCGTCGCCACCAGATTATCTGACGCCACGCCTACCCTTTGGATCTCCTGGCTATCGGACGCGTTTCAGTGTTCAATGACGAAGAGTTCTGAGCAAAGGTCATATCACCTTCTTTCGTCTGGGCCTATCTGACGTGCTCTCGACAGGATAGTCCCCTCACTGCAGACCGCTCAGGCGATGGAACTAGGGCGCCTTATTGCCTCATGAAGAGACGCCGGCGGTAAGATTGCCACGTGCGCCGAGGTTTCCAAGGATAGCCGTCGATTCCACCCTGCTCGCCGTCTCAGTGTCGTCGTCCGTCTCAAGACGACGAACTTCGGGTTTCACCCGTCACTGGACATGCATGCCTCGGCACACTTGTTGTCGCTCGAGAGCTTTCATGGACCGGTTGTCGAACGTGAATGTTGGCCCAGGAGATGGAACTAGGGCGCCTTGTTTCCTCATGAAGACGCTCCCTGTGGACAGATCAGTAAGTTTTACCTGGTTTGCAGCAGGTGCCGAGGTTCCCAAGGATAGCTGTCGTTTCCACCCTGCTTGCCACTTCACTGGGTTCCCAGCCTGTTAGGGGACGATGCTCTTTCGCTCTTCGGGTCGCCTCTTGTCTTGACATCGGAATCACTTAAGTTGGGCTCGGGAGCTCGACTCCCCTATGAAGACTCCTGAATGGCCCTCCGGGAGTGTCACAAGCGCCATGATTCCTAGAATGTGCTGACGCTTCACCTCAGTCCTGCTTGGACAGAACTGAGACATGTATGGCATTGATGAGTGTACTCGGGATCGTTGACAGGTCATTTGCGATGCGCTGCTCGCACGATATCTCGGGATATCAGGGCTGACGATTATGTCACACCCACAAATTTTTCCACCCCTCCCTCTTCGTGAGCGGATTTCTCTTTTTCTAGATCTTCATTTCAGCGCGAGCGGGCTCTCTCACAAACGTAAGTCCGAAACAATATCATAACGTCACGCTAACAAACAACTTCCAGTACAAATATCAAGCACAGACATCGAGATCATATCGGCTCTCTCTTTCCTTGCTACTACGTCGCATCTTGACTGACGATCAGTTATCCATAGCCCACTGGGGAAGCCACTCCTCCCAGTCATCCCATACGTTGTCGTCGTCCTTACCACCGTGTCCGTGGCGGCCACGACGCCCGCCGTGATGCCCGCCGTGATGCCCGCCGTGATGCCCCTTGCGAGGGTCAAGAAGGGTGGTGATGACGTGGAGCGCCCCGTTCCGGGCGGGGATATCGAACGGACCAACATCACGCCCGTTGACTTTGAACCTCGTGAAATACCGCGTAGGGCCGGGAAGGGGAAGCTTGGACTTGAAGCGAGCGACCTTGACTCGGAGGTGATGGTCCTCCAGAAGTGTGGGTAGGGTGACGTTGTACTGGTACACGAGCTCCGGGAGAACGGGAGGCTTCGCAGGGAAGGGGAAATCGGCGACGTCCTCAGGGAAGGGAAAGACTACTCCTGTGGTGTCGAGCTGCGCCTTTGTAACATCATCAAAGAAGCGAGCAATCTCAGATTCATCAGATGTCGCGTTGTGGGCATAGTCTACGCAAATTCATGATAATCTCTTTGAACGTTGCAATTAATTGACTCACCACTGTGCAAAACAAAATCGGGCACGATGTGATACTCAAGAATTTTCCTCAACGCCTTCTCACCAATGGGCGAGAACAAGAACGTTTTCAACTTCTTTGGAAGACGCTGGAATGCACCTGAGGTGGGTGCGAAGACCGTGGTAGTGGTCGCCCCACGGAAACCGCCCTTTTTCCCGTCATTACCAGGAAAGTGCCAGCGATCAACAGAACTTGTAAGTCCCACGCGTTGAATGGCAGTTGTCTGAAAAGGGCCTCAGGTACTTGAGATATGACGTGTGCAAAACGCTCACGAAATAGGAGAAAACCTCTGGCACGAGGAAGGCCTCTTGGAAGACCGACGGAGGAGGAATCAAGGGATGATTGAGTTGATGAATAACGCCTGTAAAGAAAAGTCAAGTGATGAATAAAGATGAAGTCGGGAAGATAGAGCCACTCTACGCACCGTTCTTCGCCTCGATATCTTTCTTGATTACCTCCACAAACGTATTGATCCTCAAGCGAGGAGGAACGCTGGTACTGAGCACGCTCAGCCTCAAGGGTTGGTAATCCAATGAACCATCTTTGAGTGTCAAGTTAGTGGCGTAAGTGGAATTCTGGACAAGATCAGCGGCTTTGTATTTCTCAGGAAGGATGTGGTATGCGAGGATTCCCCGGATGATGCGCCCGATCGCTTTCTTACGTTTCTCCTTGTCGGGAGAATCGGGCTTTGAGTCAAGTTCTTCCGCCTGAAGAACGACGCCTCTGAGGTCGTGAGAAATGCCACGAGGATCGCCTTGGGGGAGGACATCTTTGTCGTCATCGTCATGATCGCCATCACCAGGCTTCTGGCCGCGGCGGTGCGGTAGAGCAGAGTTGGGCACAGCGAAGAAGGTGGCGCTGGAAACGAAATGTGAGAGGGGGGGCATTAACTAGGACTGACAGTTCCATACCTGTTTGAGGGGTCGTCGAGAAAGTCGACCAATCTGTCGCTCAAGTCGATAGCCTTGACCAGGCGCGAGTACCTGTTGTGCTACGATAAGACGGTCGTCCCTCAGATGATCTGTAGATGACACTCACTCGCTGTCCTCTTTTAGTACTTGATAGATGGTTCTTTCTTCTTGTGAATCCTGGAAATAACCCCAGCATCCGGCAACGAGGCCGTCCATAGGAATCTGGCCGAACCAGGGCAAAGTTAACACAGGAAGTGCATAAGCACCGCTCACAAGAACGAGCGGTGCGAGACTGGCAAGACGCATGAGGCAGAGGGACGATTGCACTTAAACTTGGCTGTAGTTGGGTGTCAAAAAGCAAGGGCTGAACTGAAAGCCCCTCAGTCAGTGCGAGGTTTGATATACCCCTTGGTTATTAAGCTGCCTCAAGGAAGTCGTCATTCACTCCGCAGCATGGTGGCGAGCTGCGGAACCGTCTATGGACGTCCATGATGCAGGATCAGTACTAGTGCTGGCACAGCTGGGTGCCAGTAACTCCGCATCATGATTCATGATAGTCTGGTAACCACCGTGACTGAGGGAAGCCATAGTACCCCCTAATTCCTATCGCGGTAACCTGTCTAAGAGCGCACGTTCAAGTACCTGTTAGCAACACGAAGTTCAAAGGTGATGGCAGGAGATTCAGAATCTCCAGGAGTCAATCGATGTGACATATAATAAATAGTCCCAGTGAACGGCTGCAGCCCGCCTAGATTAAATTACCAAGTCGGAAGTACGACGTACGTCTAATTTGGACTCTGGAGGGGTAAAATAGACAAGTAATATAACATGTACGGAGGGTAAAGGCATGACCACTCCGCACAAATGGTCTCATCCACCGGCCAACATAGTAAGTAGCATGGGGTGCATGAATCAAGGTGATTCTGGAAAAAAGACATGAGTAATGTTCCAAGTAGAAGTTAACAGAAAACAGCTACTCACGGGCTGATACTATCACTAGCCACGAGAACAGTGCCTCTTGCAGTGGTTGATCATCGTGTGGTTGCGCGTGAACTCCTCCGAGCAAACAGGACATACGTACTTCCAATCGAGGTGCGTTTCCTGTACATGTCTAGTCACGCTCTCTATGTTCATGATACAACCGCAATCCCTCCAGTAACACATGAACTTCGTTTTTCCAGGTCCGGTAACACCATGGAATAGGCGCAGATGCTCGGAAAAATCGGGCCCACGGACACTGTGGTCACAAATGGTTTGTCCCGTCACCCAGCCGCAAGTATAGTAGCGATTAACGGATGCATTGGCTACCTCGCAGAGCCTCTGGGCATTCTTGAATTAGATGTCATCAGCACTCTCCTCTGCCGGTCCTAACGCACACAGTACCTTGTCCGAGAAGGTGTAGTTGTAATCGAAATTCTGTGCCATGATTAGGTATATGGTCTACTAGGCAGGGTATTTCAGAGAAATGTAATGGTCTGCGGACGATGGTGTAGATGCCTCAGTACTCACAGAAATCGCCTAGTGATATTTATCTGCGAAAAACTGCCATGAGACGTTGTACTTATAAGTCGGTTTGAGAAGCACTTGGGTGCTTCCGAATCCTGTGCTTTCGCATGCCCGATAACCAGGCGCCCAACTTTCCATCGAATGTTCTCAAGTATGTACCAACAGGCCTGGCTGACTCATATGCAACAAGGTTGAAACTCACGTCTGGTGCCTGACGTTTAAGTTACTACTACGAAGTGTACACTGTCGCAGTACTTTATAGAGTCAAATGCATTCGCTGGGATCGTAATACGTCTGGTAGGGTACAGGGTGTAGTTCGTACGGGCATGTAGTTGAAGGTCCAAGGTCGCCTTGGCAAAGACGTTGTCTACTCTGCCATCTGGCGGAACCGGTCCTGGATCTCTAAATGCAGAGCATCGAGCTTCTGCATAATCGATTCCTGGCCTTGCGAAGGTGACTGAAAGAAGATGAAAGGTCAGCGGCAGCTCGACAAGACCACTACACCCCTACTCACCTCGAACTTCATTTGCGAAAGCTTGAAAATCAAATCTCCCGCAGACTCCTTGATTCGGGCAAATGTCAAATCACCTTGTGCGGTTGCCTTCAAAGCCAAATCGTAGAATGCCACATAATTCCTCAACATAGCGCTCGTCTTGTAGAACGGACAGTAGCGGTCATACTCGCTCATGCCGTTCTGCTGCAAGAAGTCATCCTTGAACATCCTTGCAACCTCCAGTGTGATCTTGTCATTCTCGCCCAGTGCGCTCTTGCCTACGAGTTGAACGATCTCGGCAAGGTCTTCCTCTTTTTGAAGAATCTCTTTCGTGCGCACGCGGAGATCGACGAAACCCGGTGAAGTCCGCTCATAGTAGGGCTCCAGCACTTTGGTGTACTTGGAGTAGGAGAGGTTCCAGTTGACGGAGGGGAAGTGTTTGCGCTGAGCGAGCTTCTTATCAAGACCCCAAAAGACCTGGACGATGCCAAGCGTAGCGGATGTAACTGGGTCGGCGAAGTCACCTCCAGGTGGCGACACGCTAGGTGTATAGTTAACAATACGATCGACGGTCAAGCAATGGCAGGAACTCACGCTCCGACGATGGACACTGTTCCCTGTCTCTGCGGGCTACCCAAACATTTGACCTTACCTGCCCGCTCGTAGAAGCTCGCGAGTTTAGTACCCAAATATGCAGGATAACCTGAATCAGCAGGCATCTCAGCAAGACGGCCTGAGATTTCACGCAAGGCTTCGGCCCAACGAGACGTCGAGTCAGCCATCATGGCGACATCAGACCCTTGGTCACGGAAGTACTCCGAGAGCGTGATACCGGTATAAATGGATGCTTCACGAGCGGCGACGGGCATGTTTGAGGTGTTGGCCACCAGTGTGGTACGCTTCATGATGGGCTCTTGTCGATTGTCGACTTCCAACGTCAACTCAGGGAACTACGAGGAAGGTCAGGTACTTAATAAGTTCCTCAATGAATGGTCAAGATCCTTACTTCCATCAAGACCTCAGCCATCTAGGAAAAGGAGATGTAAACGGGAGGCAACCAAAAGATGAGGAGAACTGACCTCGTTTCCTCGCTCACCACAACCAACGTAGATAATAATATCGGAGTTGGAGAATTTGGACAATGCTTGTGAGATGACAGTCTTGCCACAACCGAAAGCACCAGGGATAGCGGTCGTACCACCTTGCACGCATCTTTATCCCGATATATGAATGAAATTAATAGAGGGAGGAAAAGGACTTACGGAAAGAGGGCGTCCAAGATACGTTGACCCGTCAGCAATGGGTGATCTGCTGTCAGCTTCTCAGTGACAGGGCGAGGTGCCCGAACAGGCCACAGCTGCATCATCGCGTGCTTGGTTGTCCGGCCCTCAAACTCAGTTTCTAGCACAATATCCTAACAGCATACTGATTGAGTTCCTCAAAGGAGAAAATTGACGCGCATAGATACTAACGTTGACAGCATAACTGCCTTTCTCTGCGATGTGAGTGATGGTACCAAGCGCACGAGGTGGGAGCATGATCTTGTGGTTGTTTACGAGCGAATTTTCATAGACGCCACCAAAGATGTCACCCCCTGAAATGTGGTCACCAATCTGCGCGTGTTAGTCAGAAAAGCGCTCAAGATCGAACACGATTGGAATACTTTGAACGATGCTGGAGTGAAATCCCACTTGAGTGAACGATCAAGGGCTTCGGTGTTGATACCACGTGGTATGTATATAGACTTCGAAATTTCCTGGATGGACTAAGGAGGAAACAACTGCATCAATTAATGCATGTGGAGAACTCTGTCAGCTTACTCTTAGTGGTCGCTGAATGCCATCGACGATGTTACCCATCAAGCCTATTATGCGATAAGTACGAGGATACCTGGGGTCACGAACATCACATACCTGGGCCTAGTTCTACACTGAGGGGCTTTCCAGTGCGAAGAACGGGATCGCCGACTGTTACACCAGATGTTTCCTCATACACCTGAATTGTTGCCTTATCTGCTTCTATTCGGATGACCTCTGACACAGCAGTTAGCAACACAACGCGACATCACTAACATGCTGTTTCCGCACCTCCTACAAGTTCATCGTGTCCGACACGGACAAGCTCATACATGGCAGCACCAATCATGTTCTCTGCGATCACCACAGGGCCAGATACACCGAATACCTGACCAAAGCGAGATTCACGTTCCTCGTCTGCGATCTTTGGGAGGCCACGCTTTGCATTCTGTAGTGCACCGGCCATCGTTGTTGTAATGATGAGGAATGTCCCCACGGAGTTGGTGCTGCGAGTCCTTATTACTCTGCTCTCCGAAACCGAGTATCGCTCAATGCGGAATCTGAATTACATCGGGAATAGCCGAGACCCGTACCAAGTGACGCGTCCCGTCATCATGTAAGCACGTAGTATTTCTGTGATTTACTCGCATTACCACCTTGCTCGTTGCCCTCTACAATGCCGCCAAAAGCGTAAGTAGTCCTTGAAACCGTCGAGGTTGATGCTGACACCGCTTCTGCAGTGACTGGGAGAAATGTGTGTTCCGCCACCTAGAGTGGACTGCGATCTAGACATTGACATTGACTTCGCCAGACGACAAGAAAGTAGACGAGAAGGAGGAGAAGATTCAAAGCAAGTCAAGGCATTTGACAGTGGAAACAAGTGCTGACATACTCTCCAGCACTTACCGATAGCGACATCCAAATCCTCAAGACTTATGTGCGTCTCTCATTGCATACACTTCTCAATCCCAATTAATACATCTACAGGGTCAAGGTCCATACGCTGCTACGCTGAAGAAGACAGAAGCAGACATCAAGGAAGTACAAAAACGAATCGATGAGAAACTTGGCGTAAAGGAGTCCGACACAGGTTTAGCAGCACCGAACCTGTGGGATCTCGCTGCTGACCGTACACGTATGAGCGAGCATCCTCTCCAGGTCGCACGTTGTACGAAGATCATACCAGTGGATCCTAAGAAAGCGGAACTTGCTCGTGCAGTCAACCCCGCTGGAGCCATACAGGGCCAGAAAGGCGCTGACGAGCAAGACAAATATGTCATCAACATTAAGCAAATTGCAAAGTTCGTTGTCGGTCTTGGCGAGCGTGTCGCACCGACGGATATTGAAGAGGGCATGCGTGTTGGGTGCGTGAAGCTGTCGAATGATGGTACCACTTCCGCTGACTGTTCATGCAGAGTCGACCGGAATAAATACCAAATACAAATACCTCTACCACCCAAGATTGATGCGTCAGTAACGATGATGCAAGTTGAGGAAAAGCCGGATGTGACGTACTCTGATGTCGGCGGTTGCAAGGAGCAAATAGAAAAGCTCCGCGAGGTCGTCGAGACCCCCCTTCTCTCGGTATGCCCTTCTCGAAAATCAGCCGATGGTTCGCTCACCGTTTGTCTAGCCAGAGCGTTTTGCAAACCTCGGTATCGACCCACCGAAAGGTGTCCTCCTCTTTGGCCCTCCTGGAACTGGAAAAACCCTTTGTGCTCGTGCAGTCGCTAATCGCACAGATGCCACCTTCATTCGTGTAATTGGCTCCGAGCTTGTGCAGAAATACGTTGGTGAAGGCGCCCGTATGGTTCGCGAGCTCTTCGAGATGGCACGTTCGAAGAAAGCCTGTATTATCTTCTTCGACGAAGTCGATGCTATTGGTGGCGCACGGTTCGACGACGGTGCAGGAGGTGACAACGAAGTGCAGAGAACAATGTTGGAGTTGATCAATCAACTTGATGGGTTCGATCCCCGAGGGAACATTAAGGTATTGATGGCGACGAACAGACCAGATACATTGGATCCTGCGTTGCTTCGACCTGGACGTCTGGATCGCCGTGTCGAGTTTTCGTTACCTGACAATGAGGGGCGGGCACATATCTTGAAGATCCATGCACGAAGGTGGGTTTAAGTTACGTCTTCCCTAGTCTTGAACTGGCAACTAACGAAATGTACGCCTCAAGCATGAGTGTAGAACGGGACATCAGATTCCACCTCATCGCACGGTTATGTCCCAACACTACTGGTGCAGAACTGCGGTCGGTGGCCACTGAAGTACGTCTCGAGTTTTCTGCTCCTTGTGATTCAACGACAACTAAATACATCACTCAAGGCTGGGATGTTCGCTATTCGTGCACGACGGAAAGTCGCAACGGAGCGTGATTTCTTAGATGCAGTGGAGAAAGTTGTAAGACAAGGTACCAAGTTCTCGTCAACGTGCGTCATCTTTCGTTCTTCCTTCACGTGAAGTCTGTTGACTTGTGTTCCCGGCCCTGTAGACCCCTATATCAGGTGTATAATTAGTAGGAGTCTTGGACTCGCAGGTTGTTGCATGTATTTCTCGTCTGCATTTTTCTCATGATTTTTGATTTGGTTGGTGAGTACATGCATAATTGAGATCGTCGACCTTGTCGCCTGTTGGAGTGGGTCCCGCGATTGTGCCGCTGATGGCCAACTGATCGCTCAGATTTACCGCTCGCTGACACTACCACAATCGTTGTTCAACTGACAATAACATGATGCTGAGCGCTGCGTCTTGTCTCTTCTGTCCCTTGAGTTGTCGCACGCGAGCACTCTTTCTGACGTGGACACCGACGACTTCTCAAGCATAGCTACAATTTCAAGGTAGCAAAATATCAGTATCAGCTGTATGAAGTGACTCTGTGCGCGGGTTTGAAGCGACGAGCGTGGCTACAACCACTGAAGAGTACTCGCCAAGACTGGTACTACCCTGCACTCTTCGGAAGTTTGGACAGGG
>KN819331.1:651644-682383 GCA_000827475.1 Paxillus involutus ATCC 200175
AGGTTGTTGCTATGTATTTCTCGTCTGTCATTTTCTCATGATTTTTGATTTGGTTGGTGAGTACATGCATAATTGAGATCGTCGACCTTGTCGCCTGTTGGAGTGGGTCCCGCGATTGTGCCGCTGATGGCCAACTGATCGCTCAGATTTACCGCTCGCTGACACTACCACAATCGTTGTTCAACTGACAATAACATGATGCTGAGCGCTGCGTCTTGTCTCTTCTGTCCCTTGAGTTGTCGCACGCGAGCACTCTTTCTGACGTGGACACCGACGACTTCTCAAGCATAGCTACAATTTCAAGGTAGCAAAATATCAGTATCAGCTGTATGAAGTGACTCTGTGCGCGGGTTTGAAGCGACGAGCGTGGCTACAACCACTGAAGAGTACTCGCCAAGACTGGTACTACCCTGCACTGCGGAAGTTATGTAAGTTTTTTTTGGTTTTGAGCTAGGCGTACCAGGTCCATCAAACACAAATTTTGATCTCACCGAAGAGTGGCACCGAAGTCGCAGCCGAGCATCATTGAATTCATTGTATGGCGTGTTTATGATGCTGATCCGTCATCACGTGTCGGGTTCGTGCAGAGTCAGTAATGCAAACTGTACAGTATGTACCGACAACAACTCCAGGTGAGAATTCCACTGGATGGGTCACCCGCTGCCAGCGTGCACCCGACGACATGCACGATCCGGGATGAAAAAATCATAAAAGGATGCATGAATCGGTAATGAACTATCTCACGTGTACGGTACTAACTTTCTTCTGTGGTACGTACAGTTTTTGGACATGCAGCCGTTGCAACGAAGCCGAAAGAAACGAGAAGGAGTTCAGTTCGACCCACCAAGTCTCCTGTTTCAACAAGGTGTTCAAAGGTGTTCAGCTCCGGGAAACGATGGGTGAAGCTCCAAGAATTTTATGTTAAATAACTCACACCTGCATAGGTGTTTTAAATTCTCGCTTCTTATATACAGTCATTTTGCCGAGGTCTTCACCACACGGTCTGCACCTTCGAGATTAGTTCCGATCGAGTTCTAGCGAGTCCTAGGAACCGACGATAATGCAAGACGCACTTATGGTGACACTTGGCTGACGGAAGTCCTCGCGGTTCCTCAAAAAAAAAAAACTCCATCAAGCTACATCCTCTTTGGAAACTGGGTTTTGGAAATTTTTGGTAAGCCACCTAACCGAGCACTCATTTATGTCCGAGCAACAGATGGCGCGGCCTAGGTTTACAAGTTATGAGATAACCCCACTTCGCCCAATCATTCATGTCTCTTGTACAGCACCTCGTATCACCCAAGCTACCGACCGCGCTTGCAGACCAAGCGTATGTAGAATTACCTGGTTATGAACTCTGGCTCCACAGCGTACGCCTGCCGTCGTGAGCATCTTCTAGTGCTCATACAATGTCCATGTCAGATCGATAATGTTCACGTCCTCTCAATGGAGATCAACGTGAGCACCTTCGAGGAGGCTCTCTCCAAAGCTCTCCAATTATTCCCTCATGCAGCTGGTCAACTTCGCTGTCACAATGGCCATTGGTCTGTACGTTAGAAAAACAGTTCGAGCCAACAGCTTCCCATCCTAACCCTATCTCAGATAGAGCTCACGAACACCGCCGTTCCGGTCGACATTGATTGTCAGCCAGATGCAAACTCCGACTTATTTCTGCAAGGGGATTGGGTCGTCCAGGACAACCTGTCCCCGTTGCTGAGCCAGCAGCCGATCGGTGCCAACCTCGTCAACGGCGGTGTGCCTCTCCTTCGTTTCAAGTTGACGCTTTTCAACGGTGAAACATGTATTGGAGTATCTTGGCATCACATTCTTGGTTCGTTGGTGCATTCGCTCCCATGGACAGTGACCTTAATGTTGAGAACTAGGTGACGCCATAAGTCTATCCCGTTTCATGCATACGCTTTCCCAGTTCTATCAGGGTTTGTCGCCGGAGCCCCGATCACCGACGTTCGAGAAATACGTCTTTTCTCGGCCATCGGGGTCCGTCATGGCTGACTTTCATCCTCAAATGTCCCATCTCCTCCACACCTACCCATTCAGCGAACTTGGAGCAATATATGCTGAAGCTAGTAAAGGTGTCGAAAATCTGAGATGGCGACTTGACGGTGACGAACTCAGGGACCTTCGCTCGGCACTCTCCTCCTTGGGGAATTCCCTCTCTGTGCACGACTGTCTCACCGCTTACATAGTCGCCGTCCTGAATTACAATAGAAGTGAGCCTGTACACCACGTCACGAACGTGAACAGCGTAAGTCGGTATGTAACGCATCTGCCACGGTGGGGCTCATCTGTTCCAGTATCGTAACATCAAAGCTCCATTCATTGACGAGGATGTAGCGGGCAATTTGATACAGAACGTTCGTAAAGTGTTTTGTTTTTCCACCTGGAAATATCCTGATGAACCCCACTCCTCCCAGGTTTCCTCTGGCGCCATTCCTGCGGATATGACAGGGATTGCAACCGCTGTTCGAGCCGCCCTCGTTCGGTGCCGAGAACCTGACTATCTCAAAAACTGGATAAGCACCGCAAGTAACCTCATGCTTAACAGTGTAAATGCTGGGAAATCCTTTTTCTTTGCTCCCCAAGACAACGTGATGACTATCAACTCAAACACAGTGTGAGTGGGGTGTGTCTCTAGTGCGACGATGAAGAATGTTCATTTTCTCTAGCATTGACTGGTGTGGTGCACATTTCGGATGTTTCGATGGCTCACGGTTCCACACCAGCGGAGTCGCGAAATTCTATCTGAGACCTTTCAGATCCAACCCAGTGAAAGGAGATGACGGGGTTTGGCGAGCTTGCCAGGGCTCTATTGATATTTCAATGGGTGTTCCGACAGAACTGAAACCGAAACTATTGGGAACACTTGCCCGCGGTGTTCAGCATATGTTAAACCTTCAAGTCACGCAACTGTAGCCCTATACACGCTGAGGAGCATATTTTTTTCTATTCTTAAATAAACTGTTGCTCAGCATCTAGAATATTAGTATATATCATCCTTGAAGTAACATATGTATGGTGTCACTCAAGTCTCACAGGTTTGCGTGACTCAAGGGAAACACGTCAACGCTACGACGTCCACTTCAGAGACTTTGAGTATCATCCACAACCTTTCGCCTGCTGTTCTGAAAGTACAAGCTTGAGGCAATAACCCTCCCGAAGAGACGTTGCCAGATGTCAGTCTCCACATCACTGGAACATCTTGTGAAAGAGTGGCTCAGGTTGGATTCGGTGCGTTCATCGATTACCAGCAGACTCGAAACCGATTAATGGCTCTGCCTCACATAGAATGGGGAAACGAGACGCGAAGTCGAGGGACTATGGGATAGACAAGACATAGATGAACTGGAGAAAAGGATGAGGTACTCGTGCTCGCTAGTAAACTGATCGATTGCGAAGAGATGCTCATAACTCGTTGTGATCTTTGTACTCCATGTCGTCGTTGAAGGACACGTATCGAGTTTGGAACTGCAGGTGAGGTATATCTACGTCGGTTGTTGCCACTGTCCTCAAACTTGAGTCGCAGGACTCCGAGGAAGAATGGAAGCCGGATGGGCAAGAATGAACGACTTGATTATCATTCAGACGTCACAGGCGAGTGCTTCTCACCATGGGATTGGGATTCTAGGTTATTCATGCTCAGTGAATGCTAGGGGCTCTGCGCGTACGTGCTGAAGCATGTTGCCAACGCTGCTTCACGAGGCATCGTCATCGGCCATGATCATCGTCACAACTCGAAAGAGTGGGCGCGCCTCACCGCAGCTGTGTTTGCCTCCTACAACGTCAGGGTCTATTCTCTTAGAGGTCTGGTCCATACGCCTCTGTGAGTCTGGTGTCTTCGCTTGATCGAAGAGGAAGCAATGTAACGCCTCCAAGTGTACCTTTCTCAATGAAAAGGCTCAACGCTGCTTGCGGGGTAATGGTCACCGGTATGTTTGTTTACCCTCCTCAGGGCTCTTAGGTTCAGTCCCTCTGTAGCGAGTCACAACCCGAAGGTATTGATCGTCTTAATCTGACCTGCCGATCATCATCTCACTCTCTTTGGAGGATGACAACGGCTTCAAGGTGTGTGTCGCACCAGGGGTAGCGTTAGCCTGTCTCACACGATGTTACATAGGCCTATTGGGAAAATGCCGTCCAGGTAAGTTCTCGCACAGTTCCGCGTCTCCGATCGCAAACGATGTCCACTACAGATAATCAATCCACATGACACGGGCATTGCCCAAGCTATTCTCGATAACCTCGAACCACGAATAAATGACAACTTCGATGTCTATGCATCTCCACTCTGCTTGGACCGCACAGACGAGATGAAGGAAAGTTACTTCGCATTGATCGACGCTATGGCAAATCCGAAGTTCGTTGTTGAGCGCTACCGCTGTACTCGGCTGATGATAGTGGCGAGTGCAGGTCCCGTGTTGCCCTCTCTCCTGTAAAATTCGTGAACACCTCAATGCACGGCGTCAGCGATGTATTCGCCTCGGAAGTATTCAGGCGTGCTAATTTCGAACCGTATATCGCCGTGGAGGAGCAACGGGTCCCAGATCCGGACTTCCCAACAGTCCCGTTTCCAAACCCAGAGGAGAAGGGTATGGTGCTTTCTTTTCTCTTTTGATTGTGATAACCTGGCTAACGGACGCTTTTCTCTTTAGGCGCCTTGGTAGGCCCATTTGATTGAGTTCATGATTTTTGCCACGACATAATGTTCGCCAGGAACGGGCGATTTTAACAGCTATGCAGTCAGGTGCAGATTATGTGTTGGCACAAGATCCTGATGCAGATCGATTCTCGGCCGCGGAGAGAGGGTAAGCTTCACCCCTTCCAGACACACTAGTTTATGTTTATATGTCAATCTAGTACTGACAAGGGCTTCACGGTATTTACTGGCGATCAGTTGGGAAGTCTGTTTGCCAGCTGCGTGCTAAACACGTACAAAGCCTCTGGAAAGCCGTTAGGTGGGTGACATGACGGATGTGACCTCGTGTCTTGGGCCAATTGACCACATTCCAGATAAGCTAGCGATGGTAGCGTCTACTGTAAGCTCTAAGATGATCGAAGCTATGGCACGTTCAGAGGGTTTCAAGTTTGTCGACTGTCTGACTGGTAAACCTTTCTTGTTATGCTTGGTACAAAGTTACAGAGTACTCTCATCAGGATTCAAATTCATCGGAAATACCGCACTGGAGCTTGAACGAGCTGGTTATGAGGTTCCCTTTGGATATGAGGAAGCCATCGGGTTCATGTTCGGCTCTGAAATCCGCGACAAGGACGGCATAGCTGCCACAGTGAGCAATCATCTCCTATATTTGCATTGCGGCTTATGGCAAGGGGTAAGTTAATGTTTGCAGAGTTGGCGACTGAGCTGCGCCGCCAGGGGTTGACGGTTCGCGAGTACCTAACAGGACTTTACCAAAAGTAAGTTACGTGTATGTACTCCGTTCCTCGAGATTCACGGTGACTTCAGGTACGGCTACTTTGAGGTAGGGCTAAATGTCTACAGCTAGGCACCAATACTCACGCTGGGGTGTTTAGACGAGAAACAGCTACTTCATTTGTTCAGATCCTGTGAAGGTTGACCGGATCTTTGCAGGACTTCGAAGCCTTGAACGGGCGGTATGTGTCATGGTCCCGTAGCCACTTCCAGTACTTACAACAATGCCACGTTGCAGTCACATCCTTCTACACGGCAGTATCCTGCCTCAATAGCCGAACTTGCCGTTACCAGCGTCGTTGACCTGACAGCTAACCATGGCTACGATAGCAACAATGCTCCGACCTACGTGCCGAGACTACCCTTATCTTCAGGGCATATGATTCAATTCAGGGCGCAATCCGCGGAGGTTAGCATAGTCCTCACAATCCGGTAAGTTCCATACATAGTTTGCTTGAAGCGTCTGCTAACGCCACTTTCACGCAGAACTAGCGGGACAGAACCAAAGGTATGATACGACATCGCGGTGATGATCGAGCGTTGAATGCGTTGCAGATTAAGTATTATCTGGAGGGCAGTGGGAGCGACCCCCAGAAGGTGTCAGCTATTCTACCCCGCGTTGTGGATCATCTTGCAAATGAGTGGATGCCAGGCCTCTGAAAGTAGGCTGGGTTGCTCATAACCGTGTGGTGTTACGATATTTAGCTACTCGGCTACTCAGTAATGACCCTACGCCATTCCCTATCCCGATGGTGGATTTTGACATGTGAAAAGAGCGCAGCTTCTTCTTTGGTTGTGAGTGGTTTGCTCGTAAACTTTTTCAATGATCATTACTTGGTAGACTGTCAACTTGAATCTCAAGGGATTTGGATGAACTTCTGACATTTTATACATATCAAAGATCTTGCAGTCTAGTGCCCAGAAATGTCGTCGACTATTGCGATTCTTAACTCTATCAGATGATGGCGTCACGGGCCCAGTGTTCCTGGAGGCTTTGAGGAAGCCACCACCATTCGTTCAAAGTGTCGTGTCTCGTAAAGAAGGCGTCCCTCTGAACCTGAAAGGTCGTGGATGGATGGGGTATGGTGTTAGCCCTGGCAGGTGCACATGTGCACTGGCGTAACTTCGTGAGTCAGACTCGGATGTGACCAGGCTCAACCCTGGACTCTATCTTTACAGGTACCCACGTCCCTGCCCCTGTGCAGTTCTTCCCGGCCGTCGCGCAGGTTCTACCCCCGAGAAGCTTTATCAACAAATGCAGGATATGCGAAGGACACTTGTCCTACATAGGGTAGAGCACCCCACCGGGACATAAAATGGATTTTAAAAATAAAAATAAAAAAATATGCGAAGGACACGAGGCCTGGAGGGACGGAGGTGACATAGTAGGCACGATCGATGCACGATGGCGTATGTGGCACTGTCCTATCCAGCTATATCGAGAACCATATATGAAGAAAGGTTACGGCCAACAGCTGTGAGGGATCGATACGATCATGATAACGGAGACGCTGTTTGGGGACGAGCGAAACAGAGCACATGAAATCGATAACATACTACGAGTACAAGACACAAGTACAAGACACAAGTACAAGACACGATTATTGAATTATTGGCATGTGTAGTTGTTACACGCTGACTGCACGATTTCTGCGAGTCCATCGTTCAAGGAGCCGTGAGGGTGATCTACGGAGAAACGCAGCCGAATCAGGTTTGGGTTTCAGAAAAGAAGTTTCAAGGTTCCGTCAGTTACCTTCATAAACTCTTCATAGCTTAGCTGCGCCCAGCCATCGTGATCCGTGTCAACCCTAGAAAGGAAGGTTTAGCGGCTGCGGTTCCTCTGGTGGAACGATAATTACTTCTGGAAGGCTTCAGTGAGTGTCTTGACCGTAACACAAGCCCTGACGAATCTATCGAACGTGATCCCAGGAGGTGGACCATATGCGGAGGTTGCCCCAGGCGCTGGTGATAATATATACATATGAGCGGTTCACATCGGAGAGAACCCAATCTCAAGAGTTACCATATTTATGTTGCAGTATGGTGAGAAGAGCAGGGGAAAGATTATAACCGAAGCTGCGCATGGCTTCTGCTAACTCTCTGCCTTCAATAGAGCCCGAATGGTCCTTGTCGAAGTGCTTGAAGACGCCCTGCCATTCGGCAATATATTTCCATAATCTAGCGAAGTCTGCCGCAGGGATAAGGAAGGTTGGGTTGAGATTTGTGAGCATGTTCACCTGCAAAGCTGATGGTGCCATTATGATTGGCATCCTGGAGATAATTGTAAGACATTTGAAGAAGGGGTTTCTTGTCTGGAGCTTACGAATATGTTCACCAACATCTTGACCGTGTCAAGATCAAAGTCTTTGAATGAACGGGTGAAAATCTGGTAAAGCATACAGTGAAGATGACTAACGGGACCAATTTCCTGACACGCAACACACTCAGCCAGTCAGTTCTGATGGAGACGGGAAACAATCCGTACCATTGACGAGGGCTTGTTGTAACTCGGTGACGCTCAAAGCACCGGATCCATCGGTATCTACAGCTGCAAACCATTGCCATAGCTGAGGGTCAGCTCCGACGGGGGGACCTGGCTGGTACGAATATGATCGAGGATGAGAGCTAGAGTGATGGTGGTCATGAGGGCCCGGGTATGAACTGTATGAGCCGGCGTGACTGTGTGAACGGTGGACGTAGTTGGAGGATGATTCATTGTAGGGGTATGCCATGACTAGCGATGGTATGGATGGGGGTGTATCGACTGGATTATGATAAGAGTCGAATGGCGCTGGAGAGGACGGTCACTTAGTGGCTGTGCTAACGATTCCTGGCCAGAATTACCACACAGCAACCTACCCGACAGCGGCGAGATCCAATGATCAAGCTGCGTCTCTTGACATTTTTGACCAAGTAACGCCAGTGTTTAACGCCGAGGCCTCATGCATCGATAGACGATTATCGACTTCGTCCAACGACGGACCTGGAGCGAAAACCGTGGGTGGTCTCGGTAATTCTAACCGTTACCCAGAACTTTGATGTTGCAGATAATATGATGAACCGATGGCACCAAGTACTGTGATCATCATTGATGGCAACAGCATGCATATAGTCATGTTGAAACGTTGCATAGTTGATCCCATTTTAGTGCAACCGCTGAGCGCCGTCAGAGTGCTGAAGCTTCAAGTTAAAGCTTGAAGGGTGCTGCATGGCACTGGCACGTCGTACGAGCTGAGAGTGTCAGGGATTTGCTAGGCCTGGTGATGGTGATCACCTTGTCTTCAAGTTCCAATCGTTACATGTTGGAATTCTGTTGGCTTACTAGTACATACCATCTTCGTGTTTAATCTGGGGCTAATCGTCGCTCGCTCAAAGCTCTGCTCAAACGTGTCTTGACGCTGGTCCTGACACTATCACCACACGTTCCACGCGGACGACCCGCTGACTGTCATTCGTACCAGAAACACAGACCTGAGACGAACCCCTCTTCGCCGCGGCGTGCTCAGCTCTTCATCGCGTAAATGGCCACCCACAATCTTGAAGCACAACAAGCAAACATCGATTCTCATCTCGCAAAAGTTCGAAAATGTCTCACTATGCCCACCCCGGCACTCTCGGTGCTCGTCGAAGATACGCCCAGCGACGTTGTCGAGGAACCTCAACCCGGCAGCCGCATCGCAGAGAAGATCATGCACATACGGAACTTGGTCGCTACTCTCGCCCCTGTCCCTGCTACGACGGAAACCGATCAGTACTCCATCTTCAACCTGGTTCGAGCTAGCGTCGAGACGCTCTGGAGCGATCGACGCGAAAGCGATGGGTACGAGGTGGATACTCCTCCACGTCGCCTCGCTGTCCACATAGACCCTTCGACATTCCGTCGTTCTCTGGAATTTACGCCCACCCCGGGACGCACACATCGTCGAGCTGGTTCCTCAAGGACATAGCGATCGTTCCTTTCTGTTCTCGTTGCGAATGTTGATATGAGGCAAATGTGTACGCGGCAGCACAGCTATATGTACTTGCAATGGTTGTAAATTATTTAGTACATCATCCATGTGGACCTAGCCTTGGCTAAAATCATGTCAAACAACTGTCGCTGGGACCTTCCCAATGTCCACGACCGGCCGACGTGGTGTAATAGAGCAGGGAAATGGGACAGGTGCCCTGTTGTGAGCATGTCAGAAGACATGGGGATCGCAAGAGTCATAGTGAATACTTACGTGGTTACGCCGGAGGTGAACTCCGGAGTGAAATCAATCACTTGTCCTTGTTCGTCCACGGCCTTCGATATGTTCAATTGCGCCAAGATAGACACCATCGCAGCCCACGCCGAAGCATCAGCAACGTAGCGTCCTGGACATATCCGTCTGACCAGCAGATAGTCTCAGTGACAAGGTCAAGAAAAAAGAAGTTTGCCACACTACCTCCCGAACCCAAAAGAATGACTGGCGGTGGATTGTTCGTCGTTGAGCTCGCCATCCACGAAGAACCTTTCAGGTTTAAAGACGTTCGGTTCTGGATAAATCTCTTCGTTGTGATGCATTGCCCTGACGAGTGAGGTTTTAACGTTCTTGGAGGACAGTGTGGTTTATATTTTTTGTACAAACCAAATGTTGGCTATAACGGCAGTTCCTATGACGTTCGCCCGTGTGACAACGATAGGTTTCATTAGAACGTCGAATTCTCTCACCTTTGGGGATGAAAAGCCCTTCATAGGCGTCATCGATCGTGGTTGCATGGGGAAGCCCTATAGAAGATCGTAAAACTCAGTGGTACCCGCGATTGAAATACTCACCAAGGGGTGCAACGGGATACATCCTCAAGATCTCCCTCAGAATGGCCTCGACATATGGAAGGGAAGGTCTATCATCAAAGTCTGGCAGTCGATCTGTGCCGACGACGGCGTCAATCTCTGCTTGAGCCCGTTTCTGCACCTCCGGGTGCTGCAACATTACGAGCAAGAACCAATGCAACGTTGATGTGGACTGCGAAAAGCTCAGAAATTCACACATGTTCACCGAGGTTCAGACTGACAGTTTCTGCCGCGGCTATTGGAGTTGTCGTTTTGGTAAGTCAACTTCCAGATACCGATTCCAAGGTCGCTCACCAACAAACGCTGTTGCGCACGTCTCTTTCACTAGTTGTCGATATGAAGGGCCATCAGAACCTTTCGGGCTTCTCAGAAGGTCAAGGGCCATCGCAGACGCAGTGCTCCCATCCGCCTGACTTCGCGTCAATGTTTGCTCATGAGCCCGAAAAAGGTAATTGGAACTACCTCGTGTCTTGTGGCGTGTTCAAAGGGCTCTGATATCATTTGAATGGCGCATTTCTTGGACATTGCAGCCTTGCGTCTGATGCCGCCCCCTGGAAACCATTCTGGCAGGCTGAGGACTACAAAGTCTCTGAGCCAACTAGGATCAACACTGAACAAGATAACCACGAACGAAAGGGGAAAGCAGCAACGACCGAAGCAGTTTCTGGCGTCAGGCCCTCCAATGCGAGGCTGTTTCCACGCTCAAAAAGTTCGACGAGATGGTCGTGGTGGGGGGCAATTTCGTAGTCGTACACAAGTGACATGATCACCGCCGCAGAAAACCTGGAGATGCACGTCTACCATTCAATACAAAAACGGGACCAACCCCGACTCACTCACCTTTGGATATGGAGGGCATAACCCACAGGCGATTTGAGAATGTCCGAGACAAGCTGGCGAGCCTTGCGCAACTGAAGAGGACGAAAAGCGAGCGCAGCGTCCGCTCTGAAGACTTGATGAAACATCCTCCTCTGGGAGCGCCACTTATCGTCATATGGACTCCAGCCGAAGTTGAAGGACCACCCAAACCTAGCAGACCAAAAACCCGAATCAGGACAAAGCGTTGGGAAGGGGTACCCATAATAACGCACGGATCTCTCGTGGCAAGGTATGGTCTGTCAGAATATACAGCAGATCGGCGGTCAAGAAGGTCCTGCGCGATTTTCTCTGAGCTAATCACGATGATGTCTTGATTCAGCACACGGATCATAAAGATGTCTCCTGTCGTTTGAAGTTCAGAATCTGACTAACAGGGAAATCAGGGGACACGAGCCAACCGTAACGAGCAGCCCAGTCGGCATAAGTCACCCAAGGCCTTGAGGCATCGATGCTGAGAGCACTCCCAACGAAAGGGATGGGTATAGGCCCAGGAGGGAGGGGGGGAAAGCCTCTGGCCTTGCGCCATTGTCCCTTGAATAAGTTGATGGCCACGGTCATTCCCGCACCAACGGTCGCTAAAGCCAACACTACATGCAAGTTTACAGACGAAGACATGTCGAGTGAATGGTAGGAGGAAAAGATGATTCCATCTCGCTCAAGTGTCACCAGCGATATTTATGAACCCCAGATGAACCACAGGTGACAGAAATGGGCACAACTGTGGAGCTAGGTGGGCCACTAAGAATACGGTCGTCGGAGTCCCAGAAGCAAAGAAGCACAGGTTCAGCGTTAGAATTACGACGCAGTTGACTCACTGGCCATGAGTGGGTTTGATTTGGGGGAGATAGTAGGAGGGCATCGAAAGCTTCAGAAAATCAAGTTCTTGTTGCAAGAACTTCATTTCAGTACGGTTGATTGAGCGTTTCGTGTAGCCTTAAATTGAGGAAGCGTGATTATGTAAGAGTTTGTGCAGTGCCAAAATCAAATACTAACTACAGCACTTACGGGCCGTGAGATCCTTGAGAACCCAGTCACAGCGCTACATAGTGCGAGTCTGCACTCAGTCCGACACACTCAGCTGAACATACTAAACCACCACCTTCAAGACATATTCGATGATATGTAAGAATCCCTACTCGTCTAATAGACCAGTCTCCTAACTCACAATCTAGTTTGTCTCCCCATCGTATGTTAGTCGCAGTTTCCTCGACCTTCTCCGCAGTCGTCTGACATTCTCTCCGTGTATCGAACCTGCAGTCGGTTGTCCCACCAGAATAAGTCCCGATTCGAATCAGGGGCCCAGAATCTGCCCGAGATGTCACAACGGTATGGATAATGCACACAGCGTCTTTCCAAAGTCCTATCGCAAGTTGTGCTCAATATTACGTCGCAGCGTCCATGCTCGCTGCCAAATCTCGTACATGGTTTGAGCTTTGCTTCGTACCTTTAGTCCCACTTGGATCCAAGCATATCTGGATGTGTGGGATATGTCAGCTCCAGGCCCAGATGCAGCCAGGGTGAGTCCCTACAGTTGCATTACCGAGGTTGGTCAAGTTCACAGATCTTTGTCTTCGGACTAGATGGGAGCCACCTCTGGCGCACCTCGGGGGATACCAGTACCCTGTGGGACAGAATCAGTCTGGGCCTAGTGCAACGATGGATAGGCCCCAGAATGATGGTAAAGGCTATCAACCAGGATACATCCACAACGGATAGGATCTTTGTGCCCTCCCCTGTTTTCCACCTTTCTCTATCGTTGTATATTACACATTCACTAGCACTCGTCCGGACATTATGGTTGTCTTTAATGTAGTCGTATCCTGTATCACTGGACTTTCCTCGTCCTCGTCCTGACTTTATAATACAGCGTTGCCAATCCCCCAAGTAGAAACCCCCCCAAGGCGCACAGTATAGTTGCGACTCTGACATCTGTGTCCCATTGATTCGAGTAGTTGCGGCTTAGAGTGGATGGTGGTGGCGCGGGGTCCGACCCGCGAGCGCTTTGGAAGTCTATCAGCGAGGTTTGTGGGTTTGTGAGACTCAGAAGTCCAATCATTGGCGGGTGCGAAGACGTTGCGCCCTGGTGGACGACATAGACGTTCTAGAAAGGACATACGCATCAGCACCGTTGATTTAGAGTGTACGCCCACACCTCGTTCACTTACCCTCAGGAAAACATCCCCAAGGAGCCAGTCACCAGAGTTGACCTATAATGCATCATGCAGCTGCCCGAACGATTTTATGGATAGGAAGAATGCATTCACATACCCTGTCATTGGCCTGCATACCACCTGTACACCACCCGTCCCTTTCTCCGCCTTCTGCCCAGCTGATATCCTCGGGATGCACAGCATATTCCCACGCCCCCTCCCCCTGCCCAAGTGTAATACGCACATCAACACCGCGATCACACCGAACCTCCCATAATTTCGTCTGTGAGTTGTATCTTGCAGATCCCCCTGTTCCAACAACTCCCCAGAACGCCTCGACGTCCACAGTGGGTCCAAGGATGAGGGTAGTGCCCGTGTCCAGGACTCCGATCGGGGAGGGTGCACCGCGCACGAGGGAACGAGACAAGGGCAGCTGAATGGCATTGATGGTTACATTGAGGATGGGGAGTTTCCAGTAATCGTAGGGGCTCGCTGTCGTTTGGAAGACGGGGAAGTATGTAGGTTGCGTGGTCGTACCTGTAGTGTTCGTGATGATCAAAGGATCGAGCTCGCCAATGGTGAACGACGAGTCGGTTGCGTTCGGATCGCTGACGTTCCGACCAAGCTTGAAAGCAAAGAAACGATTTGATTCGTCCAAGTGAGAAAAAAGGTTGTCCAGGACAGTCGTTCCCCACGTCGGTTGGATGGAGGCTGCTGGCGGGAACGAGAGACCGAGGATTCCTGAGTTTCCGTTGTCTTTGAGGTCGAGTCCACTCGTTCCATTGGCTAGCGCTGGATAGTAGTGCGTAAGTAGATGATCGTCGGGAACGAGAGAAGACAAAAATGTTACCAAAGGTCTGAGATAATATCTGGTACGAGCCGAGTGTGATGGTCTCTGTGCCTACGGATCCATGGACAGAACCTGAAAGGTAGTCAAGCCTGAACGGTTTGTTTGATAAAATAAGTGTGGAAGACGCCGACGGCGAATACGTCGGGATTTCTAGGCAGTCTGTATCTTTGCAATCTGACGAGACGACCCACTTAAGGATCAAGATGAGCAAGGAAGTTTATGCTGGAAAAGCAGGCGCGAAGCGTACCAAGTCCGATGAGCCAGTATCGAATGACATCCAGAATTCTTGGCCCCCAATACTTGACGCGATAAGTCAGGACAAGAAACTGCATCGAGCTGAAACCGCTCACTCAACATTCACTAGATATGCACTGCGATCAATGAGTTCATAACGAGTATTAATGGACGAGAAGGATGCCAACTTACAAACCATCGCTGTCAAATACAAACACTGCATCATCGTTGACGAGCGTGGTCGTTTTCCGGGGGGCGCGCCGCAAGGAGAGCTGTGTGCCCTGTGTTATGAAAGTGGTTTGAACACTCATTTGTGTACTGTATCTGAAGTGAACAAGAATGGGGTTGTTATGCCGCAAAGTCGGGCCCTCTGAACATTTCCATGTGCCGTCCACGGACGCACGGTACGTGGTCAGATTTTGAATGAGACTGGAAGGAGTGTGAGGCGTCACGGAAGGAGGAAGAGACAACGTTTAGATTCAGACGGTGGGCGTTAAGGAGTAGTTCAGCACAGCCCGTAGTATAAACACTCCCAAATGTTACTTTCAAGAACAACGCACAGCTCTCGATGAGCGAGATAAAATGGTTAGAAGGATCATCTGACTCACCGACAAGTTCTGCTATGGAGTACATCATTCCGCTAAGGTGTATTTCGCCGCCTCTCAAGCTCTTTCGTCCGCGCCCATACTTCAATGGTTACCTCCTGCTGCAGCTGAGACGCTGCGAGAAGTCTTTGCGTGTCGAGTATTGGCATACGCGGGAACAGGGATGAATACGAGAGAAAGCTGACCTTGCCACTTTCATGAGATGCACCAGGTTGTCCGCAGTCATCGACTTGTCTTGTTGACGCTGACGGACAAAATCTTCTTGGATGTGCTGTATATATGTATATGCATGAGAACTCCCTACGAATTGCAATGCGTGCAAGTTGAAGGCCGTGATTACCTTGGAAGTCTCCTCAGATACCTGCACCGTCTCGCTTGCTACTTTACAGGCAGCGACGTATGATCGGTATGCTGTCAGCTTCTCTGTCGATGGCAAAGAAATGTCGTCTTTTCGCTTGTACAAATTGGCGCTGGTATCGGAACATCGAAGAGGGACGTTGATGCTAGTCTGTATGGAGGTTTCGTGAATCAGTGAATCAGTGAAACCAGGGAAGGGCGCTGCCAAGGTACAGAATTACCTGGAAGAACGTGCTCTTCCTTCCCTCGCTCACCACTATGACTGAGATATCTGTATTGAAGCGGAATTTACTTGAGAACGGAAAGATGTACTCCAGTGTTTGTGAGTTCATCACGTCCTGAATTGCTCGAATATTCATGATACCTACGATTATAAGTACCTCGTCAAAACATCCTAAGAGAAGAGGAAGAGACAGAAGCTCACTTACCCCTCTCAAATAGTTTACCCTCTTGAATTCCACTTTCTGTTAAGAGGGTCGCTGTTCCAAGGGGAAGCTGGAAGTACCCGGAGTGCAAATCCTCATCTTTGCTTTCGGGCAGGATAGGCGTCGTGTTAAGAAGATCTAGTGAGAGCGGAATCGGCAGGTATTGGGGCAAGAGTTCTTCAAGGACGTAGGACAATGTTGGGAGCGTAGACGGCGAGGGTGGCTGTGGAAATCGCGAGATAGTGAGGGAAGGGGGAAGAAGGGGAATTGCGCGGGTGTGTCTATGAGAAGGTCAATGAGATCGAAAGAGGCACATTTCTCAACGAACACTTTTGAGGTCAGTTGGAGGAGAAGCCATTCTGCGGCATCACCATCGCCCCCAAGAGCCTCGTGAGATATCCATTCCACAAGGTCTTTGCGTAGATTATGATCGACATTTGCGCTAATTGCACTTGCAGAGGCGAGTTGATAGCAGACGACATGCAAGACTGGGACGTCTTGCGATGATTCGTCCTCTGTGCTAAGACTTGGGATAAATCACGTCA
This sequence comes from Paxillus involutus ATCC 200175, assembly GCA_000827475.1. Classification (NCBI taxonomy): domain Eukaryota; kingdom Fungi; phylum Basidiomycota; class Agaricomycetes; order Boletales; family Paxillaceae; genus Paxillus; species Paxillus involutus. The sequence goes on from KN819331.1 coordinate 667,955, forward strand.
GGAGGATTGAGGTGGGGCCATCGTGAATCACATACGGCTCTGATGCAAGAATTCCAACGAAAGTGGCCACATCGGTTATCCTCAAGTTTTCTGTGTCGGGACTGTCATAAACCTTGTACGCCTTAGACGTGCATACGATGCAGTTAAAAACATAATACCTTTACTCGTGCGCCTATATGGGGTGCCCCTGGTATGGGGAACTTGTGCGGCTGAGAGGGTGTATGTGTAGGGAAGCTTGCTAGAACGACTTGGTCAAATGTGAGATATAGTAGAAATTGTGTGAACATACTGGGAGCTGATGGTGATATTTCATCGGCCCGCCATGGAGACTCGCCTGGGACAGATACTGCCCAGACGACCGTCGCATTTCCCAGGTGGTCAGATTCAAAGACATTCGAGACATAGTCACTTTGGGACGGTTGTATCCCCCAACCGCCGCATCTGTTGTTGCTTAATTTCGCAAGATAGACTTCGTTCTGTAGTGAAGTGTCCTGGATCATAGCGCGAAAGCGGACAAGGCTGCCACTGGTGTATGATTCTGGGGGATGGGATATGTCGAGTGATGGAAGCTGCATGGATGGTCAGCTGACAGAGGAGGAGGGAATTCTGCTTCTAACCTGGTTGACTGCGTGTAGGTCATTTGGGTCGAAGAATATGTCGGAAAAGTGTTTGGCCACTGCAGATGGAAAACCAACCAGGTTGTCACCATCGCGGGTGTCGTAGATATGTTGAATGACTTTTCTTGGATTGGATATTTCTTCGATAGCTAGAACGGCGACCATTTTTCACTGTCCAGAACAGCTGTAATTGTTCAGATTCAACTGATACTTGTTTGATTTTCGAGAGGACAATCATGGGCGCTGATCTAATCTGCTTAGTAATATTCCTTGGTAATGCATTCCTGTGGCTGCTGTTTGGTGACCGCAAGCACTGGTGACGCCGGACACAGCACCCAAGACATATCTGTTCGTCCCCAACGACAACGACCATCAAGATGGCCCTCTTCAGGCGGAAGAACCAACGCAGTGACAGCGCAGACGGCCAGGACCAGAATGGCGAGCGCAAGAAGGAGAAGGGTAGCTGGAGAAAGCCTGCAAGTAAGTTGCCCACACCACCTCCCTCTGCCAGTCTTCCTAACCGCAGCAACTCCACGTCCTTCACGCACACTTTGAATTTTGCCCACCCAAGATACCGCTTTCAAACAGCAGCGTCTCAAAGCATGGCAGCCCATACTCACCCCAAAGACCGTTCTGCCTACCCTCTTCATCATTGGCATCATATTCGCTCCAATAGGCGGTCTGCTCGTGTGGGGAAGCAGTTTGGTATGCCGTTTCTTTTCATTCCCGTTTCATCATCATCCAACGGCTCACGCATGTATTTGATCAAATTGGGTAAACTGACAGGTGTCTGAAATGACTTTCGACTACACGGATTGCTGGGGTCTAGAGAACTCCACATCCCCGAGCACTCTCAACTTCCAGCCCATGCCTTCCTATTCATACAACCTTCGCTCCGCGGACAGCGACACACCCGTTCCGACTCCAAGCTATGCCTACTTCTACAACGCAACTGCACCGCCGGCCCAGATGCACTCGTGCTTTATCAACTTTACCATCGTATCAGACCTGGCGGCACCCGTATTTCAATACTACAAACTCACCAACTTTTATCAGAACAATCGGCGATATGTACAAAGTCTCGACACCTCACAACTCCAGGGTCAATATATTGATGCCAGCACGTTGAGTAGCAGCAACTGTAAACCATTGGCGGTAACGAGCGACAACAAGGGCATCTACCCATGTGGTCTGATCGCCAATTCCGTGTTTAATGGTAGGGTCCTGGAACTATGAAAGTGATTCGTGTGTACCAATTTTACTTTCCAGACACCATCTCCGGTTTCAGCCCAATGTCTGACCTTTCCGGAGCCTCAGACTACAACTTCACCCAGAACGGCATCGCCTGGCCTGGGGAAGCCAAGAAATACAGCGCCACATCCGGCTATGTTGGGAAGCTTGACGAGATTGTTCCACCTCCCAATTGGGCTCTGCGATACCCTAACAACTATACGAACGAGGACCCACCCCCAGATCTCATACAGGACGAACACTTCCAGAATTGGATGAGGACTGCGGGACTGCCAACATTCACGAAGCTTTATGGCAGAAATGATACGACTACGTTGCCTGCGGGACAGTATCAGGTTCAGATCTATTACAGTGAGTTTCGCAATCAGACTTTGATTCGTAAGGCTAATAGATTGTTTCGTAGACTATCCAGTACAGGGCTTCAAGGGAACCAAATCACTCGTAATCTCCACCGTTTCTTGGATAGGTGGCAAGAATCCTTTCTTGGGATGGGCCTATGTAGCAGCGGCAGCCGTATTCGTGCTGCTCGCACTCGCGGGAACGATCCGTCATCTCGTAAAACCCAGGTATGTCCCTCCACCGCCAAATTACGAAAATAACTCCTGACCAACACACTACAGACGCCTGGGAGACATGTCACTCCTTTCCTGGAACCGATAGATCCAGTGGCATGTCCTCGATGCTCTAGCACAAACGAGCGCAAGCATTCCCCACCCTATGTACTGGAGATATATCAGCTACTTCCCATGTAATACAGCGCTTTGGCGTGCGGACTCTTGCACTGGCATCTCTTCTAATTGGTATTTATTGTCTGCCCATGAGTGGACTAGGATTCATGGTATCAGGTATCACATCTATGTCATCGCTACGGGGTTGACAACGACAGAGATGGCACGAAGCCAATTCCGTCGCAGGTAATGATTGTGATGTTGGGTGTACTTTCGTCAATGTGGAACTGTGCCCCTGTCATCTGTTGGGCCACATGGATGGCAGTCCTTTTCCACCAATGAGCAACAGTTACGTTCAACAAGGAGCAGAGCGCGACTCACCTCGTGTGATCCGTCAACGGACCAGCTTTGACGGTCGACCGACCCTTGGCCAACGCAAGGAAAATAATAATCTGATCCTGCAGATACTCATCCACGCATCCCCCATGTTTCAGATTCCTCACCAGCTCCTCGGCAGCCTCCTCCCCAACGTTCTCTGGCTTCTTGTCCTCCGTGGCTACCGCTGACCCTCCGATCAAACACCCTTTGTCGGTCTCAGCCCATAACATAATCCCTCCCCCGGCTCCCACGATGTCCTCGTTGCGTTCTCTCATTGCTGAGATGGTGGGCTTGCAAGACGCGATACCGCTCTCCAGAAGCTTGCGGTTCGCCCCTGAAACCATCTTCTGCGCCACACTATAGCCCCACCTACCAACACGCGCACTTCCCCGAATCGCACACACCTCCCCGCGTTCCGTGAGATTGATCGGATTCAACGGCCCAGGTACGGAAGGCACGGAACACAGGACGGAGCCGCCACCTTTGGGGAAGTAGCCCCTGCGGTTGACGGTGAGGCTGGGAGAGATGTGGAAGTGCTTGGAGAGGAACGGGAGGAGGACCGTTTGCGTGTAGTCGATTTGTGGCGCTAGTGAAGCGTTGGTGCCACCCTGGAGTGTGAGGATGGAGGTGAGGGGTTCGTGTGAGGGTTGAGATTGGGGTTGGGATGGAGAGAAGAGGAGACAGGGGAGGGCTACCTGGAGGAGGAGAGCCGTGGAACCTGCGGTTCTTGAGTCACAGGTGAGCGTTCTGGGAAGCTGGATGGGACCGGGACGAAAGTGGATCTCCGTGGAGCCTGGTTCAACTCCGTTTATCTCAGCGGAGCATATCGCTGCTGCAAGTTTTATTCCTGCAAGTTCACAAGGTATATGTAGCTTTTATTAGATCTGGAGGTGACAAGATGGGAACGTACCGGCTTCGTGTTGTTTCCGCAGACCTGGAGGTCGACGGTTCTGGCGAACATTAGAGATGGATATTGGTTTGGAGAGAAGGGCAGATAGTGTGACAGCGTTTCGCAACAACTGTCCTCCGCCTTCGCAGAAGCTTCCGTCGATGTGAATGAGCGCTTGTGCAATATTCGAAGCCATCGCAAAGGAATCCGTCAATTGACTTGAAACTATCTCGAGACCACAGTGGACTTGGAGTCGGATAGTTGGTGTTACCTGGTGTCACTTTAGGGCGTGCTACTAAGTCATCTCGATGCGAGAGGTCTGAATCATCGAGTCATTCTGCCAGTACTAGGGACCTGTGGCAGGCCTAGTCCCGATGAAGACAATAGGTACTATAACCGGGTTAAGGTCGAACCTCAAACATTTACTCTTGTAGAGGATAGTATTCGTCCCCTCTACTCTGGCCAGTGAACCGCCGATTTAAATGACGGTCTAACAACTAGATGCATGTGAATCTCCGGGAATTAGGGATACAAAAACAAAAGTATGGGAATGGTGCGAAGATCATGATTAATATCTGGATGGAGTAATGGGTATGTATATCCATGGAAGAAAGTTTGAAAGAGTGTCGGGAGCTTGAAAATGTGGCTTGTGTAACTACTGCAATCAACGTCCAGCGAAATGTTACCGGTGCAGGACGTGTCCGAGCTGTGAAAACAACCTCGTGAGGATGAAGCGAGTTGATAACTCGGTAAAAGCTCACATTCTTTCGTTGCTGCCCCAACCAAGCGGTAGGTTCTGGTTTCCCCTTCGTCGACTGGGTATACGAGTCCCAGAGGCGGAACATGCCAGTGCGGTGGACCACACCACCCATGTGGTAAAACTCGAACTGGTATCGCTTCTCTAGTTCCAAGTAACGCGTCTGTATCGGGTTGTTCCTCATGAGTAAAATAAAAACACTGTGGTGAGTGTAGAATGCGAACATTGATTCGAACGAGTTCTTCTTTGAGGTCCTTGATGTGGGTTTGGAAGTTGCCTTCTGCTTCCTCGAAGTGGTTTTGCTATGCACGCTTGTCAGAGTGACGAGAAGCATGCAAGTGGATACACCCTTACAGACGACAAAGAGACAAGCTTCGCCTGCCCGTCCTGGAGGAGTTTGTCCTGCGTTTTGATGAGCTGTGGAAAAAGTGAGTACTCGACTGACAGCAACCAGACTTCCTTACCGCCTTGGCCTTTCCTAGCTTGTCCTGAGCAGTCTTCAGTTGCTCCTTAACATTCAGGTTATCTTCATGAAGTGCCAGCAACCTCGCTTTGACATCTTCAGGCACATCCTTCCCTGAAAGCGAAGCACGCAAATCGCTGGCAGTCCTCTCGTCAATCGCACACCTACCAAAAAGAAAGTCAGAGCATACCCAAAGTCCCGTTCACGCTGTAGCATCTTTTCTCTTTGTCCTATGCCCTCGCTTTGGAGGTTCACCTTCTCAAGCAGAAGAACGTTGACTTGTTCAAGCTGCATACGGTTCTTTTCATTGAGCTCCCTCATCTGTTTCTTGACACGCTCCATCTCTGCTTCAAGTGCCGTTTTGTCTTCGCTGACTGACTCTCGTAGGGAGGCGAGTATTTCTACTTGGTCTTTGTTGACGAGGTTCACTTGGAGAACGGGGGTTAGAGAGGATCAACACAAGCTGGATGGAACACAGACAGTCGGATTTGGTGATGGTAAGCTCTCGCGTTTGAGAATCATATTGGACCTCGAGTTCTGCGTGTTCTTTTCGTAGTGCGTCCAGTTGGTCAACTGTTTCGTTCAATCGCTGGCGAAGAGCAATAGCCGCTTCAGCGCTGCACAAGAAGGCATGATCGGTCTCTATCACGAGGAGCTCAGGGCGCATACGTACCCGTCACCCAAAGCCTTGCCACTACGAATCTCCTCCAAGTCGCGTTGCAGAACAAGCTTCTCTCGGTGCGCGGCGAGGTAATCAGCCTCGTATCGTGATTTCATGCGATTCGCGTCTTCCAAAAGGTTTTCCAAGACCAAGATCCGGCTGCCATCTACTTCATTCTTCTTGACTGCTGACAGCTCTCGCTGGAGCTTCCTGACGCGGAGTTTGAGGTCGGTCATAGTTGTCCCAGAGATGGCGTCGTCGAGCTCGTCGTCGAGCGCAAATGATTCCTCTCCCATCAGTTCGTCTTCGGTGAACACATCCATGTTCCGTCGAGGTTCTGTCTCTAAATCGCTCGGCTTTGCAACGGATGGAGCTCGATGAGACGTCAGCTCCAATTCACGCATCCTCTCCTGGTACAGTTCGAGCATCTCCGAGTCCTTCGTGCGTTCCTCTCTCGTGATCCGAAGGTTTGTACGCGTTTGTTCGAGTTCAAATTTGACGGTTTCGAGTTCTTGTGTTCGCGCGGAGACTTTGGATTCGAGTTCGGCGATTTGGTTCTTGTAGGAGTCCATCAAGGGCTTGAATGCTGCAACCTTGCGGTATTCCTCTTCTAGAGAGGCGTTTTTGTTCACAAGGTCTGTATTTTGGCGCTCAAGCGACTGTTCGGGAATTACATTAATGAGAGAGTGTAGGGAGAGGATGAGGAACTGACTTTAACGTGCTGTCGGAGGTCGGCGCCTTCTTGGAGCTTCTTTTTGTATTTCTCCATGACGTTCTCGGTCTTCTGGAGCTTGTCTGCAGCATGGCGATACCTAAAAGGTAAAGAAGACAAGTGATGAGTTGGCAGTTCAAAGGAGGACCGGGTTCGCATACTCGTCTACTTGATCTTTCAAACGCGCTGCCTCGTCAGCTTTCACCTGAAGTTCGTCGACTTTGCGTGTGAGGTCGCTGACTCTTGAAGTCTGTTTGTCGAGTTCAGCCTCTGATATCGCAAGATTATCTTCACTCTTCTGGCTACCATCTCCGCAGATATGAGACGACGTTCTACCTATTTGTTCGAGCTGCTGGGTACTCACAGTTCCGACCGAAGCCTGTCGATCTCAGCGCGCATCATCGCGTCGGCTTTGTCATTCCGCCTGCTCTCAAGATCTCGCTGTGCTTCGCGGAGTCGGGCGAGGGAGTCATCTTTCTCGGAGACGACGTCGTCGAAGTTAGTCTGGAGGGTACGGTGGTCTTCCAGGAGGGTCTGATACACCTTCTCGACCGTCTCTTTCTCTGCTAGGATTTGGCTGCGTTCAGACTGTATCCGGTAGTAGTGATCATCTCTGGTCCGGAAATCATGACATGGTTCGTGGACGGAAGATGTGAGGAACTCACTCTGTCATGCTGACCTCCCCAACACCGTGGTCATCTTGCGACGAGCTAATGTTCACCATAACCTGCCCACGCCGTCATTGAATGGCATCCTGCCACACTGCAGAACTTACCTGTTCTATAGCCTTCATTAGATGATGCTGCGCGCCCTCGTTCAGCTTCTGGATCCTTTCGATGATCTCTCTGTTCTTCTCGCACTGCACCGCGATCGCAATCGTCATGCGACACATGATGAGGGTCGCACTGAGACTGTGGTCCTTTGCGATCGCTTGGAGGTCGGGCACCTCGAGGCCGCTTGTTGGCTTTTGGAGGACATCAGCAAAATATTGGGTGAGGAGACGGTAGAGACGTTTGAGGGCGCTGAAGCGGAGGACCCAGTTGTCGGAAAGCTGGGGCGTAGTACGACTGGATTGTCTAAAGTAATCCGTATCTCTGCGCGTGTGTATGGTTAACCACGCTGGGTGATGGATACGGCAAACGTAGCCTTACACGAGTGAGAGGATCTCGAAGAGTGCTGCACCGTCGCTGAGATCTGAAATTGTAGTAACGGGCCGTGCAAGATTGAATGTCGCAAGGAAAGCAAAGAAAGCGTCGAGTTCCTTTCTTTCATGCTCGGACATGGCAGTTTCGCTGACCAGGACGGATACCAGACACGAGGACGCGGACGACGGCGACGACAGGAAACCAGTTCTCAGGTACTACCACTGTAGCCGACAAGTACTAACTGTCGTGAAACATCGGTATCGATTACATAACGCGACTAGGACCGAGCACCCATACTACTAGTCACGATCAAGGCCCCCCACTAGCGTACGTCAACCCTTGTATAGTCTCGAGAAGCAGAGCGTGGAACAGAGCAAGACTGCTGCAAAAACGTAGAATACCCGTCCTTCTTTCATGGGATCCCCGTGTGCAAGGAAGTTCCTCAGCTGAAGAAATACCAAACCGACAAAGAAATTCACAGTCCCTGTACGGCGTGTGAAAGAGCAAGAGGAAGAACGCAAAGTCGAAACTTACAGTTTATGGACAGCCCAACTGATGATATTGCAGAAACAGCCTATACGTGGTGATTAACTTCAGTCGAGCTGCAAACCAGAGCACTCACATGAAACGGTGCAACCTCCGGGATTATGACGAACGGTATTGGTCCAAGTCCAATGGCAAACGACCTGACGAGCGAGTTAGAGCAAGTAGCCGTTTAGCGATTTGTGCCTACATGACGAAAGTGGTGATAGCGATGCTGGAGAGGGTGACCCATCCTGAATCAAGGCCATACCCTACTGCTAGATGCGAGACGAGTGCACCGGCGACAGACCAAAGGAACAACTGTTTTCTTCCAATACGCTGGAAGATGCGTCAAGATGGTGTGAGCCAGTGCAGCACTGAATATACGCACCTCAATCAGGAAAATTGGGGGGAAGGTCATGAGGAAGTTGATGATTGTGATTCCTAGGGACACGTATGCTGCATAATCGGGAAGGGATTTGGAGAGGATATTATTGCTATAGTACAGAACTAGAATTTGGTGAGTCGGTGAGCGATAACTGGGGCAACGATAGGATGGCTTGCCTGCATTGATACCTAAGTTTGACGTATGAGATTACGTAGTCCAAAAGAAGCACGATGAAATGCGTACCAGATAGTTGTTGAGATGCGGCTGCAAATATGATGGTAAGGAGAGGTCTTCGGAGCTCGGGGGAAGCGAGAAGTTGTGGAATAGTAAGGGCCCTTTGTTCGTTACGAGAGATATCACCTCCGTTCTCGGGTGTAAGAAGCGGTTCTTCGCTGTGTTCCTCAACTAAGAAGGATGGTGAGCATGTACTGGATCACATGGCTCCAAACCTACGATCTGAGCGGACGCTCCCTGCTTGGTCTCCCCATAGCCGTCGAATGGCAGTCTTTTGCTCGTTTACGAGACCGTTCCGATTGAGATATGCAGGAGATTCTGTGACCAAGGGACAGACGAAGTACTGTATAGCAGATAATGCAAAGGAAATGAAGGGTACAAAACGCCACTGTGTGGGAGTGGCGAGTCCAAAGCCCATGCCTTGGGTAACCATGATGCCGATAACGATGGAGAGTTGTGTGAGAACTCCTAAGTAAGGTCGTCAAGGGCAGAAACAAGAGAAGAGAGGAAATAAAGTTACCTAGGTTGCCCTTGATTTTAGCCGGAGCAATCTCAGAGAGATAGATGGGACCGACACAGATGCCAATGCCCGCGGCAACTCCTACAAGAAACCTAGGGAGTTGGTGTCTGAGCGTTTGTCTCCCTACAGATGAGCGAAGTGGAGTCAAACCTTCCTAGCGCGATGGGGACAACTGAAGAAGCAACGGCGGAGATAGCGGCACCGACAGCATTGAAGGCGGCACTCAAGCGAGTTGCACCTTTGCGGCCATATCGGTCCATGGCGAGGTTGGCGAAGAGACTACCAAAGAAGCCGCCTACTGTGAACAAGGAGGTGACCAGGGAGAAGGTGACATCGGACATGGGTATGCATGTTGGGAGGCCATAATAGATGGTGAGGGGGGTATGTTGACAAGTAAGGACCTCCTGGAGCTGGTTCAGTGCGGAGGTGTGGTATCCATACTTGAGAAGGGTCAGATGATAGCCGTGTGAGGGGGAGGTGAGGTGAACTGACCTGGAAGGAAACAGTGAGGACCCAGAGGCATACGAACCAGCCATAGGCGGTGAAAGAATCGCTATTGATAGGAATCATGTATCTTGTGGTAAAAGTGCGATCGAGAATGGGTGCGAGTACTACGAGGCTGTGTTACGTACACACTACCACTTTACTGCACGTTCGCTGACTATAAACAACTGCAGCATGAGTTATATCTCAGTTGCTCACAGACTAAGATATGGGTTGTATACACCTGATGAACATCTTTCTAGTAGTGATGGCCACCCAGATCCGAGTCACTCTTGCGTTCCTTCGTTTGCTGTGAATGATTCCCTTGGGCTCGAGTGCAGTTCCCCCGTTCCGACGTCAGCATCTCGATCATCCGTTCTTGGTATTCATCTTCCCCTCTGCGTCATTTACATGTTCTCCTTTCTCCCCTGCTTCCTAAGTTCTGCCCTTCACCGAGTCCTTGGGCCGTGCACTGCTGCCCACGCTCCTCCCCTTCAAGCTCCTCCATTTCGTTCACCACTCTCTTGACTCCATCTCCCTACTCATGAGGACAAGTCTCTATCAAACAGTGCAATTCCTCTCCTTACTTTTCTCCTCGCAGTCACCACTGGCACTTGCTGCAACCGCTAGCGAATGGAAGGGCCGCGCCATTTATCAGTACGCATTTCCCCTCATTTTTGGATGCTTGGCTCAATTTTCTGGTTCAAGGGTTATTGTTGATCGGTATGCGTTACCTGAAGGCGCAGATCCTACAAAATGTGACCCAGGCGACCGTACCTGGTGTGGCGGAACATGGAACACGTCAGTCTCACTTGAATTCACTTCAAGTGATTTGGGTACATGAGACCCCACAGCGTCCGTACAAATCTTGACTATATCCAGGACGCCGGCTTCACTGCCAGTAGGTTGAATACACTTGATATCCTCCACAATTTAACTCAGACGCCCCATCTTTGTTCTTCATCCAGTCTGGATTAGCCCCGTCTCACAGAATTATCAAGGTCCCACCACTCCGTACGGTGATGCGTATCATGGTTACTGGGTTGCTGATGCGACAAACCTCAATGCCCGGTTCGGTACCGACGACGATTTGAAAGCGCTCTCCCATGAATTGCACACTCGTGGAATGTCAGTCAAAAATCCACACTTTACTCACCGAACGACTGGACTGATAAAAAAAGGTACCTCATGGTCGACGTGGTCGTCAACGATGTTATGGCAACTTCGACAACCCCGGATTTGTCGACCTATATGTTCAAGGACGAGGTCAGAACCGCGTTCAAATCACTTCGCGTCCCCGCTGATTTTCCATAATAGTCGCAATATCACCCATATTGCGTAATCGACTGGAGTAACACTACTAGCGAAGAGCGGTGCTGGCTGGGAGACACCGTGGTCCCTCTGGCAGACATAAATACTGAGGACCCAACCGTCGTATCGGCCTTTCAGGATTGGATCAAATCCCTCGTCCAGGAGTACAGCATCGACGGCCTTCGTATTGATGGTTCGTTCCACCCATAGCTTGGTTCGCTGCTCATCTCACGTCCGTTTCGTCAGCTGCGATGTGAGAGTTCTCTGTTTCTCTTCAGGAACGACTTACTCACCGAATATAGGCACGTCAACATTGACTTCTGGCCTGGGTTCTGCGCCGCTGCCGGCGTATTTTGTATCGGCGAAGTTTTCAATTCAGACATCGAGTATGCAGTGAAGAAATTCAACCCTCTACATCATTCTAATTCCCCCCCCCCAGCGAAGCTGCGTTGTACCAAGGTCCGAATGCATTGGACTCGATCCTACAGTACCCGATGTATGGCGCTCTCGTCGATACGTTCACTATACCTGGCAAGCAAAATATAAGTGCCCTAACCGACATGATAGCTCAATCGAAGCAGAAATTCACGGTTCTTTAGCAATATTAATCAGGGTTTCAGGATAATGACGGCTGTTTAGGACCCTAGACTACTGGGTAACTTCATCGAGAACCAAGACATCCCGCGCTGGCACAATTTATCTGTTGACCCTCAAAGCCTTTAGTGAGGAACACAGTTACCAGACGTCATCATGTTTGGTCTGACGCCCACAGTAACGCAATGGTTTTCAATTTCATGTCGGACGGGTAAGCGATTTTAATTGCTGAGCTGTCTATATGCCTCTCCTGAGAGTTAACAACAGGATACCGATTGTATACTATGGTCAAGAGCAGGGCTTCAGTGGATATGCGGACCCGGTAAATCGTCCCTCATGCCAAAACCCGTCAACACAACTTGAACCCTTCATTCACAGTGGAACCGTGAGCCGCTGTGGACCTCGGGATATGCTAATACCACGACATACCAGTTGATGTCGACGTTGAACCAGGTATGCTGGGCTGTCCCATGTACTCATTCTCGCTCCCATACCCTCATAGTTTCGCAATTTCTTGGTTAGCAACAGTGAATGGGTCGATTCCTCCATGGAAGTTCTCACTTCTACGGTCGACGGTATTGCCATTCTTAAAGGCGACGTGATCTCTGTCATGACCAACATTGGGTCTCCAGTACGCTCTTTCTTGGGGTGGAATGTGCAAAACCCAGCTTAGGCTTGTTCGTACAGCCTAAAAACGTCAGTATCCCGGTGTACACACCATATCCTTCTAGCACACCTCTCATCAAGTAAGTTGTGTTGGAGACGCGCGTCCCCTACGCTAAACCCTCCTATCTCACGTAGCATCCTCACCTGTGAACAATGGCCAGTCGGCAGCAACGGCACCATCCAAGTCGAATACAGCCGTGGTGGTGTTGCCACCGTTCTGATACCCATGAATTATCTCCCGGGTTCCGGGTTATGTGGAAATACCTCCCCAGCACAAGGTTCGTCGCAGCACGTGTCTGGGGCACAGGCTACGCGTCGTCCTATTATCGGATCTCGGGGAACTACGCTGTCTCTTGTTCTGGTCTTGTTGTTCAATTTGTATTCATAGTGATCATGTCTTAATCGTTGTACTGGAACTTTTGTTTTGGCTGTCGTCGTTTCCTTATCTTGTTCCACGGACTATACCAACAAATATTTGGACTGAGCTATGCATCATTGAGGGAGAGTCTACAAGTGTTAATGACACCATTCTTCTGTCCACAGCCTCATTCTTTCCGAAAGCACTGCACATTAACTCCACGGATCCCGATCTGTGAGGAGCTGCTTGATGGAATCGCGCACACCAGCGCACCGGGGGCTGCTGGCCCGTATCGCATGTGCTTCCGGAACTAGCTCTTCCAGGTGCTGCGCGATAATTAGTCATACGAATCTGCCGACGAAGGAATCCGATGTTCGCCTACTTGGATACGTCGCGATGCCCCTGGATGGGTGCGTAGGAAATCCAAGCTGGATCCGCCGTGAGCTTGCTCGTGCTTGGCTAAACGTTTATGCATCCTGCAATGGATGTAAAAGGAAATTGGAAAGTGAAAAGTGACTGTAGTTACTCTATTGCAGCTTCAGGGTCATAACATGCTCTTGCAGCTATTTGCATGCCGATAGTATCAGCTGTCAGTGTTCAGTGTCTCGATTAAATCATGGAGAACACTCGATAATTTTGCATCGTATACGGTCCTCACCTTCTAGTTCTTGCGTTCTCGAGTTAGGAAGCTCGAGTAGGAGTTTGCTCAAGAGGTTGGTTACACCGATGTCGAGGCCAATTGATTGCAACAGGAATGCGAGTAGAATGAACACTTTGGAGTATGAATATCGTTCGGGTGCATGACGAGCGACTGATCAAACAGGAGACGGGTTAAAATCGTACAACGGAAGACATGCATCATTCGTACCTACGTGTCCGATTTCTAGACACAGGTCAGGATTAGTCGAAGAGCGTGGATGCAAGGGGAAACTAACCATGGCCCAGAACGGCGGCTAGGCCTTGTTCGTCCTTGCAAATCGGCAGGATACCAGTGAAGACGACGATATTACCTTGGAAAAGAAGGGTGTTCAGCAGGCATAACCAGATCCCCTGTACATATCACATACCGAAAGTGGCCATGGCATTGACAACTTTGGGATCGTGCACGACAAGCAAGTTCCACTCTTTCACCCCACTCTCCTGAGTTGGGGGCATATCATGTGGTCTCGCAGCTGACAAGGGGTCGTCGCTCCAGAGGTCGTCGCTACCCGAGAATGATCTCCGAGGTTCGCTTGAGCGAAGAGTGCCTAGGTCAGAGGAATCCAGAATGCCACTGACGACTCGGTGGACATGGCGCGTAATGGGGTGGTGAGCGGGTAAAATCTTGCCCTGGAACTCCGATAGGAGTTCTGCATATGCAGCCTGGGCAAGTTTGGCTTCGTACTTTGGACTGATGTCTATGAACCTCCATCGGCCAGTTTCCGGTACTTGCTCCAGACTACCCGGGGGTCAGAAAGAATGACACGAGCACGGTGGGGCTTAACAACATACTGTGCAACATAGTACACTACTCCTGCTGCACCAATAAAAACTATTATTCTCGTTCTTGGATCCCATTGGCCATGTGACTTCTTATCCGAAGAGAACCGCGTGTGCTGGGCTTGCAGAGAAAGCGTTGTAGAGAGCTGGCGAATGCCCGACTGAGCTCTTGGAAGAGGTAACTTAGATAGCGCTAACGCACGCCATGGATGTACAGAAGTCCGAGATGGGACGGTGATGATAGAGCGAGTGAGCCTGGGGCGCGACTGTGCGAGTAAATGATTTCTGAAGTGAGGAATTCTGAACATCTTGATATATACGCAGGGACAACAC
>KN819331.1:682466-692529 GCA_000827475.1 Paxillus involutus ATCC 200175
ACTTTGGACTGATGTCTATGAACCTCCATCGGCCAGTTTCCGGTACTTGCTCCAGACTACCCGGGGGTCAGAAAGAATGACACGAGCACGGTGGGGCTTAACAACATACTGTGCAACATAGTACACTACTCCTGCTGCACCAATAAAAACTATTATTCTCGTTCTTGGATCCCATTGGCCATGTGACTTCTTATCCGAAGAGAACCGCGTGTGCTGGGCTTGAAGAGGGGGCGTTGTAGAGAGCTGGCGAATGCCCGACTGAGCTCTTGGAAGAGGTAACTTAGATAACGCTAACGCACGCCATGGATGTACAGAAGTCCGAGATGGGACGGTGATGATAGAGCGAGTGAGCCTGGGGCGCGACTGTGCAAGTAAATGATTTCTGAGGTGAGGAATTCTGAACATCTTGATATATACGCAGGGACAACACAGGGAAGTCAAAGCGAGTGATGCGGCAAGATGACATGGCCACTGAGATTCGGCAGGCGGTTGTTTGGACCACAAGCTATTGCCAAACATCGAAACACTGGCAACAGGCAGGCTTGCTTTAAACTTCCTGCACTAGCACACTCCTCTGTGAATCGTACCAAGTATTCGAGCAAATATGGTTCACAGTCCACCCGCTTTGTGCAAGTCTCGATGTTGGCGATGAGCTTCCCAATATCCATTATCCGCGCGGGAGTTAGAAGACCAAAGTTAAACCAAGCTGCACTTCCGTTTGCCTCATGGCCGCTTGGTACTAACCAATATGGTCCAACTTGAAATATTCGGGTAACACTTGAAATCAACTTACGTTCACCACTCTCATCCTTCCTTATGCCTGATAGATCAAATTTGTACTACTAACCTCTAGTTGCAGGAAAATATGTCGTTCAACCTCAAGTTCATGTCCAATGGTCGGCCCAAACGCTGTCCCAAAACCATTATCTCCACTGTCCTGCCAGTGAACTCTTTTCCCAAGTCCCAAGGCGCCGATTCGTTCCCATTATCACCACACGTGGCTTACAGTTCAACTTCGCCGACGTCAAACTATGGTGAACCTCACTCTCCATACGAAGGTTCCTCGAGCTCTGCGTACGCATTCAACGCGTCCGTTATGGACAACTTAGATGATATATGTCATGACTGGGACGTGGATGATGGCAGCCAGTCATCAGCAACGCTATTCTCTCGATCCGTCTCTCCAACGCTATGCACAAACCAACCGCTGAGCGATACCAGTCACGCATTCTCAGAGTTTGTCTCTGAGGACCTACCCGTTCGGCCCACTGAGTCGCGGCATTGTTTCATCTACCCGCTCCACGAACCAGGCGAAAGGACTGCGGAGCGCATCCAGCGGCTTCGTGCTCGTACTGCTGCCATACTCAAATCACTACCTGCTACAGTTGGGAACATTACAGATGGATTCGACAGCCAGGTGCCTCAGAACAACCTTGGGGTTTACGGAAACCGGCACGTACTACCGGTAGCTTCATCGTCAAAGCTAAGGCGTGTCTCGGGGATTGCAAACCTGCGTGACACCTCCCATGATGGTGATCGCATGGCAATACACCCTGCATCCATCTCCCGGACGGAAATGTCCAAGGTTTGTAACTTAAACTGTCGTCTTGTGCAAGCCTGACCTTGGCAGGTTGTCCAGGCACCATTCGAGCTCGACATGCTCGCCTCGTCACGATCAATGTCTCCCTTCTCCGCCTGCTCTTCAGTGGATACCCTTGTGGATCTCGGGCATGCGTTGCCTCGGAGTTCTGGCGACCTGAAGACAGTATGGGATGCGACGATCAGCTCGACATCCATCACTTCCAAAGCCGCAGCGAACTCTCACTCGACTTTCCTCCCGTTGCCCCCACCTCTTGACCTTCCTACGTACACCTCGAAGTCGATGTTTCAGGAAACGCGGCCTTCTCGCGATTTACTCATACGTCGTCCGCAGCGCAATGGTCGTGCCCAACATGGGTTGCGCCAGAACAACCATGGTTGCGGACATGCTGGAGAGCCTCTCTGGTCATGTGCCAAAATTGCGCGGTCAGCAGTTAAGCATGCTGCTCGACGAGGCCACGCCCCGAGGGAGAGTCGGGTTGTCAGTCATCTCTCGTTAGCTGCCCTGGCCCTCCCTTTGTGAAGGCGGGTTCCTCCACCAAGTTCACGACTCTTTACGAAGTTACGAATATTACGAAAATCACGATGCTCCCAGACCCGGCGACTTCACTCTCATTGATCTGTATTGGTTTACTTACACTGGCATACTTTCCCGTTTCTCTCTGACCAACGACGTCCACATCACACCACGACTTTGTAACAATAGTTTGGCGGCGGGCTGCCATGGATCATGGATCATCCTTGCTTAGTTCTTAGAATGATTTGTATTACTACAAAGGCGTTGACAGGAATACATGAAATCACAAGAATAGCTAATGAGGCACGTACGATGCATGAGACCTAGAGTGCAGGCACTAAGTAGGTGAATGTACAGTCAATGCGCACTGCGAGTCTATTTGCAGCTAATATCGACCACGCTCAGACGAAATCACATACCCTCCCTCATCATCTCCCTAAACCTGTCCTCCTTCATCGTCGGTACAAAGTCCGCCTTGAACAGAACCGGGCACGAAATGAGTGAATCCGTGAACGCATTCACATCGATCGGTGCATCGGGACGCTCCACGATCTGGATAGACCACAGGAGTAATGCAGAGTTGATGTAGGGGGAACGATGGGGCGACGTGTAAACAGGGCATGCATCACAGAGCTTGGTCGGACAGTTGAGAGACGTGCCTCCGGCCGAAACCATACGTGAAGAAACGCATCGCTGGGGAATTTGCTAGTTGGATCTCTAGCCACCGCTGAGGGTCGAACGTTTCGGGATCGGGGAAAGCAATTAGGTCTCTTGAGATTTCCCTGTGTTTGTGGGTTGTGATTCAAGGTGGGCAAGAAAACGGGATGTGTGTTGTGTGAAGTAGCCTACCGGTGGCATCCGAACACTGACCCACCAGTAGGAATACATTGGCCCCTATGTGATGTGATCATCGGACCGATGAATCTGACGACAATTTCAGACGATCACATCGCATAGGGGCCAATGTTTTAGTTGCACAATGCGCAAAACCTGAGGACAACGGAAAATCCGTCCGAATAGTCCGAAGATGAAGTTGTGTTTACCGAGAGGCGCGAGGGGTCTCTAACGAAGTGCCTCAGATATAAAAACACCAAGTTGTGGAAGTTGATTCCGGTCTTTGAACGTTGGAACTAAGAGCAGAATCGGATCATCGGGGACATAGATAAAGACGCTGCAGCACATGCGCTCACCTCTGTCCTAGCGATAGTGTCGATCTCTTCCTGAACGCAGGCTTGGGTGACAAGCTGCTGGCAGCATCAAAGCCGTTATACCAACCGCGGTCTACAACACAAAAACATCCATAAATAGTGTGATATGGGTGGGACGAACAAGGTAGAGCATACCGGACCCAGCACCGAACAGATTCCCAGAAAGGTGATTCCATCATCCAACAACCGAGGGGTGTCCTGCCAAACGAAGGATCCACTTCGTTCCTTGACTACCGCAAGGAACGATAGACTACTTTGCACACCAGCAGCCAACATGTCATCGAGTCATCCCTTACGCGTGTTGCTCTCGGAAAAGAGCTGATGCGAATTCCTGGTATTCTTGAGGACTCACTTCCGAGGACGTGCTCCAAACAGGGAATCCTCAAGGGAGAGGGCAGCAGGGCGCAACATGACTTGTTTGTTTCTGCCGTCTTCGTAGCCGCGAACGACCTCCGGATCGTCATTGGACGTCGGGGTCGATATTCCCATACGTCAGACGAATGACGGAAATGGCGTATCTGAAAACCCCCCACCCGCGTCAGCATCTAATCCCGTAAAGCGGGATTTACGCGGGGCAAAGAAAAAAAGCTCACCGCTGGGTATTTTCGACATGAATCGTTCAGAAAGTCAAGTATGACATCCCTCGCGACATCCCTCTTGGTACGCCTCTGCAGCTTTGGTTGTAGATGAGCGTGAGCGACCTTTCTGGGACGACGGAACCCTTCGCCACTGCCTACCATCAGGATTCGCATGTCATTTGACACAATCTCTGAATGAGGCCAATCAGAAAGTGCCCCTCCCCTCCTGGCCTGACAGAAGCGTCCGGCCGCAATCAGCGCTGTGACTTCCTACTCCTGAAAGAAGAGAAAGCACATACATCTAGACGCCAGATAACTGTGACCACTTGGCTGCCTCCTCGGAGCAACAATATCCAGTTCGCGAAAGTGTGGTAACCATCGCGCGTTTAAGTCGACTGAACGGAAGACACTTTCACGAATCACCGGGACTCGCTTGGAAGGGAAAGGCATCTCCCAGAACTGAGCGTGCTGGAGGCCATGGCCAAGAAGGATATCGACCTTCGTGGCTGGAGCGGCCTGGTACATCTTGTACAAGACAGCAACAGCGGAAATTGCTGCGGCAATACCTGAAAACACGATAGAGTAATACTGACCCCACCGAGCAACATGGCTGTAACGGATGCCCGAGACGGAATCCCGCGCGCGTGGGTTGGGGTAACTATTTGCTCGTTAGCAGGCAAATGAGAGCTCTGGCACACCACGTGTACACACACCCAAGTTCGACGTCGCGGATTGATGAAATCGTGGTGGCTTGGCCTACTACAAGAGGTGAATTGCGGATGTCCGCGTGAGTACTTGAGTAGGATTTGTGCGGTATCATTTCAACCAAGTCGATAATCCTGACCTTGTAAGCAAAATCCTCGTGCCATCTTCAGCTAAAAGATAAGGTCTGCCCTCACGGTGATAGAGCTAAGAGCGGAATAAATCATATTGGAATTGCAGGATCACGGTCCTGCACAGCATCGCAAGGACCTCTCCAATATCCATCATGGCTGGTACGACTGCACAAGTAGGCATTTAAATATTTGCGAACGAACCCACACAGCTCAATATACGCCCCAGGATTCTATTTGGAAATCCAAGGGACAAGCAGAAGAGGCTAGACATGCCCGCGAAAAGGTAGTGATTGGATTTTGAGCAGAACGCACATTGTCGACTGAGTGCTTTGATCATAGGGCGAGGCCCAGCTCGCCACCATCCGCGCTAGGCTGGAGAAGGATGGCAAGAACAATACAGGCACTAGTACTGGCACTGGAAGTGCGGTCGCCGAGCACGACTTTGAAGGTGGCTTCGGTGGACAGGAAGACCTCGAAGATCGCTACGCCACGACGAGTGGAGAGCATTGACACTGGCTATTCATCAATGCATCACGACAAGCACCGACGAGATCACTGTTGCATTAGCATTGTCGAGGCCCAGATTATGTCTGTAGTGAATGAGATGATAAACGAGCGGTAGGAGGCGAGTTACGAGGTGAAAGTCCATGGGCTCTGCGCTTTACTTCAAAACTGGGGGACGTCCGTATAATGGCTGGCCCAGCCGAGGCGAAGCCAGTCGGGAACAAAGCGAAGGAACGAAGTAGTGCGAATAATGTATGGAGTGACGAATAATATCAATCAAAAACCCTAATAGAATGACAACCTGTCCGTGATGACACGTCAAACAAGTAACCCCAGAAAAAAGTACACGAAAGCAGCGTCCAATAGTTCTACGAGGCGCGAGGTGCAGGGGTAATCATGGGTTCTGATACAGCGCGGGCAGCAGCACCACTACTGCACAGCGGTGAAGGCGGAGCTGCGCTTGGACCAATCCATGGGTCAAGGTAACTGCATGTTGCAATACCAACCATCTCGCCAGCATTGTCCAACGGATTCTGCCATCCGTTGCCCGCGTTAGCGGTCGCGACAGACTTGCCCGAGGTAACACTGAAGGTCGGTGGTGGCAGTGTGGCGACGGTCCCAGTCGGCGTGTAGGAGGGGAGTAAAGTCACCGCCCCAGCGTTGCTGATGGTGGCAGGTGGCCAGGCGTATTCCTGACTGACAGATGCAGCAATTTGTCCAGCGCCCGCGCCACCTGTCTGCCATGCCAGGAGTGGAGGGTTCCATATGTTTTGATTCGCGCAAGTTCCGGAAGCAGTACGAGGATCCGTAGGCATCCATCCATTCTGCAGTCCGAGGGAATAAGACCATTGCGGCGACTCCACGACGCCGGTAACCGAGGAGTTACCGATTTTCCAAGTCCAGAAGAACCAGTTCTGGCGTAGGATACATCAATGGGCAATACACATGACGACGGGCAAGCGCATACCTGAAGAGCGTCCATACTCGCCAAAGCAAAGTTCATGATACCCGTTTTCATCGTTGCGTCCCAAGTTTGCCAGTCGGTCCACGAGGTGCAATTGCCAACAACAGGCCAAGTACCGGTGTACGTCCCCTCGTAACGTGTGCCGAGGCCCACGCCATTGACCCACAATCCGCAATCAGTAACGGCATTACTGAATTCACCTGCTGCTGACAGCCCGAAGGCACCCATTGACGTATTCAAAGTGCTACCCCAGGTGCTGCAAGGGGTCTGAGCGTACGACGACATCGGAGAACTGGACTGGGCGCCAAAACAAATGTAAGGATGATCGTCGAGAGCAATGCGGTCAGCGTTCGGGAGGAAACCTGCCCACTGGGGAAGCCCAAGAAAGCCATCATGGAACGATACGTAGGGCCCGTTCCCTTCGCCAGTGCCGGACGCCTGGCGAACGTTTTGGTACGCTTGGAAGTAACTGAAAATTTATTCAGCTATACAACTTTGGTCAGAGTGATAAGAGTGTCGTACTATCTGGAGAGCGCATCCTGGCCAACCATGGTCCCCTGAGGTTCGTTGGTAATCCCAAACATAACGACCACATCGCGGTACTCGGGTTGAGAGATGAATTCGGCGATTATCCGGATGTAATCCAAGGATCGTTGACTATTTGCCAATCCCATCGGTCCATTAAGCACGTTCACCGAGCCAAGCTTGCCGGAATGATTCCATCCATTCTGACTTCCGGGGAGGGCGTGGAGATCCAGGTTAATGCGAATGCCGTATTTGCGAGCCCACTGAATGGCCAGGAGGAAGTACCTTTTGCTTGGTCAGACCCAGGAAAACCAGGTGCATTGGAGACTTACTTCCAACAAGTCTTGGCAAGGAAAGGTTCGTCGGCACGAGTTTCGATAGCCCAATATGGAAGCGGAATTCGGACAAAGTTGAGCCCGGCACCTGCGATGTCAGCAAAGTCCTGTTCTGTCTATCGAAGCAAAAATAATGATGGGTAACGGAACAGCTGTGATGTAAAGCTATTGCCTTACGATGAACGTCTGATAATGCGTCTCTAGCTGGCCGAGACCACCGCCAGCAGTATCAGCTGCCATGGCCTCACTCAGTGTCCATTCATCCACAGCCTGCGGTGTTGTGGTCTGGTACTTCTCGTAAAGAGCAGGTGCACTATGCAAACATATCAGTCAAGGGATGCTCGAGTAATGACGCAGTACTCGCATGAACTGTAAGAAATACGTCAGTCCAGGCCACACCACTGGGAATAAGTACTGACGGGTTCAGTGGTAAGCCAACCACCAAGGTTGACGCTGCAAGAACGTCACACTCAGTCACCAAAAATAGAATACCTAGGAAACCACGGACCCGAAGATCCTAGTTGTACCAAATTGGAAGGTTTGATTGAGAGGGGGTGTCCACGAATTTACTTGTGCGTTATTGTTGAAAGGGTCATTCGGGTCCCAGTACCATGTACCACCGAATGGATTGTTGTAAATGAAGGTGGTGCCGTTTTGGGTCGTGATTTTGCTGCCATCCCCACCGGTCACTACAACAAGACCCCCGCTTGTGGCTGTCGAGGTTGGGCTGGCAGGGTTAGTTCCTGAGGGGTTGTTATCGCTGTTGTTGTTGCTTGACTTGGGCTTCACAACTGCAAAGTACACAGGCACGACAACGGCGGCAATGACAATAACTGCTGCAGCGATAGATCCGAAGATAATGAGAGTACGTTTTGACTTGGCACGTGGTGCGGGATAAGCAGACCGCTTTTCCGCCAGGTAACGATGTGACTCAGAACCACTCGGTCCATCCCCATAAAGCTCACTGTCCCGAGGGTCGTCGCGATACTCGTTGAACTCTGCACCAGCAGGCTGAGCGGCGGCCGCGGAGAGGCCATAGACAGAAGAGTTGGCAGCGGAGGGAAAGCTCTGGTAGGTATTTTGGGATGCGACAGAATCACGGTAAGAGGGGTCACCACCCTCGTTGAAACGGGCGGCACCGAGAAAACGTGGGGGAAGGGCAGCGGAGGGAGTGCTCTGGTAGGTATTTTGGGATGCGACAGAATCCCGGAAAGAGGTGTCACCACCCTCGTTGAAACGGGGGGCACCAAGAAAATGTGGGGGAGAGGCGGTGGACAGCATACCTTCCGGGAAACTGGTGAGCTCGACAGGAGGAGTGTCGAAACCTGGAGCGTGAGGGGAAGGGGGATCAGGGTAGATCGAGTTTCGGGAGTCTTGTGTCAAAGGAAGAGGGTCGTAGGGAATGTTGGGAGAGTGGGCACCATTGCTGCGAGACATTTCTTCAGGTGGATGAATTTGAAACTCGCCCTGGTCAGACATGGTTGAATGAGCACACGGGTGACATGAACGAGTTAAATTAATAGCACGGAAAATGGTACACGGCGGGCATACAAAGGAGGACGTTACAGCCTCGTTGCAAGCAGCTGATCTTGAACAAAAATAAGCAGATGGTGGACTTACAACAAATGTATGTAATGGACGCTGTTGGCAGTCCTCCTTTGAGCAATGGTAGGATGTGAGTTATGAGGGACGGATACAAGGTCAAGTCGAGGACCAAGAAAACGAACGGGAGGGACCTCTGAAAGATGAAGAGGGAAAAAGAACGATGTTGAAGACGCTTAAGAGGACAAGTCGGACTAAACCAGACAGTCGCAGTACTGTGGGGAATAATTGTCCCTGTGATGTGACAAAATGTGACCGACAGCAGTCAAAATTGTCGAGCCGATGTCGTTATCTCACGTCGGTGAATTTTTGCCACCCTATAGGCATTAGAGCAGGATGAGGCATTCATAGGTTATAATTACATATCTACTTGTTATATTTATCTGCCTGCTTGCAGCCCTCGTTTTTAGCTGCGAGATGCTCAAGATACCCTCCAATCAGTTCGTTTTGCCTCTCGGACCATAGTACAGCCTCAGAGTACCTGTCGCTCTCAAGTCGGTGCATGTCAATTTGTCACCACTATCCCTTGCAATGACAGGCCCAACAGCAATCGGCACTTTTGCAGAATCAAGCACCTCTCCACATCTTGCAACATTTCCTAGAATTGAGTCTACAGTATTGCCAAGTTCAACGAGCTCAATCCGAGCTGAAACGACTGAGATCGTCAAAAAAAGTTACCGTCACGCCGTGACTAGAGCACACATACTTGAAGCTGCAATTCAAATATTCAAGGCCCAAGATCACCCGGATCGGACTAGTAACGCTCGCAAGTACACTTGGTCCATCTCACGAGATGGGACTATTCAAGACTGGAGACTAGAATTCTGAATCAGAGAATTTCAGACCTTACGCCGACATCGCTCAGAACCTCGAGCTCGTTTCGTGACCCTGTTCAAGGCTGCGGGAATAACGTGTGCCGAAATCTTACGGTAGGAGTTACATACTACACTTCTCATGCCAGTGGATGCTCAATTATAACTTATCTCTGATTTATGTTCCATCATTTGCATCCTAGATTCTCATGTTGCGATCGACCCGTACTGCCTCGTCCATCCACGTACGACCGAGGGGTTCCATCTAATTTTCCGTGTCGAGGTTCTGGGTTATAACATGTGCGGAATGCAGATCGGTTTGGGCTTTCTCCTGGTATCACAGATCTTGCCTCTGTGAGTGTGCGCTTTATCGGTGCATTTCGGTTCCAGCGGATGAACGATCGATTAATACATACTGACCCACAGCTTTATTAGAGGACTTCAGTAACATTCGCTCCGGTGTCACATCCACAGGACAGTTCACCGGCCACTGGCAGTTGCCAGTCCTTGAAGTTCGAACATGTTGCAGCTGGAAGAGGTCTTCACAATCAAAGCCATGGATGAACGTATCACTCATTGATAG
>KN819331.1:695421-708728 GCA_000827475.1 Paxillus involutus ATCC 200175
GTTCAATTCTTAGCCTCTTGGAATTGGAGTTACCCGCTGGGAAGACTTACTTGATGCCCCAAACAATAAGGGACTGGCCACGGCGACAGTCTCCAGCTGCAAAGACACCATCAGCACTTGTTGCGTATTTCTGAGGAAAAGGTGTTAATAATATGGCCATAGATGAGTGTTGGGCATTACTTTGTGGGTGGTTTGGATGTTCGAGCGCCCATCTTGTTTCACGCCAAGAGCGTTGATAATTTCAGACTGAGGCCCGAGGAAGCCAAGAGCGAGGAAGACCAGTTGAGCGGGGAAGAACTTATCCGAACCAGGAACTTCTTCCATCTTCCACCGACCTCCAGAATCTTTGGTCCATTCAACACGAACTGGAAAGAAGATCGAGAGCTTGTCAACGAGCAACTACTAATTGCACACGAAGAACGTACCGGTATTCAATCCCTTCAACTTGCCATTATCGTCCACGACGAACTCTTTGGTCGAGATGCAGTATTCACGAGGATCTGGGGACAACGTGAGACAGTGATATAAGATGAAGTAGATTGCTTGCCATTGCCGAAATGGGCCGCGACTTCAGTGTGCCCATAATCAGTCCTGAAAATCCTGCAGTCGAGTGCGATAAGCATTTTATGAAACAAGGAACAGGATGAATACACACCGAGGCCACTGTGGCCATGGATTATCCCTGCCGCGAGAACCCGGAGGTTTGGGTAACAGCTCAAAGTTGGTGACTGACTTGGCACCGTGACGCATGGATGTACCGATGCAATCATTACCAGTATCTCCACCACCGATCACGATGACATCTTTGCCTCTGGCATTGATGTAGGTGCCATCTTCCAGCTCGGAGTCAAGAAGAGATTTGGTGTTGAGCTGTGGAAACTCAGCGGATGGACAACCCACCAAAACATGAGCTTACCTGAAGGAATTCCATCGCGAAGTGGATACCGTCAACATTTCGGTTAGCGATTTTGAGGTCTCGAGGCCAAGTTGCGCCAGTACAAATAACGACAGCATCGTTTTCTTCACGCAATGAGGTCGCGTCAACATTAACACCGACATTTGCATTCGGGACGAACGTCTTGGAGTGGGTTAACTATTGTTGAGGAGCAACGCAATGAATGTACTTACAATGCCCTCAGCAGCCATGAGGTCCAACCGACGTTGTACGATAGCCTTATCAAGCTTCATGCTAAACCCAATCAGCGACGTAACAGACCTAAACGTGGAGACCACTTACTTGGGGATGCCGTACATGAGAAGGCCGCCCATGCGATCATTGCGATCATAGACGGTAACGAAATGACCAGCCTTATTCAACTGATCAGCACAAGCAAGACCAGCGGGTCCAGATCCGATAATGGCGATCTTCTTGCCCGTGCGGAATGAGGGAGGGTTTGGGGCCATCCAGCCCATCTCGAAACCCTGGATCACGAAGTTTTAACTACCTTCACAAGGACTATGATATGTCGAGACTGCCTTACCTTGTCGATAATGGCGCACTCGATGCTCTTGATGCCCACGGGTTGTTCGTTGATCCCCAAAACGCATGCACCCTCGCACGGGGCTGGGCAAACACGGCCCGTGAACTCAGGGAAGTTGTTCGTCATCAACAGCCTATTCAGCGCGTCCCTCCACTGACCCTTGAAGACCAGATCGTTCCATTTGGGAATGATGTTCGAGATCGGACAACCGCTATCCGACTGGCAGAAGGGGACACCACAATCCATGCAGCGCGCAGACTGATATTTGAGTTCGCTTTCCGTAAGGCGGTTGGAAATCTCCTTCCAATCTTTGACGCGCTTGCGGGGTGGTCTATACGCCTCGTTCAAACGTTGATACTTCATGAACCCGCGAGCTTTATCTAATTTGTGAAGCCGTTGCTTCGTGGTAGGTTCATCGACTAGGGAATCTTCCATGTCACCGACCGCAGGTTCGTGACGCTTTGGGGGGGTAGGAACGGGTGGCGCGGGTTCTTTAGGGAGCAGTATGTCCTCAAGGCCCTCGGAGGCGAGATCGACTTGGCTAGCTGTACGAGAAGGAACAAGGTCGATGACATTCAGGCGCATCTTCTCCTCCTTCTCTTTCGCAGCCTGCTCTTCAAGAACGCGCTTGTAATCCAGGGGCATAACGCGGACGAAAAGAGGGAGCAAGTGATGGAAATCGTGGAGGACGCGGTTGGCTACCTCTGAACCGGTGTAGTGACGATGGTCCTCAATGAGGCTACGAAGAGCAGCAATTTCTCTGGGGTCTGAGACCTTCCCAAGTTCTACCATCTCCATATTGACTTTCGAGGCGAATGTATGGGCCGTATCGAGAACATAAGCAATTCCTCCGCTCATTCCTGCGGCGAAGTTGCGACCGGTGTTACCAAGTACCACGACGCGACCACCAGTCATGTATTCGCAGCCGTGATCCCCAGTTCCCTCAACGACAGCGTTCGCACCGGAATTTCGGACAGCGAAACGCTCAGCAGCTATGCCTCGAATGAATGCTTCACCAGACGTGGCACCGTACAAGCAGACATTGCCGATGATGATGTTCTCCTCGGCTTTGAACGTTGACTGCTTCGGTGGGTAAGCAATAAGGCGTCCACCTGACAAGCCTTTGCCGACGTAGTCATTGGCATCGCCTTCCAGCTCGATTGTGATCCCTGGAGCAAGGAAGGCACCACAAGACTGACCGGCAGAGCCGCGCATGCGAATGTGAATGGTATCCTTGGGCAAGCCCTCTTCACCATACAACTTGGAGACACGGTGGGACAACGAAGTCCCCAAGGCACGGTCGGTATTGGTCACATCACATTCGATATGGACAGGAAGACCCTTCGTGAGCGCTGGCTCCGATTCATCAATGAATTTGTTGTCGAGTCGGATGTAAAGTTTGTGGTCTTGTTGACGAACGCGGTACGTTGGTGCGCCTGGACGCATCTGCCACGCGGGCTTGAGTACGGCAGAGAGATCGAGATGAGCGGTCTTGATTGTGCGAAGTTTCTCATTGACCCCAAGCATTTCAGCACGTCCCACCATCTCGTTGATCGTGCGGAAACCAAGCTTTGCCATGATCGCCCGGAGTTCCTCGGCGAGGTAATAAAAGAAGTTGATGACCTGCTCAGGCTGACCGGCAAACTTGGCACGGAGTTGTGGATCCTGAGTAGCAATACCGACGGGACAGGTGTTCACTGTAAACGGGCAATCAGCAAGAGAGACGATACGAACCATTGAGAAAAACTTACAATGACATTTACGCATCATGATACAGCCCATTGCAATGAGAGGTGTGGTGGCAAAACCCCACTCCTCTGCACCAAGAAGACAGGCAATAGCGATGTCACGACCAGTTCGGATTTGACCATCTGTCTGGACTGTCACACGGCCACGGAGGTCGTTCAAAACAAGCGTTTGATGGGTCTCTGCGAGACCGAGCTCCCAAGGCAGACCAGCGTATTTGATACCTGTCCAGCGAGAGGCGCCGGTGCCACCATCGTGACCGGAGATCAAAATGTGATCTGCCTTAGCTTTGGCAACCCCGCTGGCGACGATACCAACACCAACCTCAGAGACGAGCTTCACGGAGACACGTGCACGAGGATTTGAGCACTTCAAGTCGTAGATAAGTTGCTTGAGGTCCTCGATGGAGTAAATGTCGTGGTGGGGAGGAGGAGAGATGAGTCCAACACCTGCAGTGGAGTGACGAGTACGAGCGATAGAACCGGAAACCTTGTGACCTGGGAGCTCTCCACCCTCGCCTGGCTTAGCGCCCTGAGCCATCTTGATTTGCAGCTCATCAGCATCAGCCAGGTAGTTGGATGTTACGCCGAAGCGACCTGAGGCAACCTGCTTGATCGCAGATCGCATGGTATCTCCATTAGGCAGGACGTGCGATCTCTCTGCGTCCTCTCCGCCTTCGCCCGTGTTTGACTTGCCGCCTAGTCGGTTCATAGCAATGGCTAGGGTAGAGTGTGCTTCCATTGAGATCGACCCATAAGACATGGCGCCGGTGACGAAACGCCGAACAATCTCGTTCCAGGGTTCAACCTGCTCAATCGGAATAGGCGTCGCATTTTCGTAACGGAAATCGAGAAGGCCACGCAGGTGGATACTTTTGGTTTGCTCGTTGGCATTGCGAGCGTACGCGTCATAAGCAGTCTGATTCTTCTCCCGAACGGCGTCTTGCAAGTTAGCAATACCCGTGGGATCGTTGATATGCGCTTCACCGCCATCTCGCCAGTGGTACTCGCCAGATTCAGGCATACCAGGTGGTAAGATGGTCTCCCGGGAGGGCCAGCCACGTTCATGAAGCTCAAATGCATCAAGGGCGAGAAGATCGAACGTGGCACCCTGAACTCGGGAGGCGGTCCCAGTAAAGCAACGCTCTATTACTTCGCGATGAAGACCAAGAGCTTCGAAGATCTGGGCGCCCTTGTAGGATTGGAGGGTGGAAATACCCATTTTTGACATGACCTTGAGGATTCCATTGTCGATGGAGTGTCGGTAGTTAATAATCAAATCATTGACAGTCTTTTCACCACCCTTGATGCTATAAAAACACGTCAGTTTCTCTTGGCTGATAGAAGATCTGGCTGGTCAACTTACAGCCCCTCTCGACCAACTTTATGTATTGTCTCTAGCATCAACCAAGGGCAGATAGCGTCTGCACCATATCCAACAAGAACGCAGAGGTGGTGCACCTCGCGAGCCTCGCCTGTTTCGACCATCAGTGCAACCTTGGCGCGCTTCTTCTGCAGAACGAGGTGATGATGAACGCCACCACATGCAACCAGCGCGGACAGTGGTACACGAGTGGGTCCAGTGGCACGATCGGACAAGATGATGACTTTAATACCGTCTTCGATGGCCTGTGCAGCCTCGCTGCAGACACGCTGCAACGCGAGCTGATACCCAGGGATGCCTTCCTCCTTCTGGAATGTTATGTCGATTGTGATCGAGGGCCAGCCGGTGTAGGCTAGCTTGAGGTTTTTCATCGCATTCATCTCTTCAAGGGAAATTAACGGAGAAGGAAGAAGGATTCGGTGGCACTGTTCTGGCTTCATTTCCAGGAGATTGCCCTCGGGGCCGACGTAAGCTTCAAGTGACATGACGATGTTCTCGCGGATAGGATCAATGGGTGGGTTGGTGACTTGGGCGAAGAGTTGGCGGAAATAGTCGTAAATGAGACGAGGCTGCGTAGCCACTGCCGCTAAGGGCGCATCGTTGCCCATGGAGCCCAACGCTTCCTTACCGCTCTCGACCATGGGCAGTATGAGTAAACTCAACTGCTCAACGGTATAACCGAACGCCAGAAGCTTGGGATCGCTACTGAGGGGTGCGTCATCGATGGCAGGATCAATCGAGAAACCGCTGCGCACTACACGCTTAACAATGTTCGGAACGTGC
Source organism: Paxillus involutus ATCC 200175 (assembly GCA_000827475.1). Classification (NCBI taxonomy): domain Eukaryota; kingdom Fungi; phylum Basidiomycota; class Agaricomycetes; order Boletales; family Paxillaceae; genus Paxillus; species Paxillus involutus. Next base: position 700,815 of record KN819331.1, read on the forward strand.
AGAACGTGAGTCTCGACCCATGATGCGAAATTTTGCTTGGTGGCTGTAGCCCTTTTCAGCTCCTTGTCATCTACGATTCTTCCTTCGAGAGTGTCGACAAGAAGCATGCGACCAGGCTTTAGACGACCTTTTTGCACAACCTTCTCCGGGGAGATGAAGACCGCTCCGACCTCGGAAGCACACACCATGATGTCCTCATTGGTGACGACAAAACGGCACGGCCTCAGGCCATTACGATCGAGATTGGCACCGCAGTAGCGACCATCACTGAAAGTGAATAAGGCAGGACCATCCCAAGGCTCTTGAAGACAAGCAGCCCAGTTGTAGAATGCTCGCTTCTCGGGCTCCATGTGCTCGTTGCCTTGCCATGCCTCAGGGATGAGCATCATAACGGCCTCTGGCAATGTGACAACGCCGTTGACAACCAATAGCTCGAGTACGTTATCGAACGCAGCAGAATCAGATCCCCCAGTTTCAATGATAGGGTACAGAATATTGAGCTGGTCACCAAAGTGGGTCGAAGAGAGTACGCCTTCACGAGCCCGCATCCAATTTTTGTTGCCGCGGACGGTGTTGATTTCGCCTAAGATGGCCAGTTAGAGCTTACCTGATGCTCTTGAGTACGAGATTTACTGACCATTGTGAGCTGCCCATCTCATTGGCTGTGCACGGTCCCAAGAAGGGAACGTGTTTGTGGAGAATCGGGAATGCACCAAAGTAAAGTGGGAACGGTACAGGACGTGATTGAGATCATGGTAGTAATTGTATACTTGGGGAGGAGAAAGCTGCCCCTTATACACAATATTCTTCGAGGACAGCGAACAGACGTAGAAGCCTTTCGCGAGCGTACTTTATATACAAGGAAGTCCGAACGGTGTTGAGCAGGGTTCATAACTCTTGATGAATAGAAAAAGACAAACATGGTATGAGTGGCGTGTTTGCGCAATACATAGAGTTGTCGCTCAAACTGTTTGGCATCGAAAGGACCATTCTGACATGTAGTACTGTCACCGTAATGCTCGCGAAGGACGACGAAAGGTTGGTGGATAGCGGGTTCCTTGCTGCTTGCGGCAGGACCTAAGATGGTGCCGTCTGTCGGAACTTCGCGCCAGCCGAGTACACGAAGACCCAATCCACTAGCGATGTTGGAGAAGATAGTCTGGAAATTTTGAAGCTGGATTGGGTCGTTAGCTTTGAAGAAAACGTTGCCGACGGCGTATTCGCCTGATTGGGGAAGGATACAGCCGATCTCCCTCTCGGCCTCTCGCTGGAAGAAGAGGTGGGGGATGCCGGTCATGACGCCAGCGCCGTCGCCGTCGCGGCTATCAGCTCCAGTAGCACCACGATGAGTCATGGCGCAAAGTAACTGACGGGCATCGGAGACAATCTTGTGGCTTTGTTCCCCTTTGATATGGCAAATGAAGCCTACCCCGCAGGAATCCTTCTCGTATTCCGAGAGATAGAGACCCTGATCTGCGGGAAGAGATTGATCCCATGAGTTGGGATCTCGTTTGACAGAATGAAAGCCATTGTCGTCTAGAGAAGACGGCTCTGAGACTAAAGGCGCAGAGTCTGGTTTCTGGTTGTAAAAGATGTCTGAAGAAGATATTGCCATAGAATATCAAGAGAAACAAGAATATTGGGGTAAATATGAGAAGACGGCGATATATAAAAGAAGGCTAGATGATCCTGTACGACGGAGGAAGGAATGCAAAAGCAAGAGAGAAAGATTGCAAGTCGCAGCTGAAAAGGAGGCCAGGTGACCTAATTCCAAAAGGGGAAGAGACAATGCAGGTACCATCGCGAAGCCGAAATAAGCCGACGTTCGACTAAATTGCTACGCTTCTTAGGCAGCCCCCGATCCCGCCGGCACAATCCAATATTAATGTCCTCCTTCAGAAATGTTCTACAGCTACAACTTTCACTCGTTGGGAACCATGTCTCGCGCCAGCCTCCACACCAGTCAGATAATAATTTGTGGAAATGAGGCCCGCAATGATTCAGAGGCTGACATTGAGTGTTGAGTCGGAAGTACTCGGAGGTTCTCGGAAGGGGGATGATGGAGCCTGCCAGTGCCACTCTCTGCCACTGAGTGGCGGTCAGGGTCGAGTGGGGATGCACAAATCACCCCGCAGGCTTACCATATTAGGAAGGTACCTCCATACCTTGCGGACCTCCGTGCAAATTGCAATGCCACCGGAGTTCCGCCTGCCACCACAATGATTAATTATCTTGCACTACCCTGTACAACTACTAGTCGGTACTAGGCTAGGGGAGACTAGCATCTGGTGATGTGCTAAACGCTGTCAACTGGAGGCAAATATTGATAGAAGGCAACCACTAATAGTATACTACTTGTGATATCATACAACATCGATGCGATGAAGTACTAGTACTCGAACCTGAGTTGATCTAATGATCCCTGACAACATGCATGTATGTCACTACCTCTACATACGCCCTGTGCCTCCTTATGCCTATGCGTATCGGTAGTGAATCTCAGGAAGCCAGTCACAGCACTTTGTTTTAGTAAGAGGACATTATCTCGCGTGCCAGCTTTCAAGACCAACTGGCAAACGCCTGACCACTGTCTTGCAGAAATTACAGGTATTTTCGTACAGGAAGTCCACTGTCGCATGACAGTCTCCGACATCGAATCGTCATGTCTGAGTACGCTGCACGGCAAAACTAGGGTAGACCTTGCAGAAGAAGCGAGGTGCGCCACGAGAGTAGCTTGTCATGGCAAAGCGGGCCGCTTCCCGCGCTGAATATTGCTCCCTAGAGGGCCCCGAACGCAGTGGCACGGGTGTATTTAAACCACGAACGCGAGAAAGTGATTTGAGGCTGGGTGTTACTAACGTTCGGTCCTCAGGCCTCAGCGATGCAGCATGGTCCTCGGAGCTGCAGAGACAAGTTCAGTCTGATCAACCCATGAATAATTATCGCACGGCAGGCTCCCTCACAACACGACATGCGATGACACCGCCTGTGATGCCCGCGACGCAAACTCGGGCGTGTGTTGACTTGACATTCATTTGCACATTCTAGACCACCGTCAGTCTGACGAATACACATACCTTAAGGCCTTATGCTTGATGCGAAGCTCTGAAGCTTTTGTCCCAATTTTGTCCTGGGGTTATCTTTCCCCGCCAGTAGAAAGACAGCGGCTGAATTAACTCCCCCGCTGTCCACTTCCCAAACACTACAGTTCTGCAATCACGGAACGCCGTTGCAGCGTGTGTTGGTTAACGGGCCGGTTGGCATCTTCAAATCTGTACTCAAACATAAAGCCTGCTGCCAGATCTGCTAGTGATCAGATGCATATGTGCAATATTCCAGTGTGAGAGACATTTGAGGAGGACCGAAGCAAGACGTACAAACTTACATACTGGACCACGGAAAATGACCAAAGCCCCTTGTGCTATAATCCCGAAATCCAACCATATGTGAAAATAGAACCGCCACGGAGATCCTTGGAACGGTTTGGTCATCGACTGTCATATGTTGATATGGCACCAACACTACAGCACTACAGATACCAATTGTATTGTTATATGGGCCGCCATCTGCATCAACTCAGTGGGTTGTACATGTGCCGTATCTCTTCAAAGGGACATGATCATCACGGTGGGCCAAACAGAACAGATCGCGGGAGAGATCATCGACTCGAGTCGAATACGCGTACCTGGCAAAGATCCAGGACTGAACACGAGGCAATCATGATATGAGGTGCTACTAGCAATAAAGTTCGTTGTGCGGATTTCATGTTGAACGTATGGCAACGACAAGATAATCTTAGATCATGTTTGCCAAGGTCAACGAGGCAGATATGCAGATGGGCCTACGTGGAGTTTGCTGCCAGGGGCCTAAATGGGGTCGATTCCGATCTATGAGAACCTGGAAGTTGGGAGCTTCCTCTTCAAGTTCTGTGGCCCATCTGTGCGCGCAGTTAATCAGTAAGTATTGGACCGAGGAGGTGGATGTGACGAACCAAGAAGTGCCCGCCTTTTTGCCCAAGATTCTTCTGATGTGAGTTCCAGCTGATATCATCAAGAAGCCCACTGGGGCTATTCCCATTCAAGCTTGCAGGCGAATTCTAGTTATCATGGTCGGAAAGGTAAGCTCTATTAATGACGAATTCCTGCCAACTTGACAGTGATGCTGTCTCCAAGAGACAAGACTTCGCCCACGCCAAGTCGAGCAAAAACGTCCAGTTCCTTGACTTGAAGGGTAAGAAATCGATATTATACAACAGCTATATCGTATAGCCATAAAATGAATACCACAGCAAGTCGAAGCGAACAACAGTGACTGGAACATCCCCGACCGGCCATTACCGAGATGATTTCATTATGAATAATTGCTCCACTCTCAAGCCCGCGTCCCTTGACATGGAGTCAGCTTGCTCCGTCGTGGAGCGCACAACATACAGCGGCTAGACCGACGGCAATTCCATCAATGGATGGTGCCTTGGGAAACGGGTGCTCGACATACCCTTGTGATGCCCGTTATACTGTCGGACAGTCTCTCCCGAGGCCATTTCCCAGAGGCGGGCGGTGTGATCCGAGGACGCTGTTGGAAATGAAAGTTCCACAAATCAATGAGATCATCTGCAAGACGTGTTTCTTGCCTGTCACGAGATACGCAGAGTCCGCGCTAAAAGCACAGTCCCATACCCAACGCTGATGGCCTTGCAGCACTTTCTCCTGCTTGAATTCATAGTTTGTGGATATAGACCATATCTTGACTGTAGTATCTGCAGAGCACGTAGCAAGATACCTCGTATATTCGCGTAAGTCCGAGACTACGACGAGAGAAGTTAACCTTACCTAACATCAGGACTGAGAAGCACTCGGGTTATGTACTTCTTATGCGCGCTGAACTTTGTCACAGCCTGATATCTTGGAAGATCCGATTTCTCTTCGTTAATCTTCCAGACATAGCATTTGCCCTAATGACAGAAGAAGTGAGCGCAATTTCCTACCCAACTAGTGTAGCCATGCCTTGTTGTTGCCAGCAACCAAACATGATCCATCGGAAGCCAGACTAACGGACCTGATAGGTACATCTCCGGCAGGGGTCTTGTACTCGTGTGAGGAAAGATGGGTGGTGGAGATAAAATCAGCGCACCAACTCATGCGAGCAAAGATTTTCGGACAAGTCCCACTGTTTAATGCAGCCAGCTTGATCACAGGAGATGAGTTCTCCTTGATTAGGATGGACGCAGACATCATTGACTTGGTGAATGTAAATTAGCATCGTCTGAACAAAACGAAGCGATTGTGAGGACAAATCTACCGGGGGCACCATTATCGTACGTGCGATGCACTTGTGTGCTCCTGAATCAACGGATGAGGAAATTCATTGAAGATGACAGTAGTCAAGTACCTGAGGTCCCAGATTCTGATAGTACCATCCTCACTACCAGTAACCAGCCATTTACCTTCACTGTGGAAGGAAACGGAAGTGACATTCATGGTATGAGCATCGAGACAAGTCAGCTGCCAATGCAAGCTTCAATACATGGACTGCGGAGATGGACGAGACACCCACTGGGGTGGAAGATGCGCTGGCTATTTCGTAAATGTACACTTTTTTGTGGATCGCCGCGGCTAGAAGACGTTTGCTAGGAGGGAGAAACGTGAACAAGACACGCCTCTCGAAAGATGAAGTAAGCTACTCAGGAGAGATGGCGAGACGATTCACTTGCTGATCATGGTGAGTGGTGATGACGACCTGAATGAAAGATAGTGCTCACACCCGACTCCCCCGACCTCGCAATGGTCCGGGAGCAAATTCCGCTCCAAGCTTCCCAGAATCTGATTTCATGGTCGTATGAACCTGTGACGAGAACGACCGACATTTCTGAGGTTGGTGTCAAGCGGTCGTGGCCGGTGGTCGCACTGGCAACATTAATGTGAATTTCCGGGATAATATTCATCGCAATATTTAATTGAAATCTCTGAACTCCGATATTTTCCCATGCATCACTGACATCCACTTCTCCCCCTGAGGCCGAGGTTCGCTTCGACCTCGACTTCCTTCGGAACGCTTTGTATATGTATGTGCTTCATTCTCATTTTCACAAGATCCACCAACAGAGGTCCGCGTTTCATTTGCAGCTTAAGAGCTCCGCTCAGATGAAATACCGCTCTGGGGCCTGGCCGAGGATCAGGTCCGGTTGGCACAACGCGTGCATTTGCAGGCGTCTGCCACGCGTCATTGTATGTATGACCTTTTGTGCTTCATCGCGGGGTGGTCTTGTGAGTCTTTGGGGACCTCAAGTAATATTACGTCCCTTGCATGCTGCGTTTTGCCTCGACCCTCGCGAGTTCGTGACATCTGATCTGGTGGACATTGTTGCATTTCATTTACAAGCTCCCATTCCCGAATGCACACTCATGACCCATCTGTGAGAGTCGCGCGACAGGCCGCCATCCGTAAATTAATAAAGCTCTCGGCTATTGTTCGCTGGCTAATAACGCATACTTGCAGCTATTCATTCACAAACTCAATAAGCGACCTTCCGGGTTAACAACTAGCCCACGCAGGTTTGCAAGAACAAATTAGGCACGCCTGTCCAGTAGTTCCTATCACCGACTGCTTCCCGGCTAGGAGTTTGAAGTAATCTCAGCCAGATCGAAAGCAGAACATTTCACTTCCCAATGTTTATAAAAGAGTCAGCCCACCGACCGATGCTACCCAACGACCCTCAGGGTTACCTACTATTCTGGCTATGAACGCATTCCCCGTAAGCAATTGCTGCTACTCATGATATTATCGCTGACTCCGAGCTCAGAACGGCACACGAGTTTTCTTCTGGACTGCGGCAGGTGAAATCAAATACGGTACCGTGCAGTCGACAAGCCGTCTCGCTGATGTAAATTCTCTTTAATCTGTTCTGCAATCGTGGCTGACAATTTACAGGGCACGCAAGTCGTCGTTGTCGCAGTTGATGGAGGCGAAGGCCACCGCAGCCTCCCGTAAGTATCTTGGCGCCTATCCCGGGCGCAGATGATGACCAACGTCCAATAGTGTGTCAAGCGTTTCAAAAGTAAACTAAGTCCACGACGCTATTCAGGCCGAACACTTCAAAAATGCATCGCATCGTCGATTCGTAGATTTCCTTAGATTCATTAGAGCCACTGCACGGACTTCACTGCATCCCCGACACTGTATCCATCCACTGCCTATCGGCCATGTAGTTACTTATTTGCTTGTATCTGCCGACTGTTTCTAATATTCACCGTTTCGTGCTTCGTTACTTAGTGTGTCAAACTTGGCCTCTCGAAGAATTTATCAAGTGGGTAATTTTGTCGTGGCAGGTATCCAAAACCGCATGTACGCTGATGCAAGTTACCAGGGTTTTGGGAATTGATAAATTCGGGCCACACGTTCTGACAACCGCTGCCCCATAAACCGCATGTAGCAAACATCTGTGCGCCGACAAGTTCCATGATTGTCAGACATAATTGGGGCAAGGAACTCAAGCGACGAAATTGATGTCGCGTTCTGGACCGAGATGTGGCCATCGATGACAAGGTCAGCGTCATTGGGTCACAAATCTTCATCTGGCGAACTTGCTAAAGATGTAGCCTGGCGGTTCGTCACACTTCCCTTTCGTTTCCAGGGTTCGTGCCCCGGAAGCACAAGACTGCGATGTCATGCATGGTGGTGCTTCGCAACGTCACAAAGATTGGGGTCGGCGAGACGTACTCCTGATGCTCTCTCCCACAAGGGCGGTGGGTCATGCATCATGGCCTTATGGAATCCAGGTGTTTCCGAATCCGAAAACCCCAATTTGTGAGTCGTATGCACCACGAGTCTCGGACATCTGCCTCGTGAGTTACTCATCTGGACATATCTCTCTCTCATCACACCAGGTCCTCGTTCTTGTGGATGCGAGAATGGAAA
>KN819331.1:718126-756387 GCA_000827475.1 Paxillus involutus ATCC 200175
CAGGTGTCTAGGACGCACAGACCGTTTAGAGCACTGGTCGTGGTCCTTGAGGCCTGGGGGGTCACCAAGCCTTTGGGTGCGTCCCCTCATTGTGTACAAACAGATACAGGACAGTACGCCGTATCCTTTCGTGCGCCGGACGAACAGCACGAATGCCCCAAGGTAGCCTCGAGTGACCTGACACTTGACATTGCACTAAGCAGGGATAGTCTTGGCTATGGTTGGTGAGCGTATTCAACGACCTGATTCGCTCCAAATACTGCGAATATAAGGGGACGTGAAATTGTTCACATGTTCACCAAGTCCTTGGTAGTCAACATCGACTACGATTATTTCTCCCGATACTCTCGAAGGTGAGTACTCTCCATTGATGCAGGGAGTCACGACTTCGAGCTACACATCCTCATGTATGCGTTCGGGTTTCCAATCTGGTGGAACCCCAGAGAACAGTGTGTAGCAATGTGGGCTGTTTTACGAACAGAGTCTGAGATCTGAGATTAGGAACACTTAAGGATGTAGTTCAAACAAGGCTAGTATCAATATCTATACATTCGCGCTAATTAAACATCGATCGTCGGATATCTAAGGACTGACTGTAGAAATCATCCCATCAATAACCCTCACCCACCTCACATAAGGCTTCAAGGAACACCTTCAGGTCTTCTTGGTCGATCTCGAGCACACTTGTGTTGAACGAATTGTGTGACGAACGGGCGTTACACCTGTCCTTGGCGTTGATGAATGCAAGGCCAAACTCACTGATCACGTAGCATCATTTTATCTGTCGTATATGCGCGGAGGGAAGACCTACTTTTTTCTCACATCTCCGAAGTACAAGGCACCCATAACGCCTACGACGATATATGTCCCTGCCCTTTCGTTTAAGCACGCAAGGACAAAGGGCAGGCTCTTCTTTCCACGTGCGAGTTTCGTGCCTGGTAGTTTGTCCCGCAGCGCATCGATTAGCCAGAGGGCCAGGCGAGAGAGCACACCAGGATGTGCGAAGAGTGCAAGATCGGGGCCTTGAGAGAGAATGACAACACGATGGGAGCGCATTGTACGGATATCTTGCTTGTCTATGATGGAGGTGCCTTGCCGGATGATTGCCCGATGGAGGGACATGGAGAGTGCGAGAGCATCGCAGAGGGCGACAATGCTGCAAATTTTGATAAGTTAAAAAGGGAATCCGACAAGAAGGATGGCATACTCAGTGAGCGCATCATAGCAAACCCAGAAGTTCTTCACCCACCATGGGACTTCTGCGTGCTCTTCTGCGCCATCTGTGCCATCTCCGTTCGCGTCTCTGTTGGCATCACCATCGGCGCGTTTTTTGGTTTTTAGTGATTCATCACGGGCTCGCCTGCCCCCTTCCCACACGCGCCCACCTCCAAACCATTCTCCACCATGACGTGCTCCTTCAACCTCCACCTCCATTGTGACACCACCTGCTACATCTAAGAGAGCACTAACGGCTTCCACTGCATCTGCTGCACTGAGCGGTGGTCCGCGATACCCGAAACAGCGAGCGAAGGATGGGTAGGTGAGTTCAACAAGACCATACTCGGGAGCGATGGCGTCGAGCTTGGAACGTAGTTGATGCTTGAGGTCAAGATCCATATGCGCATAAGGTTGCTGAGTTTGCGGTATGGAGAACCTGCGTGGATATTTATCAGTGGTCAAGAACTAGCTAGAGGTGACACAAGGGATGTCCCACGTACCCCATCTTGGCAAGCAGACCTGTGAGACGCTTTCGACCACGCTCTTTCCACACTCCAAGCTTTCCAGCTACATAACTCGAATGAAACATGGCGTCGTACAGCGTCCAGTGACGAAAGAGTGTGAATCGCAATTCTTCAGTTGCTCGTATTGATAGGTCGTCAGGGCTGAGCGCGGTGATAGTGTCGACATCGTTGGTGACTCCTGTAGGAAGTGGGTTCAGGCGGGATACTTCGTCGTTGCAAATGGATTGGTATTTGTCGTAAAACTCTCGTGATATGCGGGCAGTGGTGTACTGGTACGTGAGACCGAGGATGGCAAGCCTGCGGCAATATGAGTAGGACGTAGGCTAGTGGTTGACGAGTACGTACCAGAGAAGATCGCCGTCCACACGCTCAAGCACAGTGGCAAGGATATAAATTGTTGTAGAGGCGCTTTGTCCATACCATGAACCGCTCGTATAATGCTTATCTACTATTGCCTGGTACCTGGCGTGCTGTTCTCGTGACATTCGATTTGTTTGCTAGCAAAGGAGTTAGATTGCAATTCATGATGCTGTGGGGTTGCACTGACATGGTCCAGTTTCTGTCGCTTCTCTCTACCTCGGTCACCCTCTAGTGATCGACGCTTGTGCGATGGTGTGTGTTCAGAAGACACCTCATCGAGCTCCTGGACGCCTTGCGGGAGCGTTTCATCCTCCGAGTCGAAGTCCGAATCATCCTCGTCGGAATCCGGTTCCGGTTCGTACTGGGTTAGTCCATTAGGACGGGGAATTTCTGCGTTAATTCGTGAGACTGACTTCTAGTGCTTCCCAGGCCTTTCTCTCCTCCTCCATGTTCTCGACCTCTCCATCGTCCCAGATAACAATTCGATCTCCAATCTCACCACCACCAAACAGACTGCCTAAGTTTTGTGGTCTAGTCGAGTCGATCACATGTACTGTAAGTTTGTCACTGAATTCACCAAACCACATAGAAGAGGGAAGGTCTAGGATGGCACCCATGTTGACGAGAATAAGGGTATGCAGCTGAACCAGGTCAGCAGATCTCCGCTGAGGGAATCGAGATGTGCGTACCTCGGTGTAAGTAGCAAGCTCGTCCTTCATGCTTTCCAGCTCGGCGACACCTGAAACAGGAATTATTCGGTGCATGACGTCGTCTTGTTGGAGAAGTTCGGCAAGCATTCTGGCAGCACATAGTGCGTCTACATCTGGCGCTACGAGCAGGATGACGGAAGATGCTGATGTGAGTGGTGAACGCCGGTGTGCGGCGAGGATGTTTGTGTAGGCTTCTCCATAAGATGGACGTGAAGCGGATGCAAGATGTGGTGGTGGAAGATATACCATGGACTTCTGTTGCGAGATGGCGGCCCGTCGTATTTCCCTTGAACTCGTCCGGATTATATGTCACGGTGGTGGTGACCGGTGATCTTGCCACTACTGGACTGTTGTTGAACGTTGAACGAATAGAATTTGGAGACGCGACGCGACGCGTACATTGGAACACGTGCAGTAACGCTGTGACTTATCGGTCACTCAACTTGATTATGTAAGTACTAGATCTAGATACGCTGCCAGAGTGCAACGGAACATCATGTATGTAGTTTCCCCGGGTGCCAACCCACTCTACAGTCTTAAAGTATGAATACCCTAGTAATATCGCACAAGGCGCTCGGTGGATGAACTTGTTACAACTTACAAGTGCAGCACGATGCATCATGCACATGGGTTGTTTGCGGATGTTGTGCAGAAGGTAATACTAATTCGCTTCCAGACACCGCGTGCAGAACATAAGGTCAACACGCATTCACAGCCCTCGTTAGAGTACTTAAAGTCCATTCTGGCTGTTTCTTAGTATCATCTTTCACCGTCATCATGGACCGTGAACCACGGTCCCCGAACTCTAGGGATCACGGTAAGCTTTAGTGAGGTATTACTGGCCGAACTATTACTCAATCCTGATCCAGAGAACGCACCCCTTTTAAACAACGGAGGGCATGATGGTGATCAGGACCCGCCAGATCCACGCTCGCCGCGGCGCTCTCTCACTGGTCGACTGACAGATGTCGTACAAGAACCTCTCACAGGCCTCACAAAGGTCCTGCTCGTCGAAGTTCTCATCCTCCTCCTCATCAGCTCTGTTTTTATCGGTTTATTTGCTGGTGCCCAACACAGGCTCAACCTCAGGAACGGTCGGGGCGGTGGAGGTGGCAGTGGAGGTGGCGGTGGAGATGATGAAGGTAATGGTACGCAGACCGAAACAGAAACTCAGACGGTCACATTCACGACTACGGCCGCCACCACCGTGGTTTCTGCAACTACGACCACTGCGGTGTCTACTGCGCTTTCCACAATTTTCGATATCACAACCACTACAGAGACCTCCACTAAGACCTCCACTACCACAGCAGTCTATACCTCTGTGTCCACTTACACAACAACTGATCACACAACACGCACCGTCATCGTTGGACCGGAACCGACCGGCCCGCCAGATCCTCCCCAGCCTGGGCCATCAAAGGTGCGAAGTGTTGCGCTAATACACACGTCATGCCTTTTGACTCCTTGTGCTATCAGGAAGTATGCTTCACCAAGGAATGCATCATTCTCTCCGCATCGATCCTGGCTTCATTGGATACCTCTCAAGATCCATGCGAGAACTTCTACGATTTTTCCAGTGAGTAAGCCACGTGTTTACCAACGTGCCCTCTGTGCTAAGCGAACAATAAGACGGCGGTTGGATAGCCTCACACCCTATTCCTGGCGACAAGGGTGCCATTAATTCGTTCTCCGTTCTTGCGGAACAGAATTGGCATGTTATCCAGAAGGTCCTCGAGTCCGACGCTTCTAAGTTTGATAACTCGTGGGACGACCAGTTACTTCGCAAACTTCGTACTCTCTACAATTCTTGTACGGACGAGGCTAAGCTCGACTACCTCGGCCAAGCTCCCCTGCAGCAATTTGTAAACAACATCCGAAAAATATACCGTGGAAATCGTGCTGGCTTCAACGTCGTGAACCCTAGGCAAGGGTTGTCGAATGCGCTTGGTTACATGCACTCAAGAGGCAAGTTTAATTGCAAGGGTCTTAGAGCTGGCTAAACATCTCTACAATAGGCGTCGACGCCTTGTTCGAGTTCTACATTGATGGCGACGCGGGTGTTGACCCCAATGCCATGACTCTTTGGTTCACTCAACCTACTTTGGGTCTACCGTCAAAGGTCTGTAGAAGCGAAACTTTATTTGTCTCTCCTTGCTCAATCTCCTTAGGAGTACTATAAGGAACAAGGCATTGTCAGTGTCTATCAAGATGTCATCGAGCGTCTGCTGGTTTCCTTGCGCGACGATGAAGTCCTAGGTGCAACGTACAGACCAAATGAACACTCCCGCATCATTTTCCAAGCAGAGGAACTGGAGGAGGAAGAACGCGTCTGGCCTCCCTGGCCATGGCCGCCGTGGGATGACGAAGGTGATGACGAAGGTGATGACGATCGTAAGCCGTCCGAGGACCCTTTCCTCAGGGCGCACGAGCTTGCGCGCCAAGTCGTCAAGTTTGAGTCTGAAGTTGCTGACGCCACCTTGGACCTGGACAAGCTACAGCAGGACCCCTTCGGCACTTACAACCCCACTAGCACAAACACGCTGAAGTCTGCGTTGCCGCAAATCAACTTCCCTGACTACTTCGCCACTTTTACTCCTCGCTTTTTCCCCAGTCGCGTCATCATCACCTACAGGCCGTATCCGAGCTCTCTATCGCAGATCCTTCAGCGAACACCTTCTGATGTCATCGAAGCCTACCTTGTTGTCCGCGCTGCTTTGGAGTATGCCCCTAATCTGGGAACGACGACCGAGGCATGGAAGGCAGTGCGACAGCTACAGGAAACTCTCAATGGACTCCGACCTGGTGCTATTGGCGAGCGATCCGAGTTCTGCATGCGCAAGGTGGAAGCCGCCATGGGCTTTGCTACAGGCAGATACTTCGTTAATGAAACGTTCCCCGGCGACTCGAGGGTAAAGGCGACTGAGATCATTTCTGGTAAGTGACAATGTTCGTTGACGGAGTCTTCGTTGTCCTAATCAAGCAACGCAGACATCGTTAAGGCGTTCGAAAGATCTCTGGAGCACATCGAGTGGATGGACGAGGAGTCGGCGCAGAAAGCACGCGAAAAAGCCCAGGCAATCCGAAAGAAAGTTGGCTTTCCAGTTTCTCCTGATACTCGAGACGCTCGTTCGCTCGTGAGCTATTACACGCTCGTGAAGGTCCACGTTGATACATTCTTCGAAAACATCCTGAGCGCCGTGTCAGTCTTTTATATTGTGCCTTCATATCCACCTGACATTGTTTCCCACAGAGCCTCTGATGTGTACAAGATGTGGCAGAAGCTTGGAAAGTCGAGGAATCTTGACGAATGGGAGATGACGCCGGCGACTGTGAATGCATACTACAACCCGACAGGCAATGAGGTGCGTGAAGTGACGTCAGTGTGATGGTTTGGATATTTACTTGGGAATAGATTGTGTTCCCTGCTGGAATATTGCAGCCTCCATTCTTCTCCCACAGCTGGTGCGTGTGATTCTGTTGTGACGATTTACTCTGACTATCTCTCAGGCCAGGATATCTGTCCTATGGTTCATTTGGCATGGTCGCCGCTCACGAGCTCACGGTCAGCATTCGCCCTCTGTGATTTGATTCCAAAACTCATGAGCATAACGAGTAGCACGCCTTCGACTCTGCTGGTCGCCTGTACAACCAGCAAGGGAAACTTGAGGAGTGGTGGACTCGCCAAACAAGTGATGCTTATCAAATTCGCCAAGATTGCATCGTTGAACAATATTCAGGTTGGCGCTTTAGCTTTTCGTATTTCAAGCTTTCTGACACAGAAAGCCAGCCTATACTGTTGATGATGGCCGAGGTGGCGTCGTGCATGTGAATGTGAGTGTCCAAGTTATCATGTTTGATGCCCGACTCTTCCCCTGACTGCATCTTGCAGGGCAATCTGTGAGCGTGACTGTCAAGGAAGCATCCCCAATTTGTTGACTCTAGTCTTGTAGTACATCTGGGGAGAATATCGGGGATACTGGCCTCATCCAGGCTTATCGTGCTTGGAAAACTCAGTATGAAGATTCGTACGACGCCGGGCATGAATACCTGCTCCCGGGATTGGACTATACGAGGTGAGCAATTATTCTTCTAAAGCGAAACTGAAGTAAACGATGTGCTGCAGGGAACAAATGTTCTTCATCTCCTTCGCACGCACATGGGCCATGAACAACAGGCCTGCAGATGCTGTGAGTATCGTCGGTACCACTGGATTATAATTTAACGAAGTCACAACCAGGTACAACGAGTTCGCACTGATCCTCACTCCCCAAACCGCTACCGCACGGAGGGCACTGTCTACAATATTCCCGAGTTTGCCGAGGCTTTCAAGTGCTCCAAGTACGCGAAGGTTGGTGAAATGTTCAACTCTCGGGATTCAGACCTGCTGATTGTTCAAACAGTTGAACCCGCCACCAGAGAGGAGGTGCGTTTTCTGGTCTTGAAGGGTTGGCGAGTTGTGATTTGGACCATGTATGCTGTCATAATCTTGTAGAACACCTTTGTCCTATATCTATTCCTTGCATTTTTTGCTACGTCAAGTTCAGGGTGATCGATCAAAGCACACCCTTGGTACTGGGAATATCATTTCCGCCTGTCTGTTCAACAGCCTGTCGGATTGCCAGTGCCAGGGCTTTGAAGGCTGATTCAGCACTGGAACGATGAGAGTTAGACGAGCCAAACAAATTTCCACGGATGCGCATACCGATGATGGTCATTATCTCCCCGTAGGACGTCTACATGAAGAGTCACGCCAGCTGCGATTGCGAAGGAATGGAAGATGTGAGGGATCATCTCCGTTGAGAGGTCTCCAATCTTCTCCCGCTTCAAGCCGAGCTCAGTGACACAATACGGGCGAGAGCAAATGTCGATCACTGCTCGTGAAAGCGCCTGAAGACTGTTTGGGCACGAGAAAGCTTCGCTTTGTCACGGGTACGCACTTCGTCAAGAGGCGCGAAGCCTGTCCCATACCGCCGTATCCCACGGATCTCACCAAGTGCTTGCTTGAACGCTGTACCGAGTGCAATGGCACTATCCTGTATACAGATATCGGAATCTTTATACCTTGTGCGATGAAGGATACTTATCTGCTGTATGGTGATCATCAATCCATAGATCTCCCTGACACTTCATTGTCAACGACATTCCACCATGTTTCGCCAGAGCATGATACATCTGGAGCACTTCGTCAGTTTGATTACTGGCCAAAAACGAGAGTAACAACATGGTCTAAGAAGCCAATACCAGTCGAAATGTTGATGGTCTGCGCGTTGGCTGATCCAGGTGTACAGTCAAGGTCGATGGAGATATCAATCTGGGTTTCATTAGTCTTCCTGGAGATCGTAGCTGTTCTTGCCATCGTGGAGCAGATTGGTGACCACTGACGATTGACTGACGACGACCAACGTTCGGGGCACTTATCTTTAAAATTATTTAGCTACAACTTTGTTATGTTTACTTATTTAATTTTTTCACAACAAAGCAAAACAATGCCTTCCAGAGTCGGAATTCTTTGAGGTTCACTTACCTAAGGTGCGGTTCGCGTGGCCCGGAGTCTGGGGACAGATTTGTACTGTATGAAATGGGAAGTCCGAATGGTAATTACACTGCATCTATGCATGCAAGAGAAGTTGAGCGCCTTAGAGGTGCTCTGGAGCATGTCAGAGCACGCTCCGGGAGCACCTTGAGCACCTGGTAATAATTCTGGCCATTAATGCTGGCGAGTCTGGTTCGCCAAATGCCTTTTTTACCTAAGCGTGGGAAGGAACGCCAGCCTTGTGGATTGCCCTGCACTAGTACTATTCCGTGGTTTTCCGTCTTACTACACGATGGGTGCAGGCCAGTCCAAACCTGCAGAGATGCGCCCAAAGCTATTCTATACTGAAACGCCAATAGAGGTATACTCTTCGTTAATGGGAGCCCACGAATGGCCTGACCAGGTCTATCCAGTTTTCTCAGGATGTGGTGGATCATCTCTCCGACCGACTAGCATCTCCAGAGACGACGTTCGAGCGGCAAGCCACGATCGATGCTCGTATACGAGCACAGATACAAAGCGAGCTGAAAGCTCTACGCAGTGAGGAGGAGAATGTCCAACGTGAAATCCAGCGTGCGCTGGAGAAGGAGAACCTCGACAGGGAAATAGGTGGTGTCGGGGGTGAGAATGCCCACAGAGACATAAAAAACAGTTCTTCCTTGATCGGTGACTTGGAGGAAATAAGGGCAAAGGTTGACAGATTCCAAACACGAAACAAACTTGACGACTTGCGCTCTGTGAAAGAAACGGGTGAAGCCGTTGCGTTGTGCTACAGGTATTCTTTACTCCCTTTCATCTAACTCCGAGGTTTTTCTCGAACGTGAGATTTGCAGGTCCAGTGCTGCCACACCTCTGGATTGTTGGCGGGAAGTTGCCCAGTTCAAAGCGGCTGCGGCGGATGCGGAAGCGGTGAGGAGCACTTGGATTATTTCTTTTTCGGTATTTGATGTCTTTGCAGCGATACCTTGCCTCGTTACGATGACTCCTTAATTCAAGAGGTGGTCTTCTTCTATCACAAGCCAGCAAGTCAAGCGATTGAAGTAAACATAGTGGGTTCATGCATGGAGAACAATCGCAAATACTTGATGGAGTGACGAACGAAGTGTTATTGAGCTGCAATCAGCTTCTGCAGCACTTTGGCTGTAGAACGATATCGATAACCGGTGGTTGCACTCGAAAAACCCGAAATGATTGCTTCAATGAATTCAAACCTAAAAGTGCCTATGATACCCCCTCCGGCGAATCCATAAATAACTGAGCCTCCGTGGGAGCCGTTCCCCTCTTAAGCACCTCACGTTCTTCGTTGGCCTTCTGATGCGGGTGACGAGGGCGTTACGCGTTAATATTTGGAAACTCCCCTTCATCCTGACCCATCGGAGACAAGGCCTACGGTGAATGCTGGGGGAGACGTGGCAGTGAATAGTATTAATGCCCGGACAGTGGGCTGACGGCTCTGCAAGGGAGATGTCGTTCTTGACCAAGGTGATTTCTAGCCCTCTTGACGTGGAAGTACTACTGTCGAGAGTTAAATAATAGACATTCATTTCATGACCAATTGAAAGCATCGCTTTTCAGGAAATGAGCGGTTTGAAGTCGGACAATCAAGTGATTGCCGAGCTCGGCAACCTATGTTCTTTTTACCGCCCGGCTTTATTTGCAACAGATCCCACTGGCTGCAACTCATCCCCATCTCTCTTCCCCTCATCGATATCAGGCGTCGCTCTGTTACTCTACTCTCGAGTATTCGCATCCGCGTCTTGTCTCCGTACATTTTCATTCTTCCTACGAGTCCCAATTGCCTCCAAGTTGTCGCCTTTGACACCTCCTTAATTAACCGACCTTCCCCGGTCGATAAACTGACGCCGAGTCACCGTTAACGTTGATAACCGTGCCCACCTGCAATTTGAGTGCCTAGACATAATGCAGGCCCCTCCCGAGGCTACAGATGTTGAACAACACCCCTCCAAATTGCCGTAGGTCTTTAAAACCTCCGTTTCACGCCCGCTTATCAACTCCACAACCTATAGCTCCAAACCACCAGTAGTAAGGAACCCCAGAGCTTGCACGGTGTGCCGTGCAGCAAAAGTATGTTCAAGTCAAGGCTATCCCATGCCTTCGCGATCTCATACCTGACTAGATGAAATGCGTTGGAGCCGAAGACGGCCAGCAACAGTGTCAGAGGTGTAGGAGGACTAATGTCGAGTATGTAGCAAACATTATCTGTGTACTCGATCAATGGATTCTGATATTGCTGTAGCTGCGTTTTCGAGAAACATCGCAGAGGCCGCAAACCGGGATCCAAGTATGAGAATAAATTATCTTCAACCTTGACACCCGTTGATTGTCTTTTCTTAGACTATCAGAAGCATCCAAAATGCTTCGGCGTCTGGAGAAGGGACTGAATACTGCAAAGCTCAAACAGGCGGGCGAGACGACCATGTCATCTGTGTTCCCTGCTGCCGACTCTCATTCCCCTCAAGCAGAGTCACAGTTTGGTGGGATGCTCCGACCTGTGGACCGATATGGTGCTTCGGGTAACGATTCCCGCATATATCATCTAGTTTCCTGCTTGGCTTACAGTACTACCCGCCCTTGCGGACGCGGTTATGCAGCTTCCGGTAGCCGATCTTTGGATGGTGATGACGAAAAATTCCCCGCAAAGCTGATCCGCAGAGAGAACTCCTTCTTCCGCACCATTCTTAACCCTGAACACAAGTCTCCTTATCATCCCGCAGTCACACCTCAGGTCTCTCGGAGCGATTCAGACAGCCCCCAACAATTACGTCCTGCTCCTCTTCCAGCCGGATACCGAGACCCGATCACCGCTGAACTTATCAACGAAGACAAAGCCAAGATGCTTTTTGATGCCATCTTCCTGCGACTCAATCCATTCATCAACCTCTTTGATCCACAATTACATTCGGTTAATTATGTGCGATCCAAGTGCCCCCTTTTGTTTACCACGCTTATCGCTGCTGGCTGTAAATTCTTCGAACCGAGCCTCTATAAGGATTGTCTTCGCCTCGCGCACGAATTGGCTGTCCACGCCTTTGCGGAAGGCTGGAAGCGAGTTGAGGTAGTTCAAGCATTCGCATGCTTGACCTATTGGAAAGAGCAAGACGAGAACGTAAGTAGAACATAATCTTCCAAATTTCCGCGGCGTTTCTGACGCACACCTAGCGAACATGGATGTATATTGGCTATGTGAGTCTAGGTGGCCGATAAACCTTTCTGTCATTAAATACGTCAACAGGCGTGTAGAATGGCTGTAGAGCTAGGGCTCAATACTTTCGTAGCGAAACCGCCCGTGAACGAAACGGACTTCCAGCTTCTCGAACGACGAAATCGTGAGAGAACTTACTTAGTATTATTTGTTCACGACCGGAGCCTCAGCATGCAAACCGGGCGCCATTGGATGCTACCTGAGGTAATCAAAACAACTTGGAGTCCCCATCTAGTGCATTACTTACCCACCTATAGGATGATTTTATCAGGCATGCAGACACATGGCATGAACGTGGTGGCTCTCCTATACGGTGCGAGGACGTGGTCGTTGCTGCATTTATACAATTGCGGAGGATTGCGGTTCGTATCTCCCCCTGACCGTCAGGTATGAAGCTAAATCAGGACTCGTCACAGGCGGAGACGACCGACATGTTACACACCAATCGCAGCCTAGTAGACGGTGGCAGTGGTCAAGTTAATATCGACATGGCACTCAAGAATGCCAATGCTAAGTTATCGCAGTGGACGACCAAATGGGAACACGAAATGCGGAGGGGTGAGAGCTTGCCATGGGAACACTTATCCTAGCTGACTTCCTGAGTAGCAAATGGCGAATCATTTCATTTCTCCTTTCTCAACTTCTTCTGTTTATATTCCAGCCTTTTCTTGAATAGTTTCGGTGTGCAAGCTGAGGCCCTTCCCGTGAGTAGCTGTTCAAAGTTACACAGAGCTGACAACACAGACATTGTAGGAAAATCGCACGAATAGCCACGTGCGAGCGCTGTCAGCATGCTTTGAGAATGCTCTCAGCGTCCTTCAACTTGCCTCCAAAGACTTCAGCGATCTTGGTGTCCTTGTACGTACTCTTAACTCGTGTACATCCTAACGCTCACTAAGTTCCCTAGCGCTATGGCCAAGAGACCACAACAGTGATGACGGCTTACTCTGCTATCATCCTTCTAAAGGCGAGACTTATGATGTGCGGTAAACGCTCTGCTCACCCCCTTTATAGTTACTACGGCGTTCCGATACACATCCAGGTTTGCAATCAGAACTGCCTGAGGGTGCAGCGCGAGAAATACATACAGCGATAATCAGGACGGCCGAAGCCTATAACGAAGCTGCGCACTTCTCGCCCACCTCTTCGTTTGCGGCCTACCACGCTCGTTTCTTGTGGCACCTGATTCATATGCACCGAACAAGGGCGGGAGCTGTCAGGGATCGGCCTCATCACGATCCCTCTGTTGACCTTGCCGTTCAGAGTACGTACTCTACTGACCTCGCTCTCGATAACTCTTGCTAAGAATCCCCCCGACAGGACAACAGGTCTCGCCGTCTCAGACGACGCCGTCTTCTCAGGACAACCCTCGGAATACTATGACACCTCCTTATCTCAACTATTCCATGCTGAACCCTCAGGAAGGTTATCCTTTCAGGGAGTCAGTTAACGGGAATGGCGGTGTCTACGGTCCTGCAAATCGGGGCGGTATCATCTCAAACCCAACCCAAACAGCCCCAGGCATCAACGACTATACGCCTGCTGACTTCAACTATTATCGTAGCATGCTGTTCGACCTCGGGTTTGGTGGAGACGAACAACCCGTTGTGTCGACGCACGATAGTTTGCGCAATGTCACCTATGGTGAAGGCATCAACACTCACTACAGCCAATACCCTTACGGGCAGGCACAACCGCTTGGTCAGAACGAGTTCATGGGAAGCTGATAATATTGTCAACCATCCATTGAAGCTACTCATCATCCTACTTCTTGCCTCGAGTAGCTATTTTTGATGGATTATGCTATTTGTCCTCTTGCACAGTACTTTGTCTATGTAACAACTATCTGCTATTCGTCTCCAAGTGAAAACACCGCGACTTGTCGATCAAAGGCGACTGCGAGTAATGGTTGACCACGGAGCGCCATGAAGTCGAAATCTCGAATGCGCAGTGGATGTGGAGCGACATTAATGACGCTCGGCTGCGCATGTACATACCCAACATTGTGGATATGAAGCACGGCCCCCTTGTTGATGGAATGGGCGGCAATGGCGAAATAATCCGGGTTTGTCGGACACCACCTGTGACACGCAAGTGAACATTTTGCTTCTTTGCATACACGAACAGACGAGGTTCACCGGAATGCATGTCCAGTATCAGGAAAACTAGTTCCCGTGTGTGTAGGTCTACCACCTCGCAGTCTGGACATGTCCCAGATTGCGAAGCGGGGCCCATAGGTCGCCCCTATTCTGCAGATCCACTAGTAAACCGGAGGAACAAGTTCGGTAGAAAACCATGTACGTACATATCAACGTTATCACGACGCCAGGCAGCGAATCTGGACCAGTGTAAAGAAGTTCCTAGAAGTGAGTCTGCCAAGGCATGTGGCTCAACAAGCTCAACCAAAGTGGAGTGTCTCCAGCTTCCTTGCTCTGTCAGTTCAGGGTCAGTCCTCCAGTCCGTTAGGAAGATGGAGCCGCGACAGTCAGTTACAAGGAACTCCTTGCTGCTTGTCGGATGCGAACTGACTGTGGTCAAAGGATGTGGGAAAGTGATCACATATGCAGTGGGCTGGGGTCGAGGGCTAGGCGGAGAGGAACCGTTGTTTGTGGATATCTCTGGGGAAGGGATTCCGGAGGAGATATCCAAGGTTGGGTGAAGATCCCACACCATTAGCATTTTGTCGTCTACATCCCCCCACACCTCGGTGAGTACATCGAATGGACGTCAATACTGACATACCAGATACGGTTGCAACATAACGAGCGTTCTCTCGATCGCGGCCTCCGCAGAAGCTCATATCATTGACTCGGCCGTGGTGTCCGCTGAGACCTCCGCCAAAAGGAAATATGTGCTCCGCCGATGATAAAGATTTCGTCAGCAGATGTAAGCCAAAGTCTATCCCAGCTGCTGCGATCCTTTATAAATCGGAGATTAAGCTTCCACTTGCACTCAGAAGGTGGTAGTAAAACGAACTCAATGTGCCAAGCATCGCTACTGCTGGGCGACGATGTGCGAGGCGACCAAGCTATTGCAGTGACTCTCGTCCCAATGTGAAATGAAGCCAATCTCTTGGTGGAAGACGAGCTCTGAATGTTGGTTTGAGTGACAATGAACCGCGAGACGGAGAAAGGAGCTCGGCTGACTATCTGGTAAACTTCGACAGAGTGCTCATCTCCGAGAGCTAGTAGGTCGGATCCGTCTTCGTTATAGTACGACCGTACGACATACACATCAGAACCGTGATCTATTCTGAAGACGCCAGTATCCATGGCCGCCAGAACGGTCTAGCTTCAATATGATAGTGGTAATCAGCTGATGTGTGACATTGCTTTGATCGAAGGAGGCACTGTACCAGGTAACGAGCGACAGTGTTGGATCGGTTGTGCGAAAGTGCAGGCTGAAGTTTGTAGTAGTAATGAAGCGCGTAAACAACCCGTCTCGACACAATCCTCATATGTACATTGGTTACAATGCGTTCTTACTATATTAGTATCATGATTGCATACATCAACGATGTCTTGTTGCGACACCACAACCGCGACCAGATCCCTAACTAGGGAGCTCCATCTTCGGAACCAACCCAGAAATTAGCATCCACTGGAGATTACGACTAAGCTTCTCCAGATCGCCATGTCTTCTTGGTGCAGTCCATTTCAACTGGTACACGGGTGCTCCGAGTCGAAGGTTTTCATTCCATCGCAAGTCTTGGTTTCGAGGCGGACCAGTATTGATTGGCGATTGGGCATGTAGAAACCCACCGGGGTAATCAAGCGCTACAAAAGCGCCAAGGCAAAGCATTCAAGGTTCAAACGTTCATAGACAGTGGGACCCAAGACTAGAAGGAACAGCATCCTCATATTACTCGCAGATCAACAATAACCAGTCCATCGAGCAGTGTCACAGAGAGACTGGCAGTTCTTAGAGTACTTCTTAACATGACTCAACCCCTTCCCTACTGTACACATGTGGCTAGTAAATACCACGGCTAGACATGAATAAAGAATCCTGCATTATCTGTTGTCAGCGCAGCTCTGCAGATAGCTCTACCTGCTTTGTCTATTCTAAAGATAGTGCCATCTGAGCAAAGTAGATGCGCTCGCTCGTCGTTGACGTCCTGGGGCAGTGTCAGCGACGAACAGGCAGCAAAACAAGAGTTACTGACAGGTATCCATTCCCAACCAGCGCATCGGAAACATTCAACAACTGTTTTTCCAGTGCCCCCCTCCGTGATGTCTCCATCTTCTGAATAGCGCAAGTTTACGTGGTTCCCATCCTGGTATGCTGCAGTGAGGACTGCGATGGCTTTCTTTGCGAAGGTCTCTCTTGCTTGTGGGACATCCAGCCCAAAGGTTGGATCACGCTGAGGGCGAACCACGATTACATCCATCGAGGTATCCAGTGCAGGACTCTTCGATACCATCGGGTTGATGCGGAACTCGGGCTCTAGTCGATCTACATTCACAGTGGACAAAAAGTAGGCAAATGGCCCGTGCACATCCAATGTTGGGTTGTCCTCATTAGAGTCATCGTGAGGAACGAAGTCACCCTTTTCCGGATCGTAAATATGCACGACACCAGAAGATGACATAGGCAGGAGCTTAACGTGACTACTGTACCACCGGGTGATGTTCTGCTGTGCCGCAACTTTGAACCGTTCGATGCCGGGGATTTTTTTGCGCAGCCCCTCCGAATCCTCCAGGATAGCTGCGTGCAAAGCTGTGGAGGTGACGACAGCCGAGAGGACAATTCGAGGGGGGCTTTGCTGTGGCACCGGCGGCCCAGACAGGGAAGTGAATGCGAGTCTTAGCGGCTTAAGTGTCGAGCCGCGGAGGAAAGCATCCACTGATTGTAGTTTATAGGCGACCGCGTCCTGTTGTGAAGTGCGCCTGAACAAGGAGGCATAAAGTGCATTCGCGGTTCCGCATGGAACAAGTACTAGGCGAACCGCGGGGACGTTCTTGCGTGCGTCCTTGAGAGTGACAAACGCAAGTTGATTTATTATTTTGTGGAGAGTGCCATCACCAGAGCCGAGCACGACAGTCGCGTCACCCTCGTATTTTTCGAGGAAGTTTATGACCTCTACGCCAGCGTGCCCAGGGGCTTTGGTGGAGATGATCTCGGTAGGAGTTACACGCGCGTTGTGGAGGCGAGGGATAACATGACTATTGAAGAACTGTTCGGCAGTACAATCACCCGAAGCAGGATTGTAGACGATAAGGACTGGCATGACTGCACGAAAACCAGGTCAAATGAAATATGGGATTCAAACACTTGGGCATACCTTAGCTACCGTTTTACTTAGGTGAGCGAGACGTCTACGACAGCCTGCAAGAAGATGGATTTGGGGAAACTGTTATAAAACTCACTATAGCGGACCTCGGGTACTCTAGAATTTCAGTCCAGGAATATCCCTTCCAACAGCATACAACCGTTGTCCCACCTGTATGCTTGCTCTCCTTCATCGCGCAGTGTTCAGATCGTCCTTCGGAAACTTCTCTAGCATTCTCAATTATCGAACAATGGCCTCCGCTCCAGAGTTCAAGCAGTTCAGACTCGCACTCATCCAACTTGGCAGTCCCACTGGTATCACAGAAAATCCCACTGAAACAGAGATCAAAGAAGCAAATCTGAAACATGCCAGAGATATGATAGATCAGGCAGCAAATACCCCAAACAGAGAGCCAAACCTCATTGTGCTGCCTGTAAGCAGCAGAGTCCTTTGGTTAGCTTGGATTCCTCATCTTTTATCAGGAGTGTTTCAATTCCCCCTATGGTCATGTCCATTTCCCGGTGTACGCTGAAACGATCGGGTACACGCCAGGGCAGGAATACAATATAGAGAAGAGTATGAGTCAGAGTGTCAGAATGCTCTCAGAAGCAGCGTCACATCACCGTGTCTGGCTCATTGGAGGTATGCCACGCCCAGCCCTCAACTGCAGCACACCTTATCGATAACTACGTTGATTAGGTTCAATACCCGAAAGAGACGTAGCCAATGGAAAGATATATAATACTTGCACTGTGTTTTCACCGGAAGGCATGATCAGCAGTACGTATCATAGCTGGGCCCACTGACACTCGATCATCGTAGGCAAACTCGTGGCGATACATCGCAAAGTTCACCTATTCGACATTGACATTCCAGGAAAAATCAAGTTCAAAGTATGCTCAATTCCTGTATCTGTTCGTGTGTCTCACTGCCTGGCAGGAGAGTGAAACACTGACAGGTGGCTCATCTTCTACGTTCTTCGATACTGGTAACTATTTGTAAATTCGGGTGCGCACGAAATTTCTATAACAAATGATGTGCAGGCTTCGCGCGGATCGGTCTTGGGATATGTTATGATGTGCGCTTCCCTGAGCTAGCAATGATTGCAGCACGAAAAGGTCGGAGATGGGACAGTATAGCCATTCGCACACTCAACGATCTTCCACAGGTTGTCACGTACTCATCTACCCTGGCGCTTTCAACACGACGACAGGACCGCTTCACTGGGAGCTACTCCAGCGAGCACGGTAAGGTGTCCAGTATCATGCTGTGTGTTACAGGCTGACGTGAGGTTCCGCAAGGGCTGTGGACAATCAAGTGTTCTTCTCGATGTGCAGCCCTGCACGAGACCCCAAGGCTGGTTACCAGGCGGTAAGTCGCATCTGGACTACGATCTGGAATCTGAAGGTTATGTGCAAGGCAGTACGGACACAGCATGGTAGTTGATCCTTTGTAAGCGGCATTTCAATGGGTAGTCACCTTGCTGACAGGAAATTAGTGGGGAGGTCCTAGGAGCGGCCAAGGATCAGGAAGAAATCGTGCATCTCACGATTGGTGCGTAGCCGTGAGGTCGAGTTGGTTGCCCTAACGGCTGCTTCCATAGATCCCCAATTGCTCCATGCAGCGAGAGCAGGCATCCCTGTGACAACGCAAAGGCGCTTCGATATCTACCCGGATGTAAGCAGTGAAGTAGCCTAAGGACAGGGCGCTGGAAGCAACGAGAAGAAGGTAGCTCCTTGGAGGTGCTTCATTAATGCGACGCTACTCCCTTTCGCATGTACATAATTTAATAATTGTGGTCATTTCAGCATGATAAGTACCATGTGTGGGATGACTGGAAGTGCTTCCAAAAACGGACACTTGAAGGAGGGGCAATGCAGAAAATTCCAGGACATTCGTAAACATTCCACAGCATTCTACAGCTGCAGCCTTCAGAATCTAAAGAGGCCCTTGCATCAAGTCAGTCCTTCAAAACTTCTGTTTCACTCCTTTTCCCGCCCACTCACACTCTACCATGGTCAGAGAAACGTTGGTGCATTTTTTCCCCTTATGCTGAACACTCACCGATCTCCTACACAGCAAATTCTATGATCTTCTTGAGGTGTCACCTGACGCCTCAGAGAGCGACCTCAAAAAAGCGTACAGGAAGAAGTCAGTGCTCTTTTGCCTCTTACTTATGATATATTGAACAGTTGCTCAGAGCTTTGCGACTGCACCCAGACAAGGGTGGTGACCCCGAACTTTTCAAGGAAGTAACCCATGCGTCCGTCCCACATCTTTTTTGTTTGATCATAGATCGTGGCTGAGATGTGAACCCCAGGTACGAGGTCCTGGCAGATCCAGAAAAACGCAGTATATACGATGCCCGGGGTGAGGGTGGTCTTTCTGAGCAGGGCGGAATGGGTGGCATGGATCCTCAGGTTCGTCGTATGCCTTTCATTCAATCACCATATCCCAATATACATTCGTATATCAGGATCTCTTCAGCCAACTGTTCGGTGGGGGGGGCTTCTTTGGCGGTGGTGGCGGCCGTTCGCAAGGCATTCGCAAAACCAAAGACCTCGTACACCGAGTCCAGGTTTCGCTCGAGGATCTCTACAAGGGCAAAACCACCAAACTCGCTCTCACACGAAATGCACTCTGCTCAAAATGCAACGGCAAAGGCGGCAAGGAAGGCGCCGTGCGGACGTGTGGCTCGTGTAATGGCCGTGGTGTCAAGCTCACTCTCCGCCAGATGGGTCCTATGATCCAGCAAATACAGTCTGGGTGTGAGGAGTGTAATGGAACGGGAGAGGTCATCAACGCGAAAGATCGTTGCTCGAACTGCAAGGGAAAAAAGGTTTTGCCGGAGAAGAAGATACTAGAGGTTCACATAGACAAGGGCATGAAAGGTGGCCAGACCATCACCTTCTCCGGAGAGAGCGACCAATCGCCAATCGCTCAATCAGGAGATGTCGTTATCGTCATAGAAGAGAAGGCACACGATAGGTTTAAGCGCCAGGAGAACAATCTCATAACGGAGCTCGAGATAGACCTGCTTACTGCACTTGCTGGCGGTCAAGTCGCCATTAAACATCTCGACGACCGCGCACTGCTCATCAGGTTCTTGCCTGGAGAAGTTGTCAAAAACGGTAGGTTCCCTTTATCCATACTCGTGTCTTCCATACTTGACTCGCGTCTCAGAATCTGTCAAGGTCATCCGGTCACAAGGAATGCCATCTCAACGACATCACGAACCAGGCGACCTCTACGTCAGATTCACGGTCAAGTTCCCCGACAGCATTGATCCTTCCACAGTTCATCTGCTTGAGATGGCTCTGCCTCCGCGCATCCCTGTGCAGACCTTCACTAAGAACATTCACTTGGAGGAAGTTGATCTTGACGAGCCCGATGCACGGTCGAAAGCTAGCGCCATGGCGGATGACGCGATGGATGAAGATCACGAAGGCGAACCTCGGGTACAATGTGCGAATCAGTGATCTCTGTACGTCGGTTAATGGACATTTGCTATTCGATATTTGGTGTCGCTAGTACCCCGGTGATTGCAGACCTGTGTTTCCATAGATCATTCTACATCTGTTGCTACATTCATTGCAATTAATCTGCGTTAAGAAACAGATAGATTGTATCAGGATTCCCAGCGAATCTGGAGAGGTGATATGAGGGGTGAGCTCGAAACCGTGCAAACGCTTTTTACCTCAGGATTAAGTTTGAAGTTTTCGTAAGCTTGGCGGTTAAAGAAACTGACCTCGGTCTCGTTCTCTGAATGCAAGAAGTCAGTAAAGAACAGGTGAATTGGCCTCGGCACAAACCGAAACCGGAGTCTGCCAGGATTTTCCTACCATCATCGAGGATCCATTCATCGTGGTCCAAATTGATTATGAGGTTTGTAG
Source organism: Paxillus involutus ATCC 200175 (assembly GCA_000827475.1). NCBI lineage: Eukaryota > Fungi > Basidiomycota > Agaricomycetes > Boletales > Paxillaceae > Paxillus > Paxillus involutus. Next base: position 738,863 of record KN819331.1, read on the forward strand.
TCTGCGTAGACGGTCGTCAATGACGAATGTGCTTCTTTCTTTCGTCAAATGCGCACCTTCGCGCCATGGGCCTTGGTGTAGAGTTTGAAAGTATCTGAGTCAAGATTTGAGATGGATACAACCTTAGGGTAAGTGTCGAACCTAGAACGGCATTGCGATAGGGCCGCCACGCAGGTCCAGTCTGGATAGCTGAGTTGGAGGAGAGAAATCGGGATGGAGGCTGAAAGCGGCAAGGGACTGCAGCATACCCTGCCGAGCAATTTCCTTCAGCTCACCGACTGTTGTAGTCTCGAGGTTGAGCTTGTGCAGGACAAGACTCCGCTCCGTACGGTATTCGAAAGATTTGATTACCCGGATCGTGATAGTGGCCTCCGTTTTTGGGAGTGTTTCGTTGGTCAAGACATCAGATATTCCTCCGGACATTGTCGACTTTTTGGTTGCTTTAAACAAGCTTACAGGGATTTGGATAGTACTCGAGGTTAGATGTGACAATTGAACGTTGAGCTTGAGGCTTGGAGCTTGGAGCTTCAAGTTGAAGCGTGGCTCATTGGTGGGACCGGAGTTCGAAAGCCTTGACGACCTTTGCATGCATCATGTACTGTCTTTCTGTGATTAACCAGCACAGCAGGCCTGTTGAAGCTTGAAGCCACCTCGAATCGATCTATACACACCATGATGAATGCGAATAAGTCCAACGATCTAGTAGATCAACTGCAAGTCGAAGCCGCACACTTCATCCGAAAGGACCCAAGAAAGCTAACAAACCTCAACGAAATCTTGTCATGCCTTTCGTGGTACCAGTCTGAGGAAGCCGGACTCTCGAATTCCCTCACCGAATTACTCTCCGACCGCGACTCTATAGCAGGTTCACTGCAGCAGCTCGAAGCTCTTATACCACGTCTGGATGCTCTATGTCTCGAGTCCTCAGATCTCGCTAAGGAGGTTTCCTCCACGGCGAAAACTGCAGAACGCGTCGGTGGGCGGGTGAGGTCCCTTGACGAGGAGATGGGTCGCGTTTCGGAGGCGGCTGAACGGGTGGGGCAGGTCATGGAATTGAAGGTAATTTAATGCAGAGAGTGTGGTGGGCTATCCTGGCTTACGCTCCTTGAGTCCTCCCTTATACAGCTGCAGTCTTGCATTGGAAGTCAGGACTGGGAATTGGCGACTAGACACTGCGCTCGTGCCATGTCGTTGTCCTTCGAAGTCATTTCGGGTCCCTTCGCCGAAGTTTCTGTTGTATGCTCTTCTCATGTCGTCACATCATCGATCCTCACATGCCTTCCAGCCAACTGCCGAAAGTCATCTTCCACCCGCGCAGACGCTTCAAGCTGCAAGGGAGCAGCTCTTGTCGATATTCCTCAGACAATTTGAACAGGCGTCACGATCTCGCGATGCAGCCGCAACAAGTCGCTACTTCAAACTGTTCCCTGCAATTGGTTGGGAGGCAGAAGGTCTCGAAGCATATGCGTCCTTTGTCATCGACCTGGTGCGGGTAAGGATACCTACTTCCGCCAAAAGTAGGGCTCCATATTAATGTCTTGCAATGTGCTGACATGAACACTGCAGCCTCATCTCCGCTGTACTATGTCACTGCGTTAACCGCGCTTTTCGAAAGCGTGGCAATGATTGTAGATCAACACCAGCCAGTGGTGGAGAAATACTACGGAGTTAGGAAGATGCGAAATGTCATCAAGAGATTGCTAGAGGAATGTGATCGGGTAGTCAAAAGTACGCTCGAGGCTTGGAGAGAAGATCGGTCAATTAGGAGGAAGGTGAATATGTTGATACCAACTGCCTCAGACCCAGAGATCTGACTTTAGCCCGTTCCAGCTATCGGATGTCTTAAACTCAACAGCCCCAATGTCTGCTTCGCGCAAACAACCAACCACTACAGAAGGCGACGTTGACCCCCGTGAGATTGACAAAACATTATCCGAAATCGCTGGGATGAGCGGCCGATGGTGCTTGTTCCGTAAATTTCTCATAGAACAGTTACAGGTTTGCATCATTAATCAACCTGCAAGTAACATCTCTCAGTACCATCCAGGACGAGGGAACTACATCTGACGAGCAGATTGCTCCTGATAAGCAGCATCCGGAGCTGACTTCCGTTCCATCTCCAAATGTCGCATATCACGTCTCATTGCCGCTGGAACAGATCGAGTTGTTGGATGCCACGTCATCTCAAAGGGAGTTCGAAGAGCTATTGACTTCGTGCTACACTCCTATGGAGATCTGGTACACCCGGACGATCATCGACAAGGTCTGTTCCCGATGCAGAGATTTTTTAATCATCTTTAAATACGTAAACTACAGGCTCATCGCCTCTCCAGCCCCGACCTTTCACAGACCCCCCCTATAACCACCACTCCGGACGACGCGTTCTACATACTCAAGACTGTTTATTCGCGTCTTCTGTCGACAGGATCCATCAAAGTCCTTGAGCGTACCACTGATCTTCTCAAGGACGTGATGGACCGCGATTACGCTGGAGGTATCAAGAGGAAATTGGACGACGTGTACCGAACGAGCGGGGGCACCGCTACTGGCGTTCGACCTGAGAAGCCTGAGAGGGAGAGTCGATCGTCTTTCATCGTGTGTCTCAGCTTTTGATGTGATTCATCTGTCTAACACATTGCGGAAGACATCACTGAATGACCTGGATCTCTCTTCGTCGCACATGGAAAGACTCACGAAGGACCTTCTTTGTCAGCCTGGTATCACGCAGCTATACCTCGATACGGAACAATCAAAAGTAAGGTCTACAATAGCGAGCTTGGTTGGTTCGACGATCACATTCAAAGCAACTCTGAGGGTAAGCTGGCCCCTGCCATGGAGGTGGTGATCTGACCCGTATTCCAGGCTGGAATAGAACAGCTATTCAACCAGCTCATGAGACCTAGACTGAGGACGCTGATATCTGACGTTTACAAAGACATAAGTTATGTTCTAGATGAGGATACCTATGCCAATGCAGAGTACCAGGACTATGTAAGGAAGCGCTTTGTCAAGGTGTGGGAAGGATTGGTAGATGGCTATAAGGTCAGTACTCGCGACCTTCACAAGATACATACGGTGCTGACCAATATTTAGGACACCTTTACCGAAAACAACTACCGGATGTTGTTTGGTCTTGCTCTGGATGTGATCCTCCGCCCATGGGAGAAATACATCCTCACCCTGCATTATTCCGAGGTATGTCCCTCCTCATCTTCGACCATGCCTAATAGTGACATGTATGCCAGTTGGGCGCCATACGCTTTGACCGTGATCTCCGTTCAGTAATGGCGTACCTGTCCTCGCAAACAGTGTTTGGTGACATCCGGGAGAAATTTGTGCGCCTTCAGCAGATCTCATCGTTGCTCAACTTAGATAGTGTAAGCGGCGTTCAACAGTTCACCGAGTGAAGCTAATTTCAAGCACCGTTAGGACGAGGACGTCGAGGCATTCTACAGTGGATCAGGTATTTCTTGGATGTTGAGTATGCAAGAGGCCAGGAATATAGTGGGTCTCAAGGTTTGAAATTTTATTATAGTCGGCGCAATAAATATCCAACTCTGTTGATGAATAAGAAGCATAGAGATGGGTGAAGAGAGCGGATTCAACCACGCCGCAAGGCATCTAAGCGTGCTTGGAGAGAGTCTTCATCAGAGACAGCAACATCACCGCTTGGGTGGTCATCACTTTGAGATGGTCCACTGGTTTCTCCGATCGCTATTGGTTTACGATTTTCCGTGAGAGGTGAGGATATGGCACCCAGCCCAATGGGCGCCTCGGTAAACTATATTCAAATGCATCAGTGACAGAGTAATTTGAAGTGGATGTTCCTACTTGTTGAGAAAGATCTACACCGATTTCTTCAAGAACTTGCTTCACGATCCTGTCGCCTTCCTCTTCCTCCTCAACTTCGTCATCCATTACGTCGTCCACGGCATCGGACATCATTTCTTCTTTCATGTCCATCATGGAGCTTTCTCTCTCGAAGTCGTTCATAATTTTTTGGATGGCAGGTAGATTAAGACCACGATTCATGGAAGCCATGGCCTTGACACCAGAGAGTGGATATGAAGCTGGGCTGTGATGAAGCAAATCATGGGACATACCCGTGTTGCCCCGCGCATGGCTTCCGCCATTTGCTGGTTACTGCGAAGAGCTTGTATTCGCAAACCGACGGCTTGTAGCTGGGTCTTCATCTGGTAAAACTTTTGGATGTACTTTCGGGTGCGAACGAGATCTTTGGCCATTACTTTGCACGCGTTCTACTGAGACAATTGACGGAGGTAAGTTGAAAGACAACGGTACACATACCATCTGACCAGATTTTGCGCTCTTCCTGATGTCTATCACGAGCTTTTTCTCACTCTGTTCGAGTTTCGTTCGTTCTCGATCAAGCTCCCGCTGAGCTTTTGTGAGGGCTCGCTGGTGTTGACGTAGCCGCTCAGCGGGAGTGACGGTCCTACCGAAAAGGGTTTCCTAAAATACAGTTTAGAAGAATATTATCGGGCAGGGTCTCCACATACGATTATGTTCATGGCTGTTGGCGTTGGGAGTAGGGATGCTACTCGGCGCTGGCTGAGTCTGAGAGTTGTACTGCGTATTACGTAACTTATTAATGCTTTAGGATGTTAGTGTCACTGGTACTCAGTACTCAGTACTCTAGTACGACCATGATGGACTTGGACGATATTGGCAAACATTGTACCTTGCGGACGTGCAATGAACTCGACTTCCTGCCAATCCAATGTAGTTGCCTTAGGTGGTTTTGCAAGCTCCACATCTCGCCAGATAACCATGACTGCTCGACGGTTGTGCGACGGTCGCAATTCTTGCTATCGTCCACAGGGGCACGTGCCGAATGCGCGTCTGCAGGTTGCAACAAGCCTTCTCTTGATAGCGCAGTTCGCCCCACCGATCTTCCCCATGAAGGACAACGAAGTAATGCCTGCTGTCCTGGCTGCCAGCTTTCTTTTTGTGTCGAGTACGTTTGCAGTGGTTCTCGTCTGAGCTATCTTACAAGGGGTCGTAGTCACCGACATCGGCAATCTCACTCATGTACCGATCCAAGTCTAGGGAAGGACGAAGTGAAAAATGAGGCTGCTCGCGCGATTCTTGCGCAGAACTTTCCCCCGACCCTTACTTCGACTTCTCACACACCTGTGGTAGCACGTCGGTCCCTGAAGCCCACTACGGACGCCAAGAAAGTTGCACAGCTACGTAAAGTCAACCTCATGAAAATGCGTCACAAAGCAATGCCTGGAGACCCTAAGGACAAGGGTTCTACTATCCCTGTTGAACGACGGCTCCACATCAATGTACAGTTGGAGATGACTGGCCAACCACCAGGAGGAATCGTTCTGTGGTTCCAAAAGGTGAGCTGTATCTCAGTAACTGATGCGTCGCGCTCTAATCTGCTGCTGTAGACAATGGCCACAGGGAAGGCATTGGATCTCATTGTTGATCATTTTATGTTGTCCACTTCTAGAGCCTCCAGTGTGAGTTGGTTTACTAGCTTTTCCGCTCAGCGATTCATCACTACATTTAGCCACTCTATTTGAAAGGACTATCCAAGGAAGGAAGCTATACGGTTCTGCGGAATGATCTAGCGTTATCGGAGCAAATCGAGGATGCGTCAAATGTGATACTAAGTAACTAGATATTCACAGCTTACATAATCATCACAGTAGACATTTAAGGAGCGCTATCATTCCTTCACCTAGAATTATACTAGAGGTAGGGCCGCACTTCGTCGGCAGGAACCTTGTTTACAGCGTGTTTGAACTTGCTAAACTGAAAATGCGCGGAATCACTCAGACGATTGAACAGCTTATCAGAAAGTGAGGTCGCCCATTTGCAAAGAAATGACGGAAGTTTACAGTCCCCTTATAGGAAATAAGCTTACTTCTAATAGACTACAAATGCCCAGTGATCGTGCTGAAGGGTAGGGCCAATTCATGCAGATCATCGTCGTTGTGTCCCAAAAGTGGACAGTTTGTCGTTCAAGTTGGTGGTAGCACTGACACGAGCACGTCTGAACGAACTGGAAGGGAGCTTCGCTGGTGCCCGAAGCACTCAGAGGTGGCGGAGGATGGCGCGTAGACTTGGCCTTCCTAAGGGGACGATGACCGTACGTGAAGTATACTTGTACAGTTGCGCCTGGTAGCATATCCCGATATAGTCTTGGAGGGATGCGCTTGTTATTCTTGTCGAAGGCTGGGAGAGGGAAATGAGGCAGGCACCGTTCGCCAACGGGCCATGTTTCCGTTGCAAATTCAGTGCCCAATTCCTCGGCAGTGCCTTGGATGACTTAGAGTTAGTATGGTGAAGACGAAGAGGATTAATATCGTACCCGATGAAGCATTGTCCGAGTCGTTGGCTCCCTGAGCGCCTGTCTCTTCTGGCTCATTGGCATCCGATGACTCGACAGGCCATAAATTCTGTGTCACTTTCCCCTTTCAGTACAATGAGGTCGTTGGATACCTGATATGGTGGGCCTTCGTTTCATCAAACGATGGCAGCGTTGTGCAAGGGAACGATAGCATGCAAACTCCATAGGTCATGTGACTCATGCCTATGGCCAGCCCCTGGAAGTCGCCAAGCACATTCAAGGCAATGTTTCGGAGACCCCGATGGACGCATAATTGCTTGCGACCTACCTGAGTTCGAGCATATTGCGCAGTGCACACACGCAGCAAATGCGGATGCATCGATGAGGGCTTCAATATCAGTGGTTTGCGGCTGGTTTGCGGCTTCTCGAGGATGCACACTCCGACCCAAATATATTCCCACGACCAGAAATTTGAGACCTTTCAGCCACAATTGTCCCACCCCAGTGACCTTGTAAACAAGGTAATAATACTTGGTAGTTTTGACCCATACATACCAATAGTGTCCAACGGAGCCAGGGTGGTTATTGTCAGAAGAAGCATGAAATACATAGAGTTAAGGGTAGAAAAAGCGAAACCATAACCGAGAACCGTAGGTACATGAAAGCACTGCAACATGGAAACCGAGAAATACCAACTATGCAACGAGGGCAGCTAATCTGCGGAGATGAGAGACGTTGAGGTATGCTGGAACATACGTCTCGAGACCCGAGACCTCACGAGGGTAGGGGGGTTCGTATGGTCCGACTTCTTCCGTTTCCGGTGAGAGAAGGAGATGGTCATTGCGATCATTTGCTTGTACTCTCGAGGCGACAACGCGGAGGATCTCTGGAGAAATGGGATTCTGGAGGACGTCATCCGTGAGTACAGTGCTGTGGGTTGGCAGATGGTCAAACTCACCTCATACTCCGCGACGTAGTAGTTTGTGCACATCCTTTGTATTTGCATAGGGCTGAGCATCCAGCAGACATCATAAATGATCTCGATGTCCGCAGATGTAGCCTGTCGCTTACTAATCAAGAAGTTTTCTCTCAAACGGCCAGGCGTTTACTGACCTTTTTCAACTGCAACAACTTGATGGCTTGCATCAAGTGCTCCAAGTGGAGCGTGCCCTCAGGCATGTCGTGCGACTTACACCACTCTTCTATCCGTGTGATGTTATACTGAATCTGCATGGCTTTCAAAGAAATCAGTATTAGTATCACCAGCAAAACGTGGGGTGTACCTCGTTTCCAGGAAGAAAAATTCCTTCTCATTAAAAGGTCATTAAAACTCGCGACACCAATCAGCTTAAGCAGCTCGGTGAGGACCTGCTGCACGACGGACTCCTCCATATAATAGCTCTTCAGACTCTTCCAGACCTTGTTCAGGAGGTTCAGGATGTCGTCCATGCTATAGGCTGGTTGGCTGTTCGTGTTGAGGAGGCGGTTGAATAGCCGTCCACCACCATCGCTTGTCGTGAACCCTGGCAGAGACTGGCTCTCAATCAGGGCAGGGATGACCATCTTGGAAAGACGTTTCTTGGTCTCTTGCATCCAGGTGTGGTAGATGTTGTACTCGAGGCTACCAAGGTCGTGCTTCACTACGGTGACAAGACGCTCGTAGTCGTTCCAATCAAACTCGCGAACAGCATTTTCTTCGCCTGGGCCGATGCCTTGTACCATGTCGCTCTCAGCAACGCAGATGAAGGAAAGCATCTCGTGGACATTAGAAAGCCAGAAAATACCCGGGATAATGGCGTCCTCTCCGCTGAATGACTGCTAGGTGTTGAGAGCAAATCTAAAGATCACTGATCATGACGTACCATAACATGAGCCTGGATAGCTTCCATGATGTTGGCCAGGAACCGCTCGCTTTCTGGGATAAGTCCATACTTCCACATTTCGTTTGTCACAAGGCTGATGAGATTGGCAGGGAAGAGAATTTCCTTTACAGCAGACGGGTTTGTTGTACTGGGCGCAGGAATCTTCAGACCCCGAATCAACCCTGTGAGAACGTCCTCGTCTAAACGCTTCACGTCTTGCATAAGTCTAATCTTCTCTTCCGCTATATCGTCATAGCTACGGATGTCAGCCACGCCATTGGCCCGTACACGGTGGATGTCATCCTCCCCGTTGTAAGCGACAGACACTGCTCGTTGGTTGAGAGCCTGGCTCCTCTTGACATCAAGCATGAGTTCGTCCGCAGATGTACGGTACTCGGCAGGGCTAAGCTGAAAGACGCCGGCGGAACTGTGTCTTCGTTGGTGGCGGTTGTTTTGGAGAGGAGGACCTAGCGAGAGACCATTGGCCAAGCCATTTGCGTCGGGAATGCGGAGGGCAGGTGCGAACGTCGGTGACGCAGGAGGTTCACGGACACCCCTCGTCAGAACGTTGTAGGCGTTAGCACGGTTGAGTTGCTCGCGAAGGCTGCTGACTTCGTTCTTGAGTGTCGTAATAACAGACACGTCATCCGTCGACCTGATCGGTGAAGTAGCGAATACTTTCTCTTGGACCTGCAGCTGAGTAGCTTGAGCTAGAACTTCATCTGTCAACTTTTGGATAGCCTCCTCCTTCTCGGCTGCTTTGGCAATCGCCTCTTCCAAACGTTTTTCAACGTCGGCTTTGGCTTGCAGGAGTTCCTCGCGCCGAGACAGTTCGACCTCAGCCGTTTGTAAAGCAGTCTGGAGGGACTTGGCTTTGGCGTCTGCTTCTTCGCTTTTTGAAGTCCACTGCTGGATCTGCTTCTCGAGTTCCTCGAGCTGAATTTGCAGAGACTTCTTCTCCTCTGTCCTCTTCTGGAGGGTTTGAGTAAGCTCAACAACTTTGTTCTCGAGACGGTACGAAATCTCCTTGAACTTGGACACCGAACGTGCCTCAGCCCTAAGAAGTTTGAGCTGGTTCTTGGCAAGGCGCCGTCTGAAGCAAGATTGCAAGTACACCATATGCTTGACGTTAGAGCGATAGGAACGACGATACAACCTTCGTCGATGTTGTCAAAAGATCCAGTCATGGGAAAACAAAAGAAAGCATACATTCCACGGAACAAGGATTGCAACAGGATAGCAGCACGCAGCGTCCTCGTCTCCCTGAACACCCGCCGAGCCCGTGCACCACGAATGCCTGAAGAACGCCGTCCATCAGTGAACTCTGGATGTTACGCTCTGCAACTCACGGCTCTGGAACCTGATGACTGCCTGACGAACTTGCAAGAACTTCGACCTTTGCAGAAAGCGCCGCATACCAGTCTGCAACCTCTTTGCAGCAACATCTCTCCGGATGCTTTCCACAAGCCGCTTTGCCAAAAAGCCGCGCCACCACGTCTGTATCTTGATAGTGGCATTGCGAAGCTCTTGGTACTTCTTAACAGCCATGCGTCGCCGCATGTTCTTTTGGACGATGGTGACGAGGGCATTGAGCCTTTCCGACCGGAGAGACTCGAGCGCAGCAAGCATACCGGCGCGGAAGAAGATCTTAGTGAGGCCGCTTTGGTATTTGTCAGGGTCATTGATCGTCTCCTCCAAGATAAGTGAGCATAGGGGTCTGAGTTCTAGTTTCTGGATCATCGGCTGCCAATCCGATGACGGAACGAGCATGTAGTATCTTGAGGATGGATGAGTCAAGCATCCAATGTCCGAACAGAGTTTGCTCACCGCTCAGCAAATTCCTCGTACGTCCACCGTGAAGGGTAACCGGCGCAACTAATACGAATAGTCTCAAGAACACCACAAGCACGAAGCTGACCCAAAACCTGAGAAGGCACAAACTCCCAAGGCTTCTTCGCTTCGTTAGGCTTAATACACCGGATGTAGTGAACATTCGTGATGTTAAGTGTATCCATCAACGTGACCAGCGACGCCTTAAATATCGAGCCTTGCGTCGGTTTCCTGATCGCCGCTCCGGGCTTTTTGGGGCCCGCCGACGCTGCGTTAGATGCCACGAACGCCGACCGACCAGGATCAGGTATTATTGACGATCGACGAGATCCGCCACTACCAGAGTCGGAAAGTGACGGAGAACCAGGATGAGGAAGATCACCGAACTTGTCGCTCGATTTATCACCTGACTTCTCAACCGACTTGACTGACCCGAGGGCAGCGTCCAAAACCTCCTTCAAAAAAGGGTTCTTCGTCGTGGCAAGCAGTACCATGTGCTCATCTGGCACTGTATCCCTGTTCTTCTCCAGGAAACCATCGACCTCGTAAGTGACATCAAGGGCGTAATGAGCGATAGTAAATGCCGAGTTTCCGAACCGGGGCTTCTTGAAAACGGCTTTATTAGCGGGCTTCAGGAGTTGGGCGGTCAGCTTCTGAAGGAAGGAGGCGTCACTGCCTGCAGGAAGACGAGATTCCTCGTCAAGGAGAGCCAGGACACCGAGTTTGCCCTCGATGATGTCGATACATGGCTGGTTGTCCGAAAAATCAATGAACGTCCAGTTAATTTGTTCCTTCATGTACTCTTCTTGCTCAAGCTTGAAGACATGTGAATTGAACTGCACACGATGAAGATCAGAGCCGTGCATGGTAGACCTGCTAGCCCTCACCTCTTGTTGCAATTTCTCATTGGCATAGTTTATGCTGAATTGCTCGAAGGAGTTCTATAAATGCAAAGGGGGTGAGTTTAGAACACTAATATGGACAACAGAACAGTACCTTCTGGAAGTGTTCGAATCCATATATATCAAGGACACCAATAAACATCTCCGCCCGTTCAGCAGCATCGCCATTTTCTCCAGCCAAGCTCTCGTTCACAATAGCAACCAACCACTCAAACAGGCAAGCATACACAAATTTTGCCACGCTATCCCTCACCACACTGGCCTGGGAGGCATTGAGAGCGGTGATGATCTTCTCAGAACGAGTGGCGATCTGCTTCTTGATCGTCCACTTTTTGAATTCGGAGAGCGCGACACCTAAGAACCGCGTGGCCAAGATGAGAGCAGGATCCTCTTCGTCGATTGAAGATTCGTTTCGAGACTGGGTAACCTTGACGTTTCCGAGATGTAGAAGAGCAGAAAGAAGTCTAAAGACAGCCCATTGCTTCTCGACACTGATACCGACGGTTGAAAGAGCTTGCTGGGTCGCGCGAAACTCTTCGGCGTCGTCAACGCCCGCTATGGGTGTTGAGGTGGAACCGCCTTGCTTGAGGTAATGGAATTTCGTTACATCTGTGTCTAGCCCAAGGTCTTTCCGTTCCTTCAGTGGAGCGCCCGCGCACAACTGATAGAAGATATGATAGTTCCGCTCCGTGGTAGGTTGGAAGACGATGCGCGACCGCTCTAAAAGGTATGTGCGGATACGCGCACCCACAATCTCCGGCTTGCCATCGAAGAGAATCTACGATGTTGTCAACTCCACGTCAAATGATCAAATGATCGCTCAGAGCATCTGACCTGGATATATTTGCCAAAACGCGAAGAGTTGTCATTACGCGTCGTTTTGGCATTTCCAAAAGATTCGAGAATCGGATTCGTTGCCAATATTTGTCGCTCTATCTCGCTAGACTCGTCTAGCGATAACTTTGTCTTTGCCTTGGCTCCAGAGCCAGGAGGATTGACGGAGGCGATATATCGCATAATGAATTTGGCCTAGACAGCAATGAAATCAAGGCAGATTACGCCGTCAGAATATTCTTACCGATTCAGTTTTACCTGCACCGCTATTAGATACATAAGACAATGCGAAGTATGGAGGTGCAGAATGAAAGCACACCTCTCGCCGGACACGATAATTGTTTGACCGATGCCTTCCTTGGCCATGGCAGTGTATGCGTCCTCAGCGATAGCGAAGAGATGGGGTTCTAGCTCGCCTCTCTTGCGACCGCTGTAAGCTTGGATGATCTCGGGACCATAGAGAGTGACGCGTTGGAAGGGATTGACAGCAATAAGGACGATGCCACTGTATGTGTAGATGCTGTGTTGAGCATAGCGGTTGCGAATAGTGTGTAATACTGAGAGGATGCTTTAGATCATGGTGGATGAACGTGGTTGGGGAGAAGTACCTGAAGGTTCATTGAGGTGAGAAAGGGTAGCCAAATCATCGGCGGTTTCTAGCAACGGAGGATTTCGCAAAGGTGGAAGGGCCCCCCTGCCGTCCTTGATGTCCTTGCCAGTTGTGTTGATTACAATTTCCTGATGTGATAATACGGGTGGGATGATGGGGGTCGAAAAGCATGGAGAGATTAGCGCGTACCTTGCCACGTTCATCGACAAAGACTAGTTTTATAGCATCGACATTGCCCTTGCTAACACCGGTGACCTCTGCAGAAATCCAAGCCTGTTCTTTGTCCTCGAACCAGACTCTTGTCCCCTTGCTGTAGATGTTTTCGGCCATTGGGCCAATATGGAAGTGGTCGTGAACGCTGCAGAGGCTTAACTTACTTACCTCTGTCGCTTTGCTATTTTGGTGACGTGACCAGGTTTGTGACGAGTCACAGGGACGACTGCGGTCACGTGGATCACACGACCCCCTTTATTTTTCAAAATGTTTGCATAACGCCAGTAGTTAATAGTAACTTAATATGATACGGCAGCACGGAAAGCACTCGGAAAGCGCGCTGATTAAAGTTTTTTTCGCAGATGAACCTGGCAGGGTGTGGCTAACAACAAGTAGAACATGCACTTGCTCAGCCTTTACGCTATGCCAGACGCAGGCTCTTCTCGAGGCTGCCACGTCGAAACCCTTTGTTAACATGCATAAAAAGGACGTTCGGCGGATCCTCGTCAGATTTCAACATTTGACTCCGAGCCCTAGCTAGCTGCTACACTAGCACTCCCGGGTATGTCACGGCCTTTTCACGGCTTCTATGATTTTTTCTCTCTCCATCATGATGTAGCACCATCCCGTCGTGCGCTGGCCCGCATCCTTTCCACATTTCTTTGCGTCCTCTTGGTCATCATCCGCCCATTTTCTCGCTTGGGCGGGAGTAATGCTTTCCTCGTCTTGAGCCTCAAAGAGCTCGTCTTTTCCGTTCAAGAAGACTTGGCCCAGCAAATCGAAATCACAATCCTTAATATTACTGGCGCTCTTCTCGGGATTGGCGTCTCCACCTTCGCAAAGTACCTTGCATCACTGTCCCCCTTTGGTTCACTGACGTCGCGTCTCATTCCCGCCCTCTTCCTTGCAATCATTGCGTTCTTTGGTGAGTCGTTCAGAATAGCTCCAGACAAAGTTTCACTCTGACGCGATCAAACTCAGCTGGTTGGGCAAAGAGTCGCTTGCCCCGACTTCACTTATCCTCACGAATATCGTGCTTTGTTTCCATTTGGCTTCTCACTGAAAATGTGGGAATACCTTCGGTAAGATTTATTACTTGCTCTTCCAGGGTATGTCCTCACTGCCTCCTCCAGAGAGTGCTCCCAGATGCAGGCGAGTTCCTATGGGTTACCCTCACTGCTGCCATCATCTGCCTGTTTTCAAGCATGCTAATCCTGCATTGGTCTTCCACCCACCTTGTAAAAGAGATTTCCGCTACTCTTCATAGTCTTCGTCAATGCCTAGCTATTTCTATGGACGGGGCATTCGCCCCCATTTCCTCGAAACAGGTTAACGAGTTGAAAGACCTTCACATGGACATCCTCCGCAGGTCTGTATTGCTGAACGAGCTGCATTCTCAAGCCTCATTCGAGTTGCGTTTTGGTCGTGTGGCCGGTAGGTTGCCTACATCAAGACTTTGCCATATACCCAGGCTGATAACGAGTAGTTAGGGATATGAAGCCTGTCTTAGGAATTATCGAACATCTTCGCCGCGAGCTGTCTTGGGGAATGTCTTCTCATGGGAGTTCGCGAAGTGGACTTCCCCGGGAAGCAGAACGCGCCTCCTTACCTCCATTTCAAACCTCCGCCCTTGAGCTCGGTAGAGGTATCCTGGCTTCTTTGCAAGCGGTGGAAAACCTTGTTCTTGCAACGTATACACACATCAGTCTATCCCGTCGATCTGTCCAATCCGAAAGAGATACCGTCATCTCCGCAGCCATCACTCTCAACCTTGCTTGGTACACCACGCAGGAAGACCTACGAAATGTGATTCGGCATGCAAGCGAAAATGGGTCCCACATACCTCCCGAGATACAACACCAATGCCTCTTCGCGACGTCTCTGCTGCAGGTGAGTAATGCCATGTTTTTATGTGATTCCACAATATGAACGTGTTCCTTTAGATGGCATACGACACCAGTCACATTCTGCAAGTAGCTCAAAAGATTGCCGCTCATCACGACGCTTCCCACCTTCGGCTTTTTTACCCTCGCTTTTCTATTCAGTGGCTCGGCGTGTCGCCCCGCACTTTTGCTATGGAGGCGCATGCGATTTCTATGATCTCAGAACCACTTGAATCGACAACCGCCCTATCTGCCCACGAAGTCAAACAATGCCTGACAGCTGTCGCAAAGTCATCTACGGCAGCTGAAACAGAGCCAGTGGTCTATTTCCCCGCTTTCAACAAGGCATCGCCTCCTGTACCCAGTCTATCCATCCGGACCCTCCCCCAGTGTGCCTTCGTTCTCCTCGCGCGCCTCTGGAACCGTCCGCAGACGCTTCGCTTCCGGTTGGCTGCCTCCAGAGCGATTCGGGAGACCCACCATTCCAGCCACTTACGTCACGCTATCAAAAACGCCATTGGCGTAGCAGCGCTCAGTGTACCAGCTTACTTACCGACTGATTCTGACGGTGAGTCATGAGTTGGTCCTGGAGTTCCTCAAAGGTTGTTATTGACATTTAGTTCAGCCTACAGTTGGTTTACTAGATTTCATGGACAGTGGATCATCATCAGCTTCGTGTGGGTCCTGGAAACCAACACTGGTGCAACGTGGCGTATAGGCTACCTTCGTCTGGCAAGTTAGTTTCCTTCAGAATCTCGGTATATTCTAACCATAGTTGCAGTCGGGAACAATACTAGGTGCCATATACTCTTACATCGTACGTTATGGTTAGGTAGTTCCTTCACATCGCGATGGCTGAGCGTTGCACGTCGTAGACTGTACTTCTGTGTGGTCGAAACCCATACGGGCTTGTGGTCATGGTGACAGTGAGCCGCGCCCAATAGAATTCAATGCCAGCTTTGGCTCACCTCCATAAAGGCGTTCGATATCCTCGTATCTTGGGTCATCATCAAGAGTGACGTCCCTTCCCTTGGTGTTGTAGCGTGAGCAACGCCACCTCTCTTCCTGTCCTGCTTTGTCAATTGGCTTATAGGTCCATCACCTTGCCTCCGGTGGTCCTCACTCACTATCTTAGTGATCAGACGCCCCAAACAATACTGGGTAAATGTCGACCATCCTGTGAATGCCATCCTATTCTGAGTCATTGTCTGGAGATCTTTCCCTTATACGAGCCATGACTATTGCTATTGGAATTGTTTCCGCCCTCACCATGAACGGCCTCGTGTTTCCTAGACACAGTAGGGTGCATAATGCCTGTTCTCATATGACTAATCAGTGCTGACCCGTTATCAGATTATATTCTTGAACCAGACAAGCCGAAGCCTGGGGTTCCTCAGCCACCTCTACCTTCTACTGGGCCGGTGAGTTGGTTTTTGCTTGTATGAGCCATACTTTGGTGAACCATCATCAGAGACATGGTTCATAATATCTACGCCTTCACTCCTTGCGATAAAGGGAAAACGGTGAAGCTTGAGCTTCACATCCGCAACGCCCTCCAACGATCCAAATCCCTGCTAACGGCCATGAATGACGAACTAAGCTTGGTTCCAGTATGTTATTTCCAGTGGTGTTGCGAGGCGTTGTCATTGAACGGATTTAAATAGAAACCAATGCGACATTATCGAGAAGTGGTACAAAAAATACAGAAGATTCTCGATCTCATGACGGGGTTGAGAAAAATCAGAGAAAATATACCTCGCAAGGAGACGGTAGCATGCGTTCTTAAAGAACGACGCGAGTTTGTGCGACATTCTATTGGTCTCCGACCTCCTTTCATCACTAATAGTCATTGCCAGGTGTCCTGCGTGTCTTTAATTCTATTCGCCAGCGAACAAGTCTTCCGCGCACGTCAGCCACTTCCGCAGTTTCTCCCCTCTGCCCGCCAAGCGCTCGAAGTCCTTACTGCACAGATAGAGCTCCGTCTATGGCAGGCCATCCAAGAAGACAAGTCCATCATGCAGCTCTCACTGGTATACTCTCTCGCTGAGCGGGAAGTCATGAAAGACATGGTCGACACACTCGAGGGGCTCCTCGAGTCGTGCCGCGCGTTATTCGGGACGTCAGCCTGGTTGACACAAACGTGGCCAGAGTTGAATGGGGATGACAACAACCTCACAAGCCTGGCTACGCCCGGTGATATGTGGTACAGCACTTCGGGAAGAGTTTGATTCACAGCTCGGATACCTTGAGTGCGAGTGTTGGAGTAGTGAGGCGGGGAGGGAGAGCAAGACGGGCGTGTATCCGTCACTGGCGGACATATCAGTGTAGTGGTGACGGTGGTGGTGGTCTGCAGGAAGCTTTTGTAATGACTCCTTGTTAATACGCTCCAGTCTCCAATACCGTGAGTGGGAGTACGGGCTGGTTTCACACTAATCAGTAGCTCCTCGTGAACCATGTGATGGTATTTCCGAAGCGCTGACATTAATGTCACCGAACTGGAACACCCGGTCCACGCCAGAGCAACGCCACGGGCAAGTAGAAGTAGTGAAACAGATTCCAGGATTCTGGGGCCATTGCCGATCGGTACCACGTTCCTGAATTCATCCATTGGTCGTGTTTGGTGCAGTGTGTATACCTTGCACAGCAAGATACTGTGCATCGTTACACAACTTTACCCTCGATCACCAACATTCGACAATATTTCAACCTGAAAGAACTTCGCAGGACTAAACATACAACTCTAGTACAGTCTCCCACACAGATGGAGGAAGACAGCATAAACCACACACGGCCAGCGCCATCTTTACCAGACGACCCCGGCGTTTCGGGATACTCGACGCCTCCGGAAGACCAACGTCTGGTCATCACGAGTGCGTGGGTCCATGTATACAAGGGATCTGATACTAGGCTTCATCTAATATCCCTTAGAAATGAAGGCAGCGAACCTTTTCACCCGTCTTGGACAGATTTCCCCTGGCCTTGAGCAGATTACTTCTGATCTTCGATACATCTCCGCTAGTCTTCGACAGATTCCTGCGGGGTTCTACGTTAATATACTCGTTGAAA
>KN819331.1:900003-911191 GCA_000827475.1 Paxillus involutus ATCC 200175
AGATTTTGAGAAAGCAGGTCTTTTGCAGTGTGCAATATACAAGGTAAGCTACTGATTGCAGATTTTGAAATATCTAAAAGAAAATTATGAGTGAATGATTGTGGGTGGTGTTGGCTAGAGGTCCATGCATATGGAGTACATCAGCACAGTAGAGCCAATAGAGCATTTGGTGGAGCTATTTTGGAGAAAAATGCAACAAAGGACCCCTGACACCCATTCTATCCCAGGGACAGGCAGTATTGTGCTGGGGATAGCCCCAGCTAGCTGGGACAACAGCAGGCTTTGGGGCTAGCCCACACCATATCATGGGGGAAATGCCAGATAATCTATGGTGGGGGGGGATATCCCTTGATATTAAGGGGATTCCCTTCTGATACATACCTCTTAGGTGAATTGACTATAGGAATATCTTACACCTAATAGGCCTCAGAAAGGGGTTGACTGAAGTGACCACTTCCCACTCCATCCCAACATATTCTGATGCATCCTGATCACCCCAATTCACACTTAGAAGTTTTCCTATCTCTGTTTTTGTTTCTGTTTCCTGTTCCTACTTCCCATTTTCCAAGTCTTGGACTTGTTATAGTAATTATATTTGTCTTATCACCGACCATGTTTCTCTGATGTCATATATTGTTCTTCATTACTAATCCCATGTTTCCATTTGTCATCCTCATATCTTTCTTTGTAATTCCAATATAGCTTTGCTGTATGCTGTGCATCAGGATTCATGAACCCCTGACATTATCCTGCTTATATCACTTAGAACTCATAGTATATAAAGCCCCATATACTTCCCTCTGTTTTCCTTGGTTCAAATGTCAACTATAATCACCTCTGCTGACATCCTAAGACTTCCCTCTGATCCTCCCTCTTTAGTCTTTGAGTAGACCTTGAGACCACTATTCTGACCCCATCCAAAATTTAGGAACAGGACTCATGCAGGGGCACAGCAGATAAGCTGAAGCCACTGTTCCTAACCCATCTGACCCCCCTCAGAATTTCCTGGAACCCATGACCCTTACCCTGACAACCTAATCCTTCAGACCCTCCATAAATCCCAGGATTGAACTGGGATTTGACACATGTAGTAGTTGTACCTCAGCTGGTTTCCCCAACCACTGAGGTGAGTACATTTATTATAGAGCTACCTACAGTACTCACTATTCAATAGTTCCAGAATATGTTCAATTCCTACACTGATGTGTTTTTCCTCTTCTCTTTCAGATTTGGCTTTCCCTCCCCAGCATTGGTTTCTGAGCTTGATGGAAGACCCGGCTTGCAGATAGCTTCTTGAGTGGGGACCCAGTTTGTCACAGCACTCCTTGCCACTAGATGTGCTATATTTGCCACATAATTTTCACCAGCACATGTCAAAAGGGATATCCTCTCCCTTGAACAGGTTTCTGGTGTTGCAGGAGAGTTTGAATGGGCTGTCACACCAGGAGAAAACCTGTTTGGAAGTGAGAAGTGGGAGGTTGCTGACTTTGACCCAAGAGTCATGGTAAAGACAAACTGGGGTCTGTGTGTTGTAAGAGGAAAGGTTTGAGAGGTTTGAAAGAGAAATTGGTTTATTCTGAGGCTTGCTGACACAGAAGTGTAATGTACTCATGCCCTCTCCACATTAGGATGTTTATATCCAGCAATATTAATGTCACCCACCTCTGTGGGCTGTGATAAATCATCAGATTACACTAAAATAATTTATACTTCAATGATGCCTTAACTCTTTCCACAAGGAGTTCAGACTGTCCAGGCCCTGTTCTCAAGGCCAGGTTGTTCTTCCTCATCCAGAAGCTGGCCAACTGAAACACAATCAGAAGTTGCATGAAGGACTTGGTAGTAAATTGCTATTGTTGTCAGTGTTGTAAGGGCTGTCTGTATAGAGAACCTCCCAATATGGATTGTATATTGCAAGTCGCACAACCATACTAAGAATTTAATGACAGAATTTGATAAATCTGTGTGATTGGACTCAAACAACTGTATGTTATCTTGAAATTTTCACCTAAGCACATCTACAACAAGTCAGCAAACCATATACATGTGCCAAAAAAGTAGTATTGAGATGTACATCTAACTATTCCAATACTGTTGAATCAAGGCATAATGTGATAGCTCAGATTCACTAATACTAGGAATTAACTCATGTAAAGCAAGTAGAAAGTCTTCAGAGGAAACCACCAACTGCAACTGTGATCCTGAGACCATTTCAGCAATAAAAAACTGGGGTGAAACAGGATGGTGATGAAACTCAGGCAAAGTGTTCAATTGAGCTACCAAAGGAGTAAGTTAAATCCAATGATGATATAATATGATTTACCTCGTTGTCTTTCTAGCTCATCAACCTTGTGTGTAAGTGCATGAAGCAATGCATCTGCACATAGAGCATAGAAGTCTGCCCCAGTGAAATTGAATGGGCAATGGGCAGCAATTGCAGAAAGGTTGAGGTTAGGATCTAAGTTGAACTTGCGAGTCAAAGCCCTGAGAATGTCCAGTTGAGCCTCATGGGTGTCACTGACACCCAAATAGAGCATTCTGTCAAACCTAGAAAAAGTACAATGTAGAAGTAAAAACCTCTCAATAAAATGGCCATACCTTCCTGGACGTAGAAAGGCAGGATCCAACAAATCAGGGCGATTGGTGGCTCCAATCACAAAGACATCTGCACTTCCCACACCCATGCCATCAAGCTCAGCTAGGAGCTGACTGACAATTCGATCCATTACTCCACCTGAGTCTCCATGATTTCCACGTTTGGGTGCAATTGAATCAAGTTCATCAAAGAAGATGACACAAGGTTTAGCATCCCTGGCCTTCTGAAAAACCCTACGAACATTGGCTTCAGATTCACCAATATACATATTCAGCAGCTCTGGGCCCTTGACTGAGAAGAAGTTCAGTGAGCATGAAGTTGCTACTGCCTTTGCAAGCAAGGTTTTGCCAGTGCCAGGAGGGCCATATAGCAAGATGCCTGGAAATATGAGTTACTAGACACTATGAAACATTACTTTGGAAAGCACCTGATCTCTTTTTCAGTCCATCTTGAAACAATTCAGGACATTCCAATGGTAGTTGCACTGTATCGAGAATGGCATGCTTTACTTGAGCCAATCCACCAACATCTTCCCAATGGACAGTTGGAATGCTAGGTGCATTGATATTTTGTGCAAACACTGTCCTGGCTTTGAGCAGAGTAGCCTCAAAATGCTTGGCAGACAGAGAAAGCTCAGTTGCCAGCCCACTAGCACACACTCTGAGCAACAATCAAAATGTTACTTTGATAACCAACTCACTGGTGCAAGGCACAGATTCTTGTTTGTTTCACCAAGTTGGCAAGGTCCAAAGCAACTAGTGCAGCAGTTTGCACAGCAAGTGCTCTCACTGAAACATCAGAGGTGACAGGTACACCCTGTATATGCAACTGCTCTGAGAGCAGATAGAAACGCTCCTCCTCAGTCAGTGCCTAAGAGTCCTTTAGTCCAAACAGAGGTTGTATTGTTTTCAGTTACCTTGATCTCCACTTCACTAATAAAAGAGACACCATCTGGTGCTCTTCCAGATTCACTTGTTGTTGCAAGCACAATGCACTGTTGCATATGAATATTCACTGCATCATCAATGCACTGTTGCAAAGCATGTAGAACAATTGACTCTGGAGTATCGGAAAATGAGTATAGGGAGGTCGACATTTAAATAGATAGAAAGTACCATCACCAGGCTCCCTACTTTGTGTCAACTGATTCAAGGCATCGATATGGCGAAGCACCAAGATACATGGAGTGCAAGAGAAAGCACCTTCCACATACTGCCGCAGTAAACCTGTGGTCTTGACATCACTGTCCGAAATGATGTCGAAACAATTGATCTGTAATATGGCTCGTCACGGCTCACTCAGACAAAGAAGGCAATCAATCATCTGCTGACCTCCACAAGATGCATCCCAAGCTGGCGAGAAATCCATGCTGCAGTCGAAAACTTGCCAGCTCCTCTTGAGCCTGCAACAAGAACAGTCGCCCTTACACCAAATCTTGGTGCTTCTTCAAGTGACATTGCATTCGACAACTGAGAGATCTGGGCGCCAACTCCAGATGTCACTACGGGAAGCTCTGATGAGGTTCGGAGCGATGCGCAACCTGAGAGCGCCAGTTAATGCAAGAAGAGATGAAACAAGATGATACTCAACGAAGTCCGTAATACTCGGAAATGTCGGGAACTCCTGTTTGCTCAACGCCGACTTGCACTACCTTTGTTACACTCGCGTCCACAAAGCAGCCAACATTGAGCAGTGTTGGGGCCTGTCCGTGTCCCCCGAGGTTGGCGTCTTCGTGTTCCACGTTCCGGACGATAAAATAAACCAGAGCCTCGGCGGAGTTGTTCAACGCGGATGAGGTTCCTGTATACGAGTTTCGATGCGGATTCAGGGCGTGGTCGATGTTAATGCACAGTGGAATAATATCGCCATCCCTAACCAAGCGCGTCGAAGAGCCGAAGTATGAATGTAAGGCATCGATATACAGAGATTCATAGCGACGATTGCTAGAAAATGGCGAAGCCACCCGTGTTAATGTGATGCTTCTTGCCATGGGGAGAACAGGATCTCGCGCTCCGAAAGGAGAAGCACAAACAACGATCTGCAGGGGGCCACTCGGACACATGTTGTGAAGTAGAGTAGGCGACAACGTGGCACATCGCCTGTGAAAGATTGTGACAAAGCAATCGAACATCAAAGCAGAACTCACGGATCCAGGGATACTTCATCGACGGCACAAATGCGCACCATACGAAATGTGGACGAGTCCACATGGGAAGCCAAGACCTATCCTGCCGTTAATAGGAGATAGTGTAGGTGAGGAGAGGCTTACCCAGTCACCATTCAGCACTCCGAGTGCACGCAAGGCACTAGTGCGGATATAGAGTGTGACCTCATCGAGATCATAGTCAACGGGGGTGTCTAAAGCCTTGAGGGAGAAGGAAATCCCTAGGTATTGCAGTGCGTTAGGCGTCAGCGCGCATACGTTTTACTCAGTAATCTCTGAGTGCTTTACCTTTTTCATTTACTTGGGACGGGTGGCCTGGGGGGGACAGTGTTGCTGAGATCAGAAAAGATTCGCTAATTTCCAAGCTCTCGACGCCATCTTGGCTGTCGAGCATATCCGCATCTTCGGACGCGGTGTCCAACTCCTCAGATGATGCCACTATGAATCGTGTGGATCCTCGCTGTGCAATGCCTTGCTTATGAGGCAATGTAAGCCTTACTCTGTAGCTGTAAAACACTGCTGACGAAGGCTGCACAGTGTTTCCATCCATACGGAAAGTACTCGAAGGAAGGGAGATGTCTTCGCCATCACGGAAGATAACGGGGGTGTCGAAGAACAAGTTCTCAAGAGTTGATCCGTGAGTCGATGCCATCAGGTATGCGGCCTCAGTTTTTGCGGCCAAAACAACCTCCGTGAGGGACATATGCGCTGCAGCAGAAATGATGACGGGCTTGAAACCATCATCCGTACTAATCTTGAATGACTGGAAGATGTCTGGATAATTGACAAGCCACGATGGTGGGATTGCAATCCCAGAGACCTTTGATTTTGATCAACGAAAATCACGCATAATGAGAAGTACGATACGCACAGCTGAGTCACGAGCAGCCCAACAAGTTAAATTACGGATAGAATCTGAGCGCGAGCCAGTTGGATATTGGCGTTTTGACTTTATGGATACCGCAATCTGTGACTCATTGGTGAAGCACAAAGAATCCCAGATATCTTGTGCCAGGAGGACAGTTTCCGCGGTATCGGCGGGACTCTTGACATCGAAGTCAGCGTCCGTGGATGGGACGTGGCAGAAGAAAAAGCTCATGCGGTTAAGAACGTTGGAAGGAGTTTGAGTACTTGGTATACTGTATATCATGAGTGTTGGCAAATTTTGGAACCGTTTCCCTCGGATAATCCCGAGGTGACTAAACCTTACTTGCACTGGAAAGCTTACCTAAGAATCCATCTTTTCACTTTAGAGATACACCATGAGCAGAGGAACAAGAGGATTTGGTCGGGGCAAGTACCATGTTCATTAGACGTTCCAGGTTCGCTCATAAAAGACCTACTAGCTCGTGGAGGTGCCCGCGGAGGTTTTCAACAACGTGAAGCTGGTCCACCTGACACCGTGCTAGGCAAGCATATATTCAGGATATTGACGATTTACTAAGCCGCATCTGTCACAGAAATGGGCTCTTTTATGCATGCCGTCGAGGATGAGATGCTCTGCGCTTCTCTCTTGCCAGACAAAGTCCCTTATTTCAATGCTCCCATTTATCTTCAAAACAAATCTACCATCGGCAAAGTCGATGAAATACTTGGACCAATAAACGAGGTGTATCTCTCAGTAAAAATGGGCGAAGGGATGGTGGCAAGCAGCTTCAAAACGGGAGACAAAGTCTATATTGGGAGTGACAAACTACTGCCTATCGAGCGATTCCTTCCCAAACCAAAAGTGACAGGTAGCCATTATTAATCCATATTTTACATCCCTCTCATGCACACTTGCGTTTATTCAGGAATCAAAAGTATGACACCGACTTCCCATTATGTTCGATTTCTGACCCTGTTCTAGAACGTGGCCGTGGAGGTGCCCGAGGTGGCATCCAACGCGGTTGGGGAGGTCCAGGTGGTAGAGGGGTTCAGCGTGGTGGCGGACGAGGTGGACGAGGGGGCAGTGGTGGCAGAGGTGGTGATCGGGGTGGTCGGGGTGGATTCAGGGGTGGTCCTGGCGGGCGTGGCGGATGGGGTGGTCGTGGCAGTAGTAGAGGCGGTCGCGGTTCATAATATCTTGCTATTTTGCTGCTCCGCCATGACTTGTGTTTGAAAACTCGGTGATAGCTATGCGGGCATCGGCGCACGGGATTTTAGGATTTGAGGGCTTTGACTTCAGCTGAAACTGGTTTGATCTTGGTTGCCCGCTCGTGCTGAGAGGCAATTGACTGGAACTGGCTTAGATTTCTGTACAACCTGTTAACAAAGCTGTGCGCCTTACCTGCACCAGCTGCGGCGCGAGGGATACTGCACCCGATAGGGTTTGCTCAAGTTCACTATCGAGTTGTTTTGCTAGGGGGTAAATTGATGACACTCGTAGCACATAAATGATGACAGCTTACGCATGAGTTCATGATACGTAGAAGGATCCTCTGCGACGTCCATGTCCGACATGTGGTGTCGGGCGAGACTTTTCAAGAGCGCTCTCTCGATCTCCTCAGGCCTCGTCCGCCGATACCCTGCTATTTCTTTATGCCATTTCAACCTTTGATCTGATAATGACCAAATGTGCCGGTCTAGCGCTTCGTCAAACTCCAGTTCTGGATACGTTAGCACGAGCGCTCGCAGACTATCGAATGACTTACCATCTTCACCATCACAAGGGACCTCCGTGGTGCATTCGTTAATCCTTACCTTGGGACGCGCTATTTCAAGGAGGCTCTCGAGGAACTGGATACTACGTTGGTTTACAAAATTTAGGGACAGATCACGACGAACTCACCTGGTGGATGTGGGGCAAGAGCGCGCCTTCGTCTCCAGATTGCTCGTGGGCCAGCTCTCGGTCCAATCTGGCCAACAGCGCAGTCGAAAGATTTTGCTGAATGCGTCTCCAATCTTGCTCAGTTTCAATGGATACCTTATGTAGATCTTCGCGACCATCCATCACGATGTTGACATTGATCGATGATTCACGGTGTAAGTTATACTGGCTAAGTCGAGATGTTATTGTTTGGACAACTTTGGTGACACTGGCAAAGTTCCGAAAAAAAGCTGCAACATTGAAGTATTAATATTGTACCCCTAGCGTTCACTCATAGTAACTTCTACATCACAGCCCAAGTTATACTGTTTGCGTTCCCCTTATGTGTTCATTGACCTTTTGGAAACCTGGAACTACAGCGCCAGGAAGTAGTCTTGACAGGACAACGCAAGAAGAAGGGGCCGTAATCTCATCTGCACCGTCTCACGGCTCACTTTCACTGCAGGTGCAGAGAGACAGCCTCCCTATCGTAAAACACCGTACGTTTCCTGACTTTGATTGATTTTTGTTGGTTTGATCCTCCCCTTCTAGGCGATAAACTGTTGTATTGTGTCGAAAAGTATGCAGTCACCATAGTAGTCGGGCAAACTGGTTCGGGGAAAACGACGCGTGTGTTATTTATTTTGTGAGGATGAATTGACTCAAGCTTCTCAAGAGCTCCCTCAGTACTTGCTAGAATCGGGATGGGCTGCGGAAGGAAATGTAATAGCTTGCACGCAACCCCGACGCGTCGCTGCAACGTCAGTTGCCACCCGTGTGGCTGCAGAAGTTGGGGTGGTCCTTGGTGAAGAGGTACAAACGGGACTGATACGAATAACGTGAACATTCACGGGTAGTTTTTTCACTTTACAGGTTGGCTATACCGTTCGATTTGAAGACGTCACCGACAAAGAGAAGACACGGATACGCTACATGACGGATGGAATGCTATTTCGAGAGACCCTTCTCGACCCCCTGTTGACTCGCTACAGTGTGATAATGGCCAGTATTCGATGTTGTGCCTACTGCTTTCGTCTCTCACACTATTTCGTAGATTGATGAAGCCCACGAACGAAGTCTGTACACTGACTTATTACTGGGAGTCCTGAAAAAGTTTGTTAGTTGTACTCTACCGACTCACATTCGTTGAATTCTCGCCCTGCGGATAGGATCAGACGCAAACGCCCTTCTCTCCGCCTTATCGTATCGTCTGCGACCCTCGACGCCACGTCGTTCCATGAGTACTTTTGCTCACCAGCTTCGCCAAATGAAGCTACGATAGTCAGTCTGGAGGGAAGAATGTATCCAGTGGAGGTCGCCTATCTAGAAGAGCCCACCCTGGACTACGTCAGAACGGCTGTCGAAGTGGCATGGAACGTCAACCTTCAGGTGTGTCTCGCGCCCCGTCATTAACTGTCTCTTAGCATACAGGAACAGCAAGGACCCGGAGACATTCTCATCTTTCTGACGGGGCGAGAAGACATTGAGCGTTGTTTAGAGGAATTGACGGAGCTCTTGCCCACGTACGCACTCAACCTTGCACTCCTTGCTTCGGAGCTGAAAATTATCTTTCGCACTCAGGTTACCTCGTAGCGCTACACAGATGATCCCTTTAGCCCTCCACTCAGGTTTGAGCACTGACGCGCAACTCAGGGTGTTTAATCCGGCAGAACGTAACACTCGTAAAATCATTGCTGCGACCAACATTGCTGAAGTGTGTTCCCTCTCCTATCTACTCGCTGATGACATTTTGAACATAACATTCTAGGCGAGTGTTACGATTGATGGCGTAAAATTCGTTGTCGACTGTGGATTTGTCAAGGCAGGTCTTGTCTACTCTGGATGAATGTGTTGCCTACGGTTCTCCCAGATAAGGACTTACAATCCAACGTCGCTTCTCTCATCACTCTCCGTTGTCCCAGTTTCCCTTGCGTCTGCCACACAAAGAGCTGGCCGTGCTGGCCGAACATCTCCCGGTATATGTTACAGGTTATATCCAGAATCTATTCTGGCATCTCTCCCTGCAAGTACACCACCTGAAATCACTCGCACGGACATGACCACACCGATCCTCCAACTTAAATCTCTAGGGATTGACGATCTGATGAAGTTTGAATGGATTTCTGTTCCACCTGCTGAAAGTGTCCTACGTGCACTCGAAGGCCTCGTGGCTGCTGGTATGGTAGGGGAGGATGGACGGCTAACTCCCATTGGCCAGCAGGTTGCAGAGTGTCCTGTTGAACTGGGTGTTGCTCGCATGGTGCGCCTAAATTAGACAGCCTGTGACGCCTTCTCAACTCTCTTTAGTTGTTCACTTCGAAAGAATTCCGATGTGGAGAGGAAATTCTGACCATCGCGGCCATGGTCTCTGTTCAAGTATGTCTCAGTTCTTCCCTTAACCCTTTGTAGTTGGACTGGAGAATTACAGGACGTGTTTGTGATACCGGACGGAGCCCCAGGAGCCCTCGCTGAACTCGAAAGGCGGAAATTCACTGCCGAAGAAGGGGTATGTTGCTAGAGCTTGTAATCCGCCCGTTATTCATATCGTGTGAAGGACCACCTTACACTCCTGAACGGTATGTCTCTTTTTAAGGGTCCCTGCACGATGCTCACTGTTGTGACAGTGTACAACGCATTCACCAGATATGGACAATCGTCGTCCTGGTGTAAATCACATGCGCTCAACTTCCGTGCTATGTCCAGAGTAGTATCCATTCGCTCCCAGCTGAAAAAGTACATGATGCGATTTGATCTGCCGTTGCAAAGTTGCGAAGGAGATGCGAGACGACTAAGGCAGTGCCTGGTGAGTGGGTACTGGCGGAATGTTGCCCGGTGGGCAGCAGATGGAACATATCGCTTAGTTAGGAGTAATCAAGTAAGTTGTCACTCATTACACTCAGTTATGCATCTTTTATCTCTACCCAGGTCCTGCATATTCATCCAACATCTGTGCTGTTTACCCGAAAGCCTCGATCAGGATGGGTGGTCTTCCATGAGCTGGAAGAGACCAAGAAAACTCAGTATGAGGTTTACCAAACACAAACAATTAACTTGCTGACATTTCGACTGAAGGATCAGAGTGATCACAGAAATTGAACCTGACTGGTAAGCAATGTCCTAATAACCTTGGTTCTACTGTGGTGACTGGTGATGCACAGGCTTCTTGCTTATGGTCATAGATTTTACAGTGGACATGCACAACTCCAATGATGTGTGTGTGTGTGCAGTGTGCATATTCTTGGTATATTGACTATACTATGTTTGGAAGGGTTGAGTAAGCACATATTGCAGGTCAACTTTGCTGGCTTGTTGTTTGTACACCAGTGCCAGTTTTCACCTGTTGAATTTGAATGTCAAACCTGGCCAACTGAGATTACTGGTGTTGGCTTTGTACATCAATACTTGGTGTGATTGTGTGAGTGAACTTGTGTTGAGTGGAGGTTTATGATGTTGTAAAATGGCTGTCACTGGACAAATCAATGCTTTGCAATATACTAATATAGCATGGTGTAAGTAGAGGAGGAATGTGTGCATCATGGTGATGTTGTGTCCAATCCTGGTCCAGGGATCTCTGGAGGGTCTGAAGGATCATGATGTCAGGGGAAGGGTCACAGGTTCTGGGAAATTCAGAGGGGGGTCA
>KN819331.1:950353-970809 GCA_000827475.1 Paxillus involutus ATCC 200175
TTGACATGTGTTTTGGTGGATTGAAGCCATATTGCAGGTAGTACTATTGGTACTATTACTACCAAACTTGTACTACTACGATTGCCTACTGAAACATCGTGCTGAACACAACGTCTCGTCCCAACAGATTTATACCCATTTCTTGCACGGGCAAAGCCCAGTCACAAGTCAGTTGGCTGCCATGGATACTCTCTTCAGCAGGAGGAAGCAACGGCCTCGCAACTCTTCCCTATCAGGCCAGGACTTGGCTGACTCGGTCCCCTACGACAGGCTCCCCTCAACTCGTTCTCCTTTGACAGTCGGAACCATCTCTCAAGGTCTACGTGGCACACCCTCAACCTCTGTCATCTCCGCTCCTCTTACCAATCCTACTCTCACCGCTCATGGCACCGACTTGAACTCGAACTTCCAGAACCTACAGCGTTCCAGATTAGAGAGGGATAGAGCAAACACCGCATCTACAGGAAACAGACCGGATTCCTCTTTCAGCACTGCAGACTCCTCAACCCTTTACAATGAATCTGTCGTGTCCTTCACCGGCAAACGCCCCAAGACACCTGCATCCCACCACAAGCTTCGCAAAAGCGAAGCCTCCACTTCTTCTGGTCGACGAAGTCCTTCAGGCTCCGAGTTTGGTTCTATCCCTGTCCCAGCTTCCCCTAGTGTTTCGAATACCACACTTCGAGCGACCCACGCCCCAGACAACCCAAGTTCACGCTTCTCCAGCGCCACAGTACATTCTGACAGCCACTCCAGCCACCTTTCACATATCTTTCACAAGCAACATACCGAAGAGTTTGATTTTCCCCGACCAGACAACGATGAAGACATCGAGGCTCTCTTCGCCCGCGTCGCTCAACAGCGTGATTTACATAACATGGATAACCTCCATATTGATCAGAAGTGGAACATAGTCTTCGCCGCAGAACAGATGCGATGGCAGGATGAAAAAAATAGAGGCGAACAGGCTCGGAAACAGGGTGAGACGGGGCAGGCGGGTATTTCTGGTGAACGGTCACCGGAGTGGTACATACGCAAGTTTATGGACGGTACTATCACCGCGAAGCAGGCGTCGAGTGTCTGGGTGTCGTTGCGGGGGCATGAGACAAGGTAGGATCGACCCCGCTGGGTGCCTGATGTGACTTATGGTGTTTCCCAGCTGGCTTGACCATTTTATTGATCTTCGAGGTACAGCCGTACTGGCCCAGTCGCTAGCTCAGATTAGTCGCAAACCCAAGAGGTAATTTCCGAACCTGTCCCGTCGTCGCATACACTCACTCAGTCACAACTCAGGAGTTCAGATGACGTTCATCTGGAACAGGAGGTCGCCAAGTGTTTGAAGGTTATTTTTAACAGCACTGTAAGTGGCCTCACTGGCTTGGGCGTCCGCTTTCATGTCACGGGTACTGCAGGTCCGAGTCCGAGAAGCTATGAAAATTCCTAACGTCGTCACTCAAATAATATCTTCCCTCAATGCTCCTCATCTCCCAACACGTCGGATTATCCTCGAGGTGCTCTTGTCGGTCGTCTACTGCAGTAGGGATTCCTTAGAGCTTGTCTTTCATGGTCTTGGGGCTCTGAGTCAAGCCAACGGTGACACAACCGGGTGTTATGATTATTGGTTCCAATCTCTGGAAAGTGCACTCCAAGGGAGAGGGAAAATGGGTAGCCTTGTCGGTGCCAGCGACGAATATAAGCGCACCGGCGGAGATGGAGGGACATTGACTGATTACGCTGTGAGTATTTCTCCCCCTGCCCTACCCTCGTCACTCATGCCCCGGTCTCAAGCTGGTCAACATCGGCCTCATAGTCCGTATCATGGACGTTGTGGACGACCTTGACGTGCGCTTACACCACCGCGCCCTAATGGACTCCGCGGGCCTTCCACGTATCCTCGCCCTCTGCCGCGAGCTCGGTGTTTCTGCCATGGGAAAACAACTCAATGAGCTCGAGACCATGCTCGAGGAAGATGAACAACGCCTGCGCGAACGTCAAGACACCATCGTCCTCGCCAGCTTCTCCAACCCCGAGCATCTATGGAACGCCCTATGTGCACGGACGGAGGGATCCCGCGCAAAGGATTACTTTCTTTCCATCATGCGCCATTTGTTATTGCTTCGGGAGGAAGGTCCACAGCTTGCGTATCATTATCGCCTGCTGGATTCTTTGGTCTCGGATATCGTCATGGATGGGAAACTGGCGACTGCAGAACATAGACTTGGTCATTCGGTGCAAAGGTTGATCGCTCAGATGAACGAAGTTGACAGGTCGCAAGCGGCAGAGGATGAAGCTGCTGAAGCTCGCGCACAGGCTCTCCGTCTCAAACTTGAGAAAGAGGTACTCGAGGAGGAGATATCGCAGGGTCTCGATGGGCTCGTTGGGCAACTCAAAGATAAGATATCTCACCTCGAACAAAAACTGGCCATTGCCCGCGAAACGACCTCCCGACTCCAAAACCAGCTCGAGGCACAAAAGGCTGGGTACGAGGAGCAGATCGCCCAGCTTGAGGCACAGATTATGGAGCTTTTTAGGATGTTGAGGGAGCTTGGCAAAGGGATGGATACGATCATCGAGTCGAACTCAGGGTCAATGGATCGGAAGACGCTCATTGAGGTATTGAACAAACACCTGGAGCGGGCGAAGACTATCAGTATCCTCGAGGGTAGGGGTCGGAAGAAAAAGAAAGGCGCTGGTGGTGGGGAAGGTGAGGACGAGTCTGAGGGGTCCGAAGAAGAATCCATGGATGTGACTCCCAGAAAGACAGACGGGAGGAAGGGAGGTAACTCTGTACGTGGCAAGCACAACGTAATGACGAAATCTGCTCGAGTATCTGCAGCCCAAGTTGGTCGTGACTCCCAGTTCATGGATGCCGATGAGGCAGATGTTCGGGAGCAGATCCAACACCAGCTCGCTGCAGGAGTTAAGATTGTAAGTCCCTGTACCGGGGTCTCTGTGTCGGTGTTGATGATGCTGGCAGCTCTCTCCGGAAGGTGGACTCATGGCTAGCCCTCGCAGTATTCGGGGCTCTCCAAGACGTACAAACCGTCCCATACCTGGCGATGATACCTCTTCATTACCTCGTTCGTACCGTTCCAACAACCTCCTTATACCCCGCCCCGAGGATTCCTTCGATCACAGTGATTACGACTCATCCATGCGCGGAGACGAACACGACGCCGGGAGTGAATTCGGACAGTCAACTCGCAGTGTCTTCAGTGCTCTCACCGACGACACGCATCCTACCTCTGTCAGCTCAGGTAGCAGCTCCACAGAAAGCTCACGCGGTGCTCAACCACAATCGTTTACCGAGCAACTTGCGAAACGACTTCATGTCCATGGACGTGCGCCTTCGATGTCAGACGGTAGTCCGACGCCCTCCCCTCCCCTCCCCTCACTTCCCGAAGAGTCAGACTCGGCCAACGCCCCATCACCTCCGTCTCCGCCGCCGCCGCCGCCGCCGCCGCCTCCTCCTCCTCCGCCTCCTCCGCCGCCACCACCACCGTCCAAAGACGACGCCAATGACGATTCAAGCTTGCCGCCACCGCCCCCGCCACCGCCCCGCCCCGCCCCTCCCATTGGTTTCCTCGGGAATCCCTCCGCATCCGCAGGTTCCTCACTCCCTCCCCCTCCGCCACCACCCCCTCCGCCTCCCGTGAGAGGAATTGCCTCGGCGGCAAGTTCCGCCCCCAACTCCGCCCGTGCATCCATGCTTCTTGGTGCCAATCTCTCTGTCATGTTTACCCCCCGCAAAGATATGCCATACACACCCGGAATTAAAATGAAGCAGCTGCAGTGGGACAAGCTTCCCCAACAACAAGTCACAAAGACGCTATGGAACGACGAGGATGCACAGAAGGAGCAGGATATGTTGAAGAAGCTGCAGAGCGATGGTGTGTGGTCGGAGATGCAGGAGGGCTTCAAGGCGAAGCAGCTGATGATCAATTTGATGGGTGAGCTAACCTTCGGGACTTCGTATTTTTTGTCTGACTTGTTTGTTCCAATAGCTCGACAAAAGCAGGCTGAACTGAAAAGTGTTCTCGATCCTCAAACCAAGAAACGAGTTGGTGCGTCTTCCCGATTCGCTGACTTGGAACATATAGTCATGAGGTGGATGTTCGTGTAGAAATTCTAATTCAGCGAGTCAGGAAGCTCGAACCGGAAGAGATTGCGCGACGGATACAGCAATTTGACCAAGAAACTTGCACTGAGGTTTTCCTGAGCGAGCTCAAGCCTGTCCTACCGACTCCCGAACAGGTACGATCTCTCTGGCCTTGAGAGCCCTTTCATCTTCACTGACTCGTCACTTAGGTTGGCAAGCTCAACGTCTACCGGAATGCCGAACCGGAAGAACTTGCTGGCTTGCACGCGTCAGATCGTCTCATGGTTAAGCTCATCCAAATCGAGCGACTGGGTCCGCGAATAGAGAGCATGCTCTACAAATGTAAGTTTGAGGAGCAGTGGTCACTTCTCGACGAGGTAAGGCTCTTCGCCAGCTATTTCTTGATGCCTCCTTGAGCCAGTATTGTAGGGTGCAAGGAAGGTCAGTCAAGCTAGCGAGGCGTTGCTGCACGCCAAGCAGTTCAAGGAAGTGCTGAACGTACGTTTACGCTTGTATTTTGGCTTGGCTGACGCTGAGCATTTTTTATAGCTCATTCTTATGATCGGCAATTATATGAACGGGACTGGCATCAAAGGTGGCGCATTTGGTTTCCGTGTCAGCAGTATCAACAAGGCATGTGATATCATCTGCTAAATCCTTCTCTCCACCTGCTCACCCTCCAGATAGCTTGTAGATACCAAGTCTGTCAACAACACTACCCTTTTGCATTTTCTGGAAAGGACCGTCCATAAACACTTCCCTGAAATGGAAGAGTTCCTAGACGAGCTGAACAAACCGGCGGAAGCCTACCGAGGTTTGAATCCTTCACATACCATATAATAATTCCTCTAACCCCGCGCAAAGTCAATACTCAGGATGTCCGAAAAGACCTTGTCGTTCTCCGAGACGGCCTCAAGCGCATCCGACAAGAACTTAACGACCACTACATCGACATGGCTCAGAACGACGGGTTCAGTAGGCATCTATGGCAATTTGTTGGGAAGGCCAACGCGAAGCTGGAGGACCTTATTGACGATGTCAACCATGCCGAAACCACCTTTACCGAGGTCGTTGCGTATTACGGTGAAGACGACAAAAACCTATCGTCGACAGAGTTCTTTGCGATCTTCAAGACCTTTGTCATCTCCTATAGAGTGAGTTCGGTTCTTAGTGACAGATAAAATAGTGTTGGTGACGACACTCTCCAGAAATGCATGTCAGATAATCAAAACGCGGCTGAGGAGAAGCAAGCGATGGAGAAGCGAAAACGGGCCATGGCAGAGTCGAGGATGCACAGGCAGAATGCCCAGGAGCATCCTGATCCGCAGGAAGAAGACAATGCCGTGTTGGACAATTTATTGGAAAGATTGCGCAACGGTGATACCATGGGACGCAAAGCGCGTCGAACCCGGCCGACGAGACCAGAAGGCAGACCCGTTGTCCCGCTCATCGCCACTAACGGGACCGACGACACTGCAAATGTAGCGCAAGACATGTTGGCTGCTCTTAAAGCCAACGGCTTTGGTCCGGGGTTGGCTTTGCCTTCATCCCCGACATCTACGGCACCGAGGCGGAAAACGCGAAGGAGGACGCAGGGATTGGTAAGTGAGGCCCACTCTGAGGTGGCATCACCAGTGGCTGGCCTGCCTGGCCTCCCCACCTTATCGGACCTGGCGCCGGATTCGGAGGCAGCCTTGGACCTGACATTGACATCAGCATGATATTATTGCTTTATTAGCCGAATATTTTTCCATCTGTACTGGGTATCTGCCTGCATTAATTAGTTTTACATCATCTGCATTCCATCTCTCCATGCCGCCGATCTGCCAGTGTCTGACCAACGAGTTAGCGTGTCCCGCCAAAGTTTTTGGAATGTGGTTCGAATAAAACTGACGGAGACCTACGAATCTCATCTCATTTCTTCCAACTCCATACTTTCAGTCACTCGCCTCTAGATGTTGTCCTTCAAGTTGTTAGCCCTCTTACTTTCTCTCTGCGCTGGACCTCCTGTGCAAGCACAGTCCAACGCCTCAGTTGGGATCGAGGCTATCATTGCCCACTTCCACCAGTCTGAACTCGTCCCAGCTCTTCTACCTCTCTTTGCCCCAACCGCCCTACTCGCTGCCTCTTACAAGGGCTTTGGCACCATCTCCCCCGGTCAGCCATTAACTAAAGATCGTAGGTGCCTCACAAAATCCAGCAGAGAAAATTATCGGTGACGCGATATGTACATTTCTAGAGGTCCTGAACGAGCCGAGCCTTTCAGTGACGCCCGCCAACTCATCTGTGGTGCTCAAGGGCAAGTACACCATATTGATGGCAGACGCAGGTCCTCCAGGAACAGTCGGAAACCATGGTCAACGACGACACTGGCTCGTCAACGGAGCCACTATCTCTGGTATGTTGACCGTCGCATTTCTGAGGTGAGGTGGACTGCATGTTTGGAAACAGGTACCAATGTATCCATGGTCGGCGCCATGGCGGTCACCCAGTACTTGCCCCCTAATCCTCCTGTAGGGAGTGGACCACACAGGTTAGCCTCATCCTGGGACGGGAGTTGTCAAATAAGAGTCGGGGAACTTAGCGGACTACATTTCAGATATCCAATCCTTCTATTCGTCCAACCTGCAGATTTCATAGCCCCGCCAAGCCTTTCGAAGCCGAACATGGGTGGCGGAATTTTCGTAGTTGAGGACTACGTCAGGGTGAGTTGTTAACTTGTGGGGGCTTGCTCCGCCGGTTAGCTGAACGATTTATGTTGTAGTCCTCAAAGCTCGGCCCCCTCGTCGCGGTGAGTGTCCATTGCTTGTCTAGCCACCGACGGGGGGTTTAACCGTCGTTGCAGGCAACCTATTTCACATGTCAGGAGGGTGTCGCAACGTTCTCCGTGCCACCAACGAGCGCAGTGGCTTCTGAGACGCTTTCCGGTTGGAACAACAAGGTTGCAACCAAAACGGCCGGGGCAGCCGCGGAAAAAACCAACTCTGGACTCGTTGCGACGGGCAAATCGTTAGCCTTGTTTCTAGCTCCGATCTTGGGCTTCCTGGCTCTGTGACCTGATGACCCCTTGTCGAAATATGCCGAGTGTATGTAGCATGCCTGTCTGTCATAGAAGTCTACGGTTTATTGTGGGATAAATATGATTCTCGAAGACGTGACATGCAAGACCGTATAGAGATAAACCGGGAAAGATCGACAGAGCGGTGATAGCAGCCGGGGTCAGTTTGAAATTGCATCAGCTCCCATAGCGCTCCCGAGCCTGTGTTTGGAGCAGTAGTGAGTAAGAATTTGCGGCATGCTATTGTCGTCTTTGTCATCCGAGGTCCCGTCACACTCACCACATCCTGAACCATGTGCACATAGCCAGAGTAGCCTTCGGCATATTTGCCCATCTCTTTGGCTTTGCTGGCGCCGAGGCCGACACCTTGTGCATATATGGCTGTTTGGCTGGAGAACGCGGTCAGCGAAATCAGGCAAGAATACCAATGAAA
Source organism: Paxillus involutus ATCC 200175 (assembly GCA_000827475.1). Classification (NCBI taxonomy): domain Eukaryota; kingdom Fungi; phylum Basidiomycota; class Agaricomycetes; order Boletales; family Paxillaceae; genus Paxillus; species Paxillus involutus. The sequence goes on from KN819331.1 coordinate 957,944, forward strand.
TGAATACATTGGGTCGACGCGACCGTCGCCTTCCGTGCCCAAACCAGAGCCCTCTTTCCACCCCATCATCTTCAACAGCTTGTTGCCGACATTGTTTTCGTCCTTGCCAGGAGCCAGGGGAGCGAGAGGCGGGGATGGCGGAGGCGGTGGTCCTTCCGCAAATCGCTTCTTCTTAAGGACAGTTGTCGTGTTTTCGGGCAATGGGACGTCTGGTTGGTTATGCATGGTCCGCCGTTCGGAAGCACGATCACGATACTTCGGTTGTTCAGCTTCGGCTGCCGTAGCAGCAGATGCTTTCCGCGCAGCTTCGATCTTTTGACGTGCAACATCGCGCAGATTCGCGTCCTTGAAATTTTTCTAGAGGATTTAATGGTATTCGTATTCGGCGGTTGCGTGCGATGAGGCAAGACAGAAAAAGGACAATCGTTAGTCCCATCTCGAAGACAAGTACATGCAATGGAATGAAGAAGCGAGCCTTATGGAGATCCGATTCCTTATTGTGACGCTTCAGCTGGTCGTTAGTCTTGAACTGCCTCGCACATAGTAGGCACGTCAGAGCGATCGTATCGGAGAACTCGAACTCGACTTCAACGGGATCTGAAATTGCGACTGTCGACAGCCCGTTGGAAACTGCCGAGGGATGCAGAACTGGAACCTGAGAATTGGGCAGGTGAGCGTTGAGTTCTTCGGTGTTTGGTACGCTGAGGGAAACCCTGGGTACCGAAGCTTGGGCGCTTGAGCCTTCCTTGAGCTCTTCTTGGACTTGGTTCCATTTCTGAATGTTGGTGGCGGTCTGTGCAGATGTCATTCTCCGGCAAATCACCGCACGTGTCCCAAGTCGGCCCATACCTTTTTGCTGGCAATCAATGGTGCTACCTTCTTGACGGCAGTAACTATCATCGGCGTTAATGACTCTGGAAAACGGGTATATGCTACAAGACCATGAACCTTTGTCATCTTCAGCTGCAGGTGCTGGCCCCTCATCTTCGTCACCAGCTGCAAAGTCCTCTGCAGAAAATCCAAGCGAGAGTGTTTTCGGCCCTGAAAGCGATGCTGAAGGCTTGTTACCAGTTGCTCCTGCCTTGAAGTTGAGCGTAACTGGTTTGTCGGAGACGGGTAATGCAGACGGTGCAGGTGGCTTTTTAGTAACCTCGTCTGCACAATGTCAGAAAGTCACGCCGTGTATGCAACACTGTGAACGCACCCTTTGCTTTTTTCTTTTTCTCCTTTTCCTTCGTAGCCTCCACCGCCGCCACTCCTTGTGCCGGAACAGGATCTTCTACCTGAAACTCCAGCACAGCAACAGTTGCCGACTCATCCCAGTACTTGACAAAGGTATTCTCGACTCCACCAACATTAAGAGATGATGGGATAGCACTTTCGTCACGGAGCATATAGTCTGCAACTGGTTGAAAGGAGTATGGGTGTGCAAATGACGCAGCAACGGGCTTGTCAGAGATCCTGAAACCTGAAGGATGTATTTGTGGTGACATGCTGTTGGCCAAGACCGTAGATGCCGCCTGCGACACATCAGTATACGTTTTTGAGACATAGCCTAACCTCGATTACCTGGATGTCCACAAATTCAACAAAGGCGAACTGGAAGCTGGCCATCGTCACCTTGTCCTTGACCAGGATAATTCGTTTCATGCCCCTGTGACCATCCTTCCCAGGCCCTGCGGAACCCATCATAGCTTGGGCAATGGCCTGTGGACCCGAGAGAGAATCCAATCCACGGAAGAGTAACACAGCAGCTGGAGCATTACCGATATCACGAGTGCCATCGTTCATGTTTTGCCGACGACCTTTATCGTGAGGCATAGCACTCTGTGAATAATCGATTTTTACTCTCCGTCCGTTATGCGGAAGGCCTGACTCAAGTGCCTTGTAGAAAGCAGCCTTCGCCGAAGCGCCATGTGATGCTGGAGGTGGAACTTGGATAAACGGGAACAGAGGGTCCACAAATGCACGGGCATGTTCCACGCTCGCGAACTGGGCAAAACCGAAGCCCTTGGAAATACCTTCAAAAATCCAACAGCCACACACGTCAATGCACTAAACAATATATAAATGCGAATGGGGCAAGTGCCTGATGATCTATCTCTTATGATGGTGACGGTCTCGATGTTGCACCCGTTGCTGGAGAGGTATGCCTGCAGCTGAAGTACGAAGATGGATTTTAGTTTCGTATTGAAAGACATGTAAAGTGTATCGACAAACATCCGCCTCAGAAAAGTCGGGGTCTAGGCCCAGGAAAATGACGTGCGAACTGGCTTCGCTAGGGACCAGGCGCTTCTTACTTTGGAAGCCCTTTCCAGGTCGGTCGTCGTTTGAATGGTCGGGTGTGTAATCGGTGTGTCTGCCCTGGTTATGAGGACCATAGCCAGCATCGTAACCAGCATCGTCATATGGCTGGTTGTCGTATCCCTGTAGTGTGAATGAACAAGTGAAGTCGGACATGGTAATGCAAACACGGACGCCGTTGTTATATTTTCTGCGCTTGCCATCGCCATAATAGTCATCTTCTCGGGCTCGAGCATTTTCTCTACTATCTCCTGTGCCCCAAGAGCCTTGATCACCCCAATAATCTTTACCCTTGTCCCAATCTCGATTGTAGGCCATTGTTGTGAAGAAGAGGGAAGGTGGTGGGTAGAGAGAGCCACACCAAACTGCGGTTATATTTATTTTAATTTCCATCTTTGGTCTAAGCAGACCAAACAAAACACAACAACCCAGTGCGTTACTTTGTTCACTTCCACCATCATGGCCGCTGCGAGTATGTCCAAAAGCTTCCCCTCGTGCTTTCCAACACTGACGGAGACTTGACCACTTGGCAGGCTATTTAAAGGTCTCCAGGAATACCAGCTTTTCAGCCCATCGCTGACGTTCCCTTGAATCTACAGGTCGATCCCGCAATTGAGCGATGGAATCGCATGGTGAGCAGTCTACATACAGTCGCCGCGGGTGATGTTGAAAGAAACTCTACAGCGTGAAGATGTCTACAAGCACTTTAGATTCACCCGTCGCACCACCCTGATCTCGCTGACCGGTTTCGTGTTTGTTCCTGGGGCAATTTACTACCTCGCATCACAAACGCACGTGAGTGCACTTGTCTATCAAGCTCTCATTTGCTTAACATCCTTGCATACCATACAGCTCAAGTACAAGTGGACAGGAAGGCGCAAAGACGAGGCCCTTACTCAGTCGTGAATATATACCCTATATAGAGTTGACAATTCATGTTCTTTTCAGCCTCGCATGGACAGTCTCGTCTAAAACTGAGCGCACCACTTGTAGAGATAGTTAATACATCAATCTCGATGACCTAAATCTAAAATCGCTTGCAGAGCTCTATGGCGATCTTGCATCCCCCGCCTACCATAGTACTTAGCAAAGCGTGAGCTGGTGCCCGCTGAGAATGATGCTCGACCGCAGTATCCAGATGCTCTAGTTCATCGTCTCGCAACTCTTTGATAACGTCTCGCAGTAGAGGTACGCTAGGGTGTGACGTCGGTAGCGACTCGAACTCTTTCAGTTGACTTCGAGCGTGAACGTGTCAGTGAGGTTCGGCAAGGCTCGCAGAATGTGTACGTACTCGTCATAATGTTCGCCAATGACAGTCTCGACAGCCTCCGTACATGCCATTGCAGCCTCTTTGCCTAGCAGTGCTGTAACCACTCCTAGGCCGTAACCGGCAGCCTTGGCCACGTCAGAAAGAATTGTCGGCCGCACCTGATGCTGGACTTGAAGCTTGTTCATGACAAAGAGATGTCGCTTCTCCTGATCCCACATTTCCTATATCAAGGTTGATAGGTCAAATTCAGATACCTGCACTGGGAGAGCCACGCCGTGCTCACCTGAATTAATGCTCCCACTTTCACATTCCGTCCTAGTACGGCCATTTGTCCCCAGTAAATATGATTTGCGGCAATCTCTCCAGCCTGGTCGACGCGCAATGCCCTCCGCAATCCATCCCGCTGTTCAGGAGTAATATCCTGAGGTGTAGTAGTTACTCCAGGATTATGCGCGTGGGCAGGATCTGTATAGAACGCAGACGCTCTGGTCGCTAACGAGCGAGTGATCGTTTTGGGTGTATGGCGAACACTTAGCATGACGAGAAGTGGTGCACAACGCGATACCATGCATGTCAATTATATAAATCAAAAAAAATACCTCCGCTCGTAAGAGGTAAAAGGTAAATTATATAGCTATACTGAGAGAACGAACCAGTGCTGGATAGTAGAGCGTCCATAGGTGCTATCTAAGTCTGGTCATGAACGATATGGCTGGCATAAGTCTGATCACGTCGAGCGAAGAGCATGGTGCAGATGCCCGGGTATTTATTGAACATTGAACATTAAGTTTTGAGTTTTGAGGAAGAAGCTTGAGATTATACATGATTCCCTGCAGTGGATGATCTATCGACTAGACACCGTGATCGTCTTGCTCACCTTATAGACACTGACATTTAGCACACGTGCCTTCCGAGTCGTAGTTCGGTCAAGAATCGACACCCTGGACATGGATTATCCGCTCATCTCATCGCTTTCAACACTATCCGAAACTCAAAAGGCATCACTCGCAAAAGGTAAGTACCCCGTCCAATTCATCTCGTCAGCTCATCACTGTGTCTCGAGGCGGTTTCAAGGATATATCGGATGTCCTTCTGGCCCCTGCCACCGACATCTCACGAGCTTGCCGAATCGCCCCTCAAGAAGCAAGCAAGATCATCACTCTTATCTGCCGAGAACGCTCTCAGCCTCTTCATCCACTTCGAGAGTTTCTGTCGGAGGGCAACGAGAAATTCATTACAGGGGACACAGAACTTGACTCCATCCTCGGCGGTGGCATCAAAACTGGTATGGTGTGGGAGGTAGTTGGTGAGAGGTGAAGCACTTTACAGTTAGAACCCACGTCAAGTTCGGAACACTAAGATATTTGAACTAGCGCTGCTGGCAAGACTCAGCTTGCTCTGCAGCTCTCTCTGTTTGTTCAACTACCCCCCGAGGTTGGCGGCGTCTCAGGCTCCGCATGTTACATTACTGTCGCCTCCCATCTCCAAACCACACGAATGGAGCAAATTCTCAACGCCCACCCTCTCCTCTCACCTTCGTTGTGCAGCTTTTCCAACGTAAAGACCGTGCAGACGCCTACCATCGAGAAGCTCATCCACATCCTATCAACATTCCTCCCTCAATATATCAACACGACGTCCGAGAATACATCCTCGAAGCCTTTGAAACTACTAGTTATCGACGCTCTCACTGAACTCTTTCACTCTCTTGGAAAAACGACAACAAAGACACTCGTCGAGCGCTCCCGGCGAATATCTGAAATATCCACTCTTCTCCACATCCTCGCGAGCAAATACTGCCTCGCTGTGCTAGTCCTCAACGAAGTCATCGATGTCATCGACCGCGAGCCATCTACAGGTGGTCCCGGAGTAAGCTACCGAGACCAATCGAAATGGTTTGGTCGCCCCGACAGCATACCCGGCGACGACAGGAAGGAAGCCGCCCTAGGCCTTGTGTGGGCCAACCAAGTGAATGCGCGCATATTCCTCACTCGAACTGGAAGGAGACGGTGCTTGGAGAAGAGCGAGATCCCTCACAAGCGGTCGATGACCCAGGACGGAATGCCAATCGATGACCAGCCGGTCTTGATCAGGCGTCTGTCTATCGTGTTTAGCTCAGTATCAGCGCCCATCTCTTGCGACTACATCGTGACGGAAGAAGGGCTTTCTGTCATTTCAAGGAGCACCGCCTCATTAGTCTCGTCGCATTCAACTAGTATGCATCCCCCACCTGCACCTTTTCCAGTCCTTGTGGGCGTACAAGATCCATCGATGACAAGCTCCGCTGTGGGAAAGGGAAAGCAGAAGGTTCAGGTGGCACCCTTAGACGTTGGCTGTGTCGCAGATACCTTCGCTGCAGAGTATAGACCACTGACCCCAGAAAATGAGGCGGAACCGGCAGACGATGATGACGAATGGAATGCTTTCTGGGCACAAAACTCCCTACCCGACGACGCATATAGTCAGATTGACTTACCTTGCACATCAAATACACAATGAGAGCTGCGGTATCTCTGAACCAATGCTATATGTATTACTTCCAACCACCCAAGGTACGACAAACCAAGTCTTGAGGAACCAGTCCTCAAGTACAAAATCTACAGCTACAGGCAGGATGCACGAAATACAACGAAGCCAAAGGCTTCTTATACAGGAATATTACTCCACTTCTCGTATCTCGACGTTACAGAGTCTTTGGAGTGTTTCGACAATGCCTTGGAAGGATAAGGCGTATAGTTGGTCTCGTCATCCAGGGGGTGGCTGTGAGCAGCAAAATGCGAACTGGGAGCCTTGGTAATTTTGTACCGCGGAGTGACTTTGGCAACTCCGGGTAACTTGTCGATCCATGAGATGACAAAGCCGACCAAAGCTTAATACGAGAGAGCCGCATCAGTCTCACTGTCACGAGCCTCGCTTGTTATACAACTTACCGAAGATCGCACACATGTATGCCATTGCGAGCTGCACATTAGCTAACATGCAGGGTTTGCGCGCATGCACGAAATCGTTGCACGAGGCTACGGCACCACCCTGTCGCGCGTGGAATGTCAATGAGACTGCCAGAACTGCCAAAGCGTCAGAGCAAAGTATTGTGGAATACAGATATCACATACCAGCACCCAACAGCCAAACAGAACCGAACATTCCGACATTTCTGGTGTTACTAGCTTCTTCATCTCGGTTAGCGAATTGGTGCCACAGACTAGGGGCAGGTGAGCGAAAGCTGGCGTAGAGGTCAGAGTTGACTCACCAACCCGTAATTATTATTAGACTGAGGAGGCTAAGGATGATCGCAAGGATCTGAAAAGCTACAGAAATCACCTCAGTTGGAGCTACGGTCAAAGCATCAGCGACTGAAAGACATACGTCCTGCCGTTTTTTCGCGAAAAGCGATGATTGCCAGCACAGTTGACGTCATATTGCAAGCAACGATAGAAGCTACCAGAAAATAAGTCAGCGGGGAAGACAACAGCAATCTACAGAGCGTCATGAGCATACAGAGGGCGAGGGCGCGGGCAAGAATGAAAGGGAAGGGCATGGTGTCACAGACAACCTATTTGACCGGGGGCAATGTGAGAATGAATGTAATAATGAATGTGAAAGGGTTGGCAGTGAGAGGCTGCGGGAACGTGTTGCGATGCTCAAGTTCCGATTGCAAGTTCGCCCTATTATATACGGCGGTGTGGTGTGGAACACATCCACAATCCACTGGCGTGGGCAAAGGTGTTGCATTCTTCTTGCAGTACTTGGTGGACTTGGCCACAAGGGTAGATGTGGACGATTGGATGGCCAAGTCGGGGAAACAAGAAGCAGACAGCACCTGTACATGTGGAGGTTGTACCTAAAAAGCGGCACAGGGGGCGAGCACTCTGAACTGAGACTGGCAATGTTTCCACGCAAACTTACCGAGCTGTATGGTTGGTTGAAGCGTCGGCATAGTGGTCAATGCGTATTTGCGAACTTGAGCAGCGGCACCAAAGCGAGGAAGAGATATAGATTGAAGAACATCCTAAACCGCGGGTGAGTCTCGGTGCAAAGTGTGATCAGAGAGTAGCTAGCATTGCCAGTGTATATCAAAGCAACGCCTTGTGACACGCAGTGTGCACTGTGCAGAGATATACTTCAAGCTTCGAAAATGCCTTTTCAGGAAAGTACTGGACCGTTGCGCAAAAACAAATTCTATGGGCTGAATCCATTGTGCAATGAACAATATTATTGTCGACTAAGTGAAATAGTGAGTGGAATAAGGTATATCCATTTGCAAAGCCAAAACTGAAAGCGTACAATAGCAGACAAAGCACCAGAAGCAAAACAGAAGCAACGAGTAAACACATCTGACAAGTAACAGGCCTAGTGGAAATATTTATCCACTGAAGCTCCATATCCTGACGTCTCCATCATCACTTCCAGAGACGATTTTGTCTTCACCGAGATCGAGGCAGGTCACTGCACCGCGATGCCCGAATAGGGTTGTTGTGCATTTGCCTTCTTCGCGGTTCCACACCTGTAGGCCAGGGCATTCAGCAAAAGTCGATATCGGAAAATACAACAGTTCTAACCTTGATGGTACGATCGTGGCTCCCACTGACAAGCCTAAGCTTATCGCATGCCACTCCCCACACACCCTCAATGTGGCCAAATAACGTCCGCGTTGTGTTGCCTGTTTCGACATCCCACACCTTGATTGTGTTGTCTAAGCTCCCAGATATCAGCACTGGCTTCTTGCCACGTTTGTCGTTCTTGCCAGCCAATGATTGTCTCGTAATACGGTGCAAGCTCCGCATATCATCCGTACTGTCGCTCGGCGCCCTCTTGAGTTCGGAGGCGGATGCACCGTCATGAGTGACCACCGTGCAGATGTTCGTAGCATTTGCGACGCCGCCGAGCTCGGGCACTTCCGCAGCGCGGTTCTCAGCTACATGTACCGTCTCCGATGCCTGCGCATTATCATCTTCGTCACAGTCATCGTCGACGTCGAGGAGCCTGAGACTCTGCACCTGACCAACGTGCCCAGAGAACTGACGTACACACGTTCGTTTCGCGAGGTCCCAAAGACGAATAGTGCCGTCGTCAGAGGCGGAGAAAAGCATCTTCCCCGTCTCGATTTCGAGCGGAGACTTGGGATCGAAGCCCGAGGTTGCACTGCCATTGGCATCCCACAACCTCACTGCGTTCACCCAGTCACGGTGTCCGCGAAGGGTAAACGCCGCCCCCGTACAAAAGTTCCATATTCTGACGGTGGTGTCGACGCTTCCGCTCGCAAGGACGTTGGCATCAAAGTGGAGGCACACGACGCCTTCCGTATGTCCTTCCAACGTTCGTATGCACTCTCCCTTGCGCCAATTCCACACACGGATCGTATGGTCCATGCTCCCTGTGATTAATTTTGCCTCGTCAAACTGCAGCGCCCGTACAGCCCTCGTGTGGCCTCTTAGACAGCGCACTTCGAGACCTGTTTCAAGGTTCCACACACGCACGGTGCGATCGTACGAACCTGTAATGAGGATAGGGAAGGATGGGTGTCGGAGGGTTTCGTTGAACTGGAGACACATGACGCCATCAGTGTGTCCTCGTAGTGTGCGCACTTTACATCGGCCACGCCGCCAGTTGCGCTCGATGGTAAGACGCTCGCTGTAAACATCTTTCCAGGGACGGGTGACTGTCACTGTGTGTGAAGACTCTGTTTGAGGAGGCACAAGGAGATCGGAGGGTGCGGAAGATTGGAGTGTTGGCCTGGAGCATGACGACGAGGCTGATGATGCTGATAATGCTGCTGCGAGGGTGTCAATATTGGACCTCTGCCGTTTGAAAGGTCTGTCAGGAGAGGGCTCCATACTTGTGAGCCCTCGTTTGGCAGAAGTGGGTGGAGACGGAGGAGGCACGAAGGGAGATGCCGAACTGGGACGCAGCGGACGCCTGCGTTCCAATCTGGGCAAGCCCCAACCACACGTGAGGCATTTTTGCCCAATATGCTGCTCGCAGATTCCGCGCCATAGAACATCGTCGTCTGCAAGGCTGTGCCATTGTTTGGATACTTGGGCAGCACGGCAGAGAGAGGTGGCGTCAAGGTACGCGAGGACCTTGAGTGAGACTTCACGAGGAAGGGCAGTGAAGGGGTCGATGCGGATGAGGTGACCAAGTTGTTCTGTGAGAAGGGATAATTGGGAGAAGCAGCACATGGTGAGTATGCCCTGGAGGACGAGCTCTCTCCTTGGGTGGGACGAAGAGGAGAAGTTGGACCAAATTGAATTGACGACTTGTCGTTCCTCTACGGGGAGGGCATCGAGGGCCTATAATGGAGAAGACAAGCATTATTTTTGGGGTGTTGCGGGATGGGAAGTGACTTACTTGCTGGAGCTTCAAATTTGTGCCCTCGTCTGCCATACGCTGGTGTCGAACACATAGCTTTCGTGGGGCAGGATGAGCAGGGGCGGATGACTGGATGGCCTGTGAGACATGTTTTTTTTGTGAAGACGTGTTGTCCATGAGAGAAGAGATGGTTGAACTGGAGAGGGAAAAAGGGAGGGGCGGGGAGGGAGATCGGCTGGACTGAAGATGAACTGGAGCTTTGGGAGAAGCCAAACGGGGTGCAGGAAGGGTATCGCACTGATACGAGTTGGAACTCGTCGGAGAAGGCATTTCTGAACACGAGAACTTGAAGGAGGACGATCTTATATTATATAAGTGAGTGTATCTGATCACCGTGTTCTACTACATACTCGACTCTATTTGCGAACATCGCACGCGACATTGCGCAATGTTTACCTGTCGTCACGCATGTCACAAGTCACGCCCGATGAGTAATCTTGCCAGTCTTAGGTTCACAACACGACCCAGTCCAAGTCAGTTTCAAACTCTGAGAAAGACGGAGAACAAGCAAGATATTGAAACAACATAGCGACCATCACTAGTCGCATATTATACGCTCAGAACAGATAACACACTCGCACTCGCACAGCATCCTTCCTTTCACTGATACAGATCCCCATCAATCCAGCGTAATCTTCAGCTGCTCTAGAGGTATCGGCTCGAATGTATCTAGGTCGATTCCCCGTGAGCGAAGTTCGGATATGCAGTGGGGTGGCACCAGTTGTCGGTTCAGGCCAGGTCGTACCGAGAGTTCTGCGCATCCCGCATGAGTAGTGCCAATCAATTCAGCTAACATCTACTTACCCTCTCGTGTAAAGTTGAACAGCGGGGGGAATTCTTTCTGGTTGGGCATCCTCGCACCTTCCCCGCGCAACTCGTCAAAGAACGGGTGCACCATCGCTTCCACTGCACTCAATCGCGCTCCTGGCGTGTATTCTAGGAGCTTGGCAACCAAGTCTATCGCTTCCGGTGCAGTGCGTGGTCGGAACACCTATAGAACTCTTCAGATACACCTCATGATCATCCGAGTGTCCATTTTCCCACCTTGTTGAATGGATGAGGTTTGATCTGTGGGAACTTGTGCTCCATGTAATTGGGATTCATCGTCTTGATTTGTTCTCGGGAAGGTGTTCCAAGAACCTTGATGATCTCCACCAATTGGTCAATCCCACTCTCACCAGGGAACAGTGGTTGCCCCAACATCAACTCCGCCATCACGCACCCCGTCGACCATATGTCTGTCAACAACATTATATCTATGCACCGCAGCGAGTCATCAATGATACTCACCAATATTTGTCGTGTAGTTCGTGGCTCCGAAGATGAGCTCCGGTGCGCGGTAGTACCGCGAGCAAATATAACTGACATTGGGCTCTCCAGCCACGAGGATCTTTGCCGAACCAAAGTCGCACAGCTTCAATACCCCAGTAGCGGGGTTCAGAAGCAAGTTCTGAGGCTTGATATCACGATGGCAGATGCCAACCGAGTGGATATACGCCAACGAGCGCAGCAGTTGGTACATGTACAGTTTAATTTGAAGGGCAGGCATTGGTTGCTTGAGCTTCGAGTAATGGCGACTTGCGCGGTAAACGGTTTCAGGTACATATTCGAGCACAAGGTTGAGGTAGACCTCGTCTTTCTGTGTGATGTGGATTTGGGGTAGCAATCGCGGGATATGATGGGCAATGGCGGGCATACCTTGTCTCCGTTGGAGTAGAAGAAGGCCCTGAGGTCGACGACGTTTGGATGAGCCACAAGTCTCATGATTTGTAGCTCGCGGTTCTATGCATGCACGATCAACGAATCAAAGACGAATCAGCACAACCTATTACATGGGCACAGAGATAGAGAAAGGGCGCAAACGTGGAGTGGTACATAAAAGACGGGTGAAAAGAGTGTACCTTGAAGCGCTTGTCCTGCAGGACCTTCTTGATGGCGATGTCTTCAGACTCCTTTGACTCTCCAATGAGTCTCGCTTGAAAGACGACACCGAAGGAGCCATTTCCGATGACTTTGCAGTTCGTGTAGGCGAGCTCACGCTGTTCGCTTGTCTTTCCGTCTGAAGCGACGACTTTGACGATCCTATGGGGGTCGTCGATGGCTATTTGATCAGTTAGTTGGGTGGGTTCTGATGACATCGATAATGAAATGGTATGAATGAGAGAGAGGGTGCGGAGAAGAAAATGAGAGGGAGATGACGGAAAGAATAATACATGACAACTATATATGGATCTTCAGGAAACCGAAGGATGGAGGCGAGGATGTAAGGATGCTAGTGTGAAATGAACGCACGAGATATCTTTACGCCGTTTATTGGAGCGTTCGACGCCATTTGAGAAATAAAAGCGATCGGTCGACAAAAATGGGTCGCGTTTTGGAGAGGAGGTAAGGAGAAGCAGTGGAAGTTTAGACGGGCGCTTAAGTTGAGTGGGGAAGGGGGGGAGATGTGAGACCGCGAAATCAGAGGGTGGGGGAAACGGAGGAAATATAGAAAGGCGAGGTAGGAGGACAATGAAAGGGTGTTGCAGGTGAAGGACGAGTTGACTGGGAAGGTGAAGGTGAACGAGGAGGACAAGGGACGAGAGCAACAGTACTTGGTCCCTTGACTGATCCTGTGACCATCTTGTGACCGCCCCAGTGCAACCAAAGATGTACAAACATTCATCCTCGCCAAGTAACTTATTTAATTGTAACCGAGTTAGTGCTGCAGTGAGTAGTACTTGCAGCTTGTTGCACGTCGTAACTACACTGAGTCAAAATGTCCAACATTCTGTACAATATTGCATTGCATCCATTCTTTGCCCTTCAGAATTGCCTTTCGCAGGTTCAGTTCGACCCCACCTCGTGTTCACCAGGCGGCGTGTTCAGGCGGTTACAACGGCTCTAGCACGCATCGGACCCTGTAAGTTGACATTTCTAAACC
>KN819331.1:993504-1003596 GCA_000827475.1 Paxillus involutus ATCC 200175
ACCATCTATTATCTGCCTAGGGACGCTAAGGGGAATCGGATTCCCATCTCCCGCGTTGGCGGTCAGCGTGATAAGTATGTCCGACCCCGATGCCCATGTGGACCCAGAAGATAAGGTTGTTTCTGAATCACCCCAACCCGAAATGCTATTGCATCACTTCAAGTTGTGGACTGGTGAGGTTGATAGCCTTGGTGGACTGGAACAAGATGCAGTTGTCAGAAATAGTGTCAGTGGGAAGGAGATGTCAAAAATATACAGGCTATGCTCAGACTGAGCTCCGTCTCCGCCAGCAGACGCAAAATTTGTCGAAATCATGCAGCAGCGAAGTTCCCAAAGGTTGAAAGCAACCAATGATGAGTCTGTGAAGTGCTTCAAGGTATCATGACGTGTGCATTCATCCCTGGCACCTAGTACATAACGTAAGCGATGTCACATACAACCACTCCCCGAGTACTACTACTACTAGTACTCACTTATTACTATTGAAGCTCATGTCGTCCGCCAACTTTGGACGCACCACTCGCAGCGCTCACAGTTACCGTTCCTTCTCGCCTGTTGCATGGACAGGGCAAATTTTCAACCTTCATCCACTGGTCGTATGATCTCTGGGTTTGAGTCTCGTGTGACCTCAAAAATGAGCGTGGTGATTCAATGGCTTCGAACGAAGGCATTGAATGCTGCTGGCTTGCCACTGAGCACCTTAATCACGTTCGGCAGTATATGATGCTGGGCTGCGTGTCTTGAAATAGCCGAAGCCATGAAGCGCTATCAGCAATTCAGGAATTGTTAGCTTCGTCCTCATGAAAGTAAGTATAGCCAGATTATCTCAAGTGAACTTTTGTACGCTGAGCAAGTTGAAACACACGCTGAACTTGCGCTGAACCTGAAGAAAGGAGGTTCAACGACGTTTGTGAACTTAAGATCACACAACGTTTTCCCACATGAACACCTAGTGCATCATCGGGTGGGTGCGTCAAAAACCCCTGTAGGGGAAAAGCTACCACCCTCAGACACTGAGGCGTTGTTCTATTTCCACGGCAGAGATACAGAGGGAAAACATGCAGAATATACAAGAAGGCAACAACGCACACAGCAAGAAGAGCACATTACGAAAACGGAAGGAAATGGACGAGGAAACAAATAAGGAGGCAGGACACTTGAATAGATCGAATGAGTAACTCGAGGGTCTTCATGAACCGCAGGACACCTGAATCGACGTAGCCGTAGATCGCACTCCATCGACATTCTTCCGAGTAACCACGGGGGAGGAGCCCATCGCAGGCAGCACCGAAAGGGATTTAGAAGCCGAGGAGAACCACAGGAAATCCAGGGTACCCTGCCAAAGAATCGGGTCCGCGCCAGCAGATTCAACGGTCCACACGTTGGCGATCGGAGGCGCCTCAAGGTCAAGGGGGAAACACGCATGGAGAAACCACAATACGCCATTCCAGGGGCCAGGCCGCCAACCGCGTCTCGAAAAGGGGCCTAAGCGGGGAAACTGTCCGGGTGATCAATACTAGGTCTTGGGCCACTGGGCCAGTGCGCGCTCGACGCCCACGACAGATCGATCGTGTGTCGGCGTGCATTGGCATGCCAGGGATCAGAGAGCTTGAATAACTGTGTGAGCGACTTCCGATGATGTGGCGTCTGTGGCGAGTCCTGCGGTCAAGAGATGCATAAATAAAAAGGCAGATGAAAAAAGAGCGAGGTGCAGGGAGCGGTGACGAAGAGGCTATGAGCAGGGCGGGAGTGGATATGATTTTCAAGGGAAAGCTGGGGGATTCATTGGTTATGATCAGAGAGGATTGGGGTGTGGTCTTATCTATGTAGGTCAAAGCGGGCTCTGTGGCAAAGCGTACGCCACCACCCTCGTGTGATTGTTCCAGTGGACATGCATGTCAGATCCATAGATGAAATAAAGCATGACTCGAGGTACTTATTGCCCTGAAAGATGCTAGGTGTCTTATTGCTCGCCGCTTCTGCACTCCGACATACTCCATAGTTTGTACAAAAGCGGGAGTACTTACATGCACGAGGCTTAAGTTGCCCACAAAGCAACAAGACAGATGTACACATTTGTTACGCTGTCTGAGTTACGGTGATTGTGCATTTGTTTCCGTCGATGCCTCCGTTGCATCCACT
Source organism: Paxillus involutus ATCC 200175 (assembly GCA_000827475.1). NCBI lineage: Eukaryota > Fungi > Basidiomycota > Agaricomycetes > Boletales > Paxillaceae > Paxillus > Paxillus involutus. The sequence continues at coordinate 995,647 of KN819331.1, forward strand.
GACCCTACTCCGATTTCGCCATACCGTTGACGACCGTCAGATAATGAGTGCGAATGAATCCGTCAAAAAAGTTCCATGACATTATCTGGGGGTTGCCACAAGATCACCGATGAAGGAGCGGCAGCAACGAACGTCCTTTGGCATGTGGCCGCGAATACTTTTCCAAATCAGTCGGACGGTGGCATTCTCGCAAGAACAAACAGGCAGTTCAAAGAAGGGTCCACAAGTTGCACTGCCCTCCGGGAGGTTAATGGGCCGGACACAGTAAAAACGCCAACAGACGTCGAAAAGCCTACAAGACGTTGGTCAGCCCTCCTGCATGGCTTCTCCGTCCTCTTTCGAGGGCTCCGCCTGTCCACCACCCGCACTCATGCCCTCGATTCCAAAATTCACACGGCGCACGTCCAATGTCCGCATATTGACCAACACCAGAACTCCTGTCTCCGAGAAACTCGGTACCAGGACTACCCGGCATCGCCTTGATGCGTTCTCACTACCACGCTCTGGACGTACCAACGCCGTGTCGAACTCCGACATGCCACCGATGATGTATATGTCTGGGGTTTCCTCGAGGACGAATGGATCTCGTTCTCGGTATGGGTGGCACCACAACGTGTCCGGTGCTGTCGGGGCGATATGCCGCCACCTCAGTGTCGACGCAGCAATGGAGACGAGGGTGAAAGGTGGTGTTGGAAAGTACTTGTACATGTCAAGAACAGGTTGGCCAGATGTCACCAATAAACTTCGAGTAACTGGAACTCTGCCAATCCTTGATGTCGAGGGGACACCTCCTTCTAATGTCGAGTCCGAGTCTGCGCCGCAATGGACACGGATCCAAGTAGGGTTTGTCTCGCAATGGAATGTTTCGAAGCTCGCTGCTCTGCCGAACATGGCACGGGGAAATGGCTGTTGTGGTAAAATCGCCCCTGATGGATCGTCTGCGCCAGGCAAGATATGCACGGGAAGAGTTGACACAAGATCTTGAAGATGGGCAGAGAGTATCGAATTGGGGTGTGGCGAGAAATTAGCTTGTACTGCGGCGCCAAACTTTTTCTATTTCCCCCAGTATTAGGTACTTGTGCAAGTTGAGTGCGATGACTCACAGGCTTCTTCTCCTCCTCGTCGCCATTCTCTCCGTCAGGCACTGATGACAGTGAATTTCCCGCTATAATGAGACGCGTTACTTGTGACGCGAGCGTCTGATCATCTTGCCCGCCCAATTCTCCAGAGAGATACTCCACGAGCATTTGAATCTGTGCGTCGGCAGGTGACTCTGCGCCGATAGACAATCCCGACACTATGGCCAAATATTCATCCAGTTGTGAGGCACTGCTGGCGGAAGTCAGTTCGTCAAGGAAGTGCAAAAGGTTAATCATCAGAGGACTCGCCTACTGTCCATATCCATACAATGATTATCTGGGCTGACCGCTTCAGCGAATGGTGCGAGATCGGCAGAACAGGTGTCCATGACTTCAAAATCGCCATTCGGAGTTTCGATGCCAAGCGCGGCAGTGATGACCCCGGTGACCAAATGTGTTGACTTCAGTCGCTCCCCCACTAGTTTGATACGTCCAGATTCGTCTTCAAGCATAACGCTATCTTCATCTGAGTAAAACTTTTCTCGGAGTAGCGGCGGAGGTAGTGAGTGCTTGAGGAGAATAAGTGCATTAACGAGCGATATCTAATCTGCACTGACATCTCGGCCCAAATCTTCCAGGACGTTCGGCTTAAGTGGCATGTCCATGTAGACGGTGCCCAACACCCAACAGAGCTGGGACTTGACGACGTCGAGTACTCTTGTGACGTACACAGGGTTTCCTAGTCACATTCGATCAGGTATCACTTCTTCTGGAGTCACATGCCACTGACCTTCAAGGTCTTTCCACCTTGCCCTTGCGCGTTCAAATACAGGCCTTTTAAGCATCGCAAGTCTTGTGAAGTAGATGTTTGAGTATTGGTGTTTATAAGACTTGTTTTTGGAATCGATTATGAAAGAAGGGGAGCTCGGTGTTGGAGGCAACACTGCACTCGGATATCTAGTACATGGGGGTGGGCTACGAAAGAAGGTAAATGACTTGATCGTGGTGGTGGAAAGAATAGGTCCTACATAGGTTCCGTGCGAGACATGGGATTGAGTGCTCGAGCAGTTGGTGGTTGCTGGGCTCGATACGCGGTGAGTGTGCCAGCAAGTTTAAGTTATTAGTTGGATGCGCGACGCGTTCAATCAATTTGCTTGTGTTTGCCCTGTACATCGCACCAGCCAACATTCTCAGCCAGCTTCTGGAGGCACCTTGGCTCTCTCCTTCAAACTTCATTTTTTATTATCTAACATTTCAGAACGGTCTAGGGAACTCCGAGCCAGACTAGGTTCAGATTGACTTTGCGCGTGCAAACAGCCAACATAATGTATTCGTATAAACTTTAATTAGAGGTCTATGCGCAGGTCCCTAGCACATGCAAGAAGGTCACTTGATATTTTCATGGAAACCTCGAGAATCACCACATCCCCCATGTTGTCGCAACGATCACTCATCGATGACCGGCAATCGTTGGCGCGATGCGCAAGGTTCACTAGTTGTGTGTATTCGTGCGTCCTCCGCCCGTCCGTAATCAATATTGATGGCTTGCCGGGACGAAGGTTCTCATTTTCGCAGGCCATCTGAGGGGCATCATCCCACGAGGAGCCGGGAGCTAAATACAGGAATGTAGGTAACCTGGTACTATGACTTATGGCAACGAAAGGCGTTTGGTGCAACGGGGTGTTGGATTTTGCGTGGCCGCATCATGTGGAACACTGTCTCACGTTTCAAGGCAATTCCAGGGCAACGTGCATCTGGACCCATCAGATTCAGTGACCGGGCCATCAGCTGCGCAGGCCCCATCACAACCGCTTCTGGTCTAGGTATGTGGATAATCATAGCAGGCTGATGTTGAACGGTGAACGTTCGAGCGACAAACAATCCCTGAAGAAGGGACTAATGTAGGAGGTTTATCGCCAAATGAGACTCTCAGACTCTCAACGGATTAACGAATGGGTTGGCAACAGAATTACCTATGATGGCAGAATCGCGCCCATGACCAGAGTCTTATGGTTGCTTACGTAATAAGACATCACCTCCTATTTTTGGGAGCTGCCAGACGTCATCCGTCTCCAGAGTAAAGGTCCTTCCTCGAAGTATAAAGGGCGCCCTGTTCCTCCTCTCCACCTCCCAACTATTCAAATGTCTCTTTCAAAGGTATCTTTCGTTAATCCACAATTATACTCGACTCTCCTTGTTGATCTTCTGCTTTATTCAGCACGTCAATGCTGAGAGCCTCATTCGCGAGTCCAAGGTCGATGTCGCTGCTGTTTCCTGACCACCATACTCACGTCGTTGATTCGCTAGGACAAGAAGCATCCACACCACCACCGCTCAACCACTACTAGCATCAGCACGATCTCCTATGGTGCTCGTTATGGAACGCAGTCCATCCCAAAGTTCCACTTACCCTCCAAAGGGACGAGCGCGGAAAACGCGTATCAGCTCATTCATGATGAGTTAGCCCTCGATGGTTCCCCGAGCCTCAAGTCGGTGTAGTGGACATTTAGTTCCTTAGCATTTTTTTTGACACACTTTGCAGCCTCGCCTCCTTTGTGCACACCTGGATGCCGGAGCCCGCTAACAAACTCATGGTAGAGAACATGTCCAAAAACCTAATTGACCAGGACGAATATCCCATGACGCGTTAGTACGACTTTACTGATCAGAGCCAGTCACTGACGTTTGCTTCTCAGAGCTTATACACACACGCTGTGTCTCCATCCTTGCCGATCTTTGGCATGCCCCTTCTACCAAACAAGCCATTGGCACCGCAACCACAGGCTCTTCCGAAGCTATACAGCTAGGAGGTCTTGCCATGAAACGTATCTGGCAGGAACACCGCAAGGCTGCTGGCAAGTCCATCCACGAGCCCGGTCCTAACATCGTCATGGGGGCAAATGCCCAAGTTGCGCTCGAGAAATTTGCGCGCTACTTCGAGGTCGAATGCCGCCTGGTTCCAGTCAGCGCTGAGAGCAAGTACAGGCTCGACCCCAAGAAAGCGATGGAGTACATCGATGAAAATACAATTGGTGTATTTGTTATTCTCGGCAGCACGTACACTGGTCACTACGAGCCAGTCAAGGAGATGGCTGACCTGCTTGACGAATATGAGAAGCAGACTGGTCACTCCGTGCCCATTCATGGTCTGTTCACTTGTTATTTGGTAGCTTCTACTGACACTGAAGTACTGCGTAGTCGATGGAGCTTCAGGCGCGTTCATTGCGCCCTTTGCCCAGCCGAAACTTTTATGGGACTTCAAGATTCCCCGTGTCGTGTCCATAAACACGTCTGGTCACAAGTTCGGTCTCGCGTATGTTGGCGTTGGGTGGGTCGTATGGCGATCGAAGGAATACCTCCCGAAAGATCTTATCTTCGAACTTCACTACCTTGGATCTGTTGAATACTCGTTCTCGCTCAACTTTTCTCGCCCGGCGGCACCAATTATTGCCCAGTACTTCAACTTTCTCCATCTTGGGTTTGAGGGTTACCGCGCTGTTGCACTAGACGATCTGAAGAACGCACGGCTTCTAAGCCGGGTTCTTGAGGGTACCGGATGGTACACCGTCTTGAGCGACATTCACAGGCAGAAATCTAATTCATTGCTGACGAAAGGTATGCAGGCCACTATTGGCATTGACGAAGAACATCTAGAGGTACTTCACACTTGCTTCAGACAGTCAACCCCGAGTGCTTATATGAATATGTTACAGAACTACATGGAGGGTCTTCCGGTCGTGTCCTTCCGCTTCTCAGACAAGTTCCAGGAACAGTATCCCGAGATCCAGCAAAAATGGATCCAGACCCTACTCAGGGCGAAGGGATGGATTGTGCCTAATTACGAACTCCCGCCCAACCTGGAGAAGGTCCAGATCTTGAGAGTGGTTGTACGGGAAAATTGCACGGAAGTGGTGAGAATTTTCTTTGAACACTTGACTGGTAAAATTCTCATTGTTTTCCTTCAGCTCATTGACCGCCTTGTCACTGACATCGTGAGTGCAAGCATGAGCTGTAGTTGTCCTCACTGACAGACTGTCCGTAGGTCGAAATCACGCAAAATCTGGTTGATCGCGATTCGTCCACACATGCCCTCGATATGCTGGGTAATGGTCAACACTGCAAGACTGTCATTGGGCAGATGGAGGAGGGCTCTGGATCGCGGTCTTCGGGCACATACGCGAAGCAGTGCTAGATCGTGTATCAATAAGATACCACAGAACAACATTTCGCATCCGGGTATAGGTTGTATCGCACCACGTATGTACTAGTATGTCATGTTTTGGCCAGCAGCAATGTTTAAAGCGGGTCTGTGGTGAACCTTGCAGGTACTGGTGGTGTCTTGAGTGCTGATGACATAAGCTTAAGTCTGAACAGAACTGCCCAAAATGATCATGCTTGCTACATGTTTCGTCGAGCCCAACCTCATAACAACTACTGTTGTAGGCCTGCAACATTAACTTGAACAAAAACTGATAACATGGGAGGAGCAAACTTGGAGGTATTCAAGTTCGGGCTGTATCTTTTTGTGCCAGTATTTGCCCTTCTGCACTTTGGCGACCCACAGTGGTACCACGACAACGTATTACCAGTGCGCGCTTCACCTGCTCCTCGCACCCTCTCTGAGACCATTTCCCCGGCAGTACAAGGACCGTCTATTTCGTCCTATTGATCAAACCCACGGAGTATGTCCACTGGATTCACTCGCGCAGTCATGTCTCATGCATCTTCGTTCGCCAGCGACTGCCCACCGATCAGGAGGCCGTACGGAGCGAGTTAGCGCGAATCAAAGCAGAGAAACTTGCAAGAAGGATAGAGCGAGAGGGAGATGCACAAGCACAAGCTTCCCCTGCACAAACGTCGCAAGGGTGGTTCAGGTCATGGTGGTGAAAGTTAGTCTACCACTTCACAACCTTGTGCTTAACAGCTTACGACTTTGCCCTATTCGTATCTCAGACAGGTATTGAAGGATAGCTTACTCTTTTGTTGTGGCTGACGGGGCACTCGACAAATGTTAGATCTGTAGAATTACATGGTCATAGACACCACAACAAGAGTCTCCGGGGCGTGTCATAACTGGCACGACAGCATACAAGGTTATCTAGATGCTGTGTCTAATAACCAAAGCCTTGGCCATCACCGAAGGGAACGACATAACGAAGCATGCCTCCAAAACAATATCAATGGACAAGTCCTTAGCAAGTCCTGAAAAGATCCTGAAACAAGCATACTAGTACTTGTCGGTTGTCTACGGGTGTTCCGACCTTTGTCTGGTGGGAGAAAATAATCCCTCGACAACACTTGACATTGTTTCGGTAATTTGACGTTGCTGTGTCTGGGTGTGTTTGACGAAGAACAGCCGGACGTTAGTAGAGTTCCAAATTCCAAGGGGTGACATCCCGTGGACATAGACCTCTCCCCAGATCAAAGAGGTGAGCCAGATTATGGAAGCATCTGACCACTGATAGGACAATAAGTGGAATACATAGTGAGGAATTGAAATACAGACCAGGAATTTTCGCGAATAAAGTGGAGGCGCGGGAGGAAGGACATCTACAAGGGTCACGCTCTGTAAGAAATCGATGATGGCACCGGCAGTATTGGCCTTCTGGCGGCCTGCTTGTAGATTTTGGATCTTCGGGAGGAGTTCCGAGATGACTAGCATCACGGTGTCCAGAGGGAGACTGAACAGTGAACACGCTTCAGCTCAGCGATAACAGTAAAGAAACGAAAATGCTCACCCCTGCTGCCACGAAGTCACCTGGTAGGAATATATTCAGCATAAAGTCACGCGTTGCTACAGACGCTTACCCATTCTTGAGTGGGCACGAAGCCGTTCCTTCCTATCCCAACACTTGCATTTCTCTCAACGCTGCTGTTGATTTCCAGGGAGAGAGACCTCCGTTCCCTCATCTTCCCTCTTGCCTTCTCGGAAGTTGATGTGCTAGGAGTGCTCTCAGAGCTTGGCGATATGACTGGGCGAGCGACGACAGGCCCCTCCCCACCATTCTCATCCTGCGTGGAAGCGTTGTTCGGATCGTGTGACGACTCCGCTTCTCGATCGGTTGCAAGAGCAGCATCGCTATCGTTCCTCAGCAAGCGAGCCTTCTCTGCGTGAGGGTCTCCAGCTTCGAGATCATCCTCTCGGCTACCACGACCTTTTCTGTCACGCTCGGACTGACGGGCTTGTTCCTCTTTCGCAAGCTCGATACGCTTGATCTCGCGCAGACCGTGGGCCAGAGTGAAGGTGCCCAGCTCTTGGAAGGTCACATGTGCAGTGATGATCGCATACAGCAAGTTTGGATTGTCGGATAAGTGATGGAATATCACCGAATTAAAGACTTCGAGCCTGCAGTTCATCGTTGAGTTGGATGTGATCAGATATCTTGCATACTCACATGAAAAAGAGAAGCCTTGGGTGACTTTCGTCGGAAAGGAGGAAGCGTGGGTTCGAGAACGACTTGAACATTTGAATGAGACGTGTTGATGAAACAACGGAAAGATTCTTGAAGTAAGGGGCTGCATTTGACAAAGCAATGATTAGAGCAGGGTATAAGGAATTCAGTGCTCCTGAGGTTGTCGCTATCATTGAATATATTGCCTTTTATCGTGTTAGCTTTGGTGGGGGGTTTGGAACCTTGATCTTCAATCTCACCGTAATCATGAAATCAGCTACTGTCCCGGGAGATGCCCATTTTGCGGGTACAGGAACTTTGATTGATAGCGAAAGCTTGTTGCCAAAGGCAGGTTCGGCTGACAAGGTCTGAATGATATAAGACAATGCACGACAGAGACCATGTTGCTCTAGGTAGTACGGTGAATATGAACCCGACGTGAGGTATCGTGTTCGAAAGAAGACGCACGAGGTTTGTCT
>KN819331.1:1003616-1025018 GCA_000827475.1 Paxillus involutus ATCC 200175
GAGGTTGTCGCTATCATTGAATATATTGCCTTTTATCGTGTTAGCTTTGGTGGGGGGTTTAGAACCTTGATCTTCAATCTCACCGTAATCATGAAATCAGCTACTGTTCCGGGAGATGCCCATTTTGCGGGTACAGGAACTTTGATTGATAGCGAAAGCTTGTTGCCAAAGGCAGGTTCGGCTGACAAGGTCTGAATGATATAAGACAATGCACGACAGAGACCATGTTGCTCTAGGTAGTACGGTGAATATGAACCTGACGTGAGGTATCGTGTTCGAAAGAAGACGCACGAGGTTTGTCTTTGATTTCTAAGCCATAGCACAGCAGGTGTGCCAAAACGTCTACTGCTTTATCAGAATCCAACAAGTAGGCCCGGAATTTCTGAGAAGCGATGCACATGAGAAACAAAGCGCTGTCGAAGGGCAGTACGAGCCAAACCTTGTTTAGCTCAATCATCTTCCAGAACAGGACGACTAACGACAGTGAGACCCCGGTTGTTGTTGCAAGTAATGAGATAACTTACTGGTCTCCGACACGTACGGCATCGACTTCCTAGAACCTGGAAGCAAGTTGTTCGCAATGGCGAGTTGTTGTTCCAGGATATTGATGACGCCATCCAAGATGAAAGCAAAGTCTTGGGTGCGATGCTTGGTGAGAGTAAACTCAACTCCCATACCGTGTTACTATTAAAGACGACTTACCAGCTTTGCTAAAAAGTAGCGGAATGCATTCGTTTGAGAAGTTGGCGTAGAAGTCGCAGTCTCTCCACTTCCTGACACAAGGTCCCGTGCCGGTCCGCTCTGGAAATCAAGCAAGACGCAAAGAACCTGGAGACACATGCCCACGAGGGCGGTCCTTGGATCCTCCCCTTTGAATACGAGGTGATTGTAGGGTACTTTCCCCGCCATACTTGCGATAGAGACATTCGTTGCCGTAGACGAGTTCATGACAGTGTTGAGCAAGGAGCACAGCAGTGTTAAAACATCCCGACGAGGAGTTTTCCGAACGACGTGAAGAGTATAAAAAGACGGTTTGCTGAATAGCGAGCCGGGCGAAACGTAGATCTGACGTGACAATAGAACGAGAAGGAGGCGCAAAACCTCAGTTTTGTTCGAATCATACTGAGCGCTGGGTCCCGGGTCTGTGGTCGTACCAACGCCTTTCTCCCTACAAGCACGTTGTCACGGATGGACTCAGTGTAATAACTCAAGGAGCGCACCAAATGACATAATTGATCTTGTAATGGTCGACTTGTATTTTGGGAGGCAGGGTAAACCCGCAACAAAATAGAAGGTCGTTAATACAACTAAAGAGCTTTTCGCCGAGGGATGGCAGTAGGATCTTCTTCAACTTTGGCTTGGATTCCGAGGGCTGGGAGAGCGAGTTCGTTCCCTCGCCGTTTTCGCTGCCGTAGTCCTCGTCTTCTATGACAAACTGAGGTGATTCTGTGGCGGTAGGTTCATCTTCATCGTTCACTTCTACTTTTTTCCACAATACTTCCAACTCGAAAGCATTCGATTCACCCTGGACTTCGAAGATGACGGGAAGCACTCTCTGTAAGACGCGGATAGTGTTCAGCACTTCTTTCGTGGTATTACGTTCTGTAGTGGCAGCTTTAATGAGGGACGTTGCATAAGAGGCAACGGAGGCACCGGATGCAGTGGGAAACGTATGGTCAGAAAGCAGGTTGAATAATCTTGATGTTAGAACACGTATCAACGTAGCGACATTTTCAGGTGCATCGAATAATGCACGTCGAACTAGTCATAATCTTGAGCCAGGATGCACGCAGGATTGTACTGCATCTACGTACTGTCATGTGGCGAAATGAGCGAGAACACGTCTGAAGGCGTGTCGAACAATGTGAAGTACTATGAATAGTGAGTGTGGTCCCCGCCATTGGAGTTCAGGTATGTGGGACGAACCTGGTCCCAATAACTATCCGCTTCAGAGATATTCTACGGCCATGGTGAAGGCGTTAGCCGGGTTAACTGGACCAGCAGCGAGGGTGGGACGTACCCTAGTGGAAATTAGCTTGGAGATTCCCTCCGGTCGACTGCGGAAAGCCAATTTGGCTTCATCTGTCAGAAGACCAAATGGTGCTGTAAGTTTCTGAGGGAGCTTTGCGAACATTATTGAAGCGTTGTCACGGATTAGCTTGACTGAATATTTGTTCTACCGCTGAGACCTTGGACTGTCGGATGTCACTTTGATTTGAGGTGGACTGAGATCGGAGAGTGCCGAACTTCGGCACAGCCACTCCTCAGATGGTAAGTGTAGTGTTCATGTATCCCTCTGAGATAGGTAGGCCCGTACTGGGCTTTACATTCCTGAAGGCGGAGTGAGATGCCTCTGTATTTGAAAGACTGGGAGGGTTGGAGGTTCTGTGGGGTTGTAAGTGGGTATTTGGACGTGGGGTTGACACCACCAAGGTCAACGGTGAGTTCTTTTGCGATCCCGGCCGTCTGTCCTAGCCTCACCTCAAGCTTCAGATAAACCGAACACCCCAAGCGGTCGGAAATCTGATTTGAATATATCAATGGTGTTTCTATCCAAATGCTACTAGATGGCACGTCCTCCATGAGTTCAATGTCTGAATCGCTGGAAAGAGGGAGAAAATGTTAGTGGAAGATCTGAACGTGTCAGTTAATGTTAAAGGCGTCAGTATGCTACTGCGCATGCTCAAGCCTGATAGCACTGCCTCATAAATGATTTGTAGCATGAGAGTCTATGTCTATGTTTAATGTTAACCGATACCGACATCGTGAACTGTCCAGAAACTCAGCACGTGACTCACGGACGCGTCACCTCGCCTGCTTCAATGTTCTTGCGATGCAGTCCACCTGCAGTGAGATCAGCATTTAGCGAGCGACATTTTGCTATCTTTTAGCTGAGAAACAACTCGAAGTAACTCGTTCTCAGTGCATGTTCTCATCGCGTCGTCGGGAAATGCTGGCCTTGCTGCCGCAGTTGCCGCACGGAAACTAGGAATCAGATGTACTGTGTATCTCCCTGTCGTCGTAGCCAAAGACACACAAGAAATGCTGCGAAACCAAGACGCAAAAGTGGTCTTGGTCGGCCAAATCTACTCCGAGGCACTGAAAGCTATGCATGAAACAGCCAGAGGGGACCCTAATGCGTGCGTGGTCGCTCATTTACAATTGAACATTTTATTTATTATCGTTTAGCGTCGTCCTGTCCTCGTACGACGACCCATTTCTTTGGAAAGGGAACTCCTCGATGGTGAGGGAAATGAAATCTCAGCTACTTCAACAGCCAGATGCAATACTATGCTCGGTTGGCGGTGGCGGCCTGATTGGCGGTATTATCCTCGGATGTCAGACGGTGGGCTGGGACAACGGTCCGTTTCAAGTCAATGTCTGAGGGTACGAGAACTCAAAAGCTTGTCATGAAGTTCCGATCGTCGCCCTAGAGACTCACGGGTCCAATTGCTTCTACCACGCGAACTCACTGAACACGTGTGCATTCAGTTCAAAAACGCAAACCCTTCCCGTGAAGATAGCCCCCGATGCATCATATACCGCGGAAACGAACGAGGAACACCAAGTGGCAGTTCCATATATGCATACTCTAACCTCGCGCGCGACTTCTTTAGGAGCGACTTCGCCTGCCCCTGCAGTGGTGCGTATGGCCCTGGACCATGCTGGGGGAGTAAAATGTGTATGCATTCCCGATGAGCTGGCTATGTTTGCTGCCCGAAAATTCGGAGGTAACTTATCTAGAACTATCGTCGGGCGGTCATCCTCACGACCTACTGCAGATGAACACAAGTTCCTGGTTGAGCTTGCGTGTTCAACGACCATGTCTGCCGCCTATAACCGCGAGCTGTTTTGGCGCATCTTAGACCCAACGTCAGAGCTTTCTACCGAAGAAAAGCAGAAGAAAACCGTCATCTTCGTTGTTTGCGGTGGTGTCAAGGTTACGTTCGATGAACTGATGGAGTACAGTCAAATATTGGACCAAGCTGCAAAAGTAGAACAAGAGTGGCAGATTGTTTGTAACGGAACAGAGTTCCGAGTGCCAAAATGATACAAGAAGGTGCATCCATGAGGTGTTTGTTAGTACTGGATGTAACGTTAGATAGATAAACTAAAAGGCGTCCGACGACAAACAGGCTGATGGCGGAATTCAAGCGTACGGTACAGTATTAAGGAGGTTCGAGGGCACAATCCAACCATGCGGATCATCCAAGATCCTGTCGGGGACTTGCACGATGATGTCTTGAAAAAGGCCGCGTAAACGTGCAAATGTGCCGTCACAAACGCATGATAGACAAACTCAACGTAGAACATTGGAAGGTGCGACATGTCCTGACGAGGCGTTCGAAGGTTCAGGGGCAGCCAAAGTTGCGGGTCCCGTCATTTCACTGAGAAAACACATGCATTACACGCGGGTTCAATGACAGCCAAAGCAGGAGGTTGCGCATGACTTCCGAGTCGTAGGGCCTGTATTCGTATGTTGATTCACATGCAAGAAGAGACTAGATTTGACAGCAAGGCATTATGCAAAGGCAAAGAACCGTTTGCTGATTAAATGTCTAGCAACCAGGACGAATGTCGCGCTTCCAAGAGACATCGACCCAGCATAGTACATCGCAGGTCGGTACGCTGCTCGACCCGCGTCGCTTCCGCCGTACAACTCAAGAAGCCAGCCCGCCACAGGAGCGCCCTAGGAAGCGAGACAGCCTGTCAAGCACCATTCTACTCTCCCTAACGTCATATCCACGGAGTACGCACCATTATATATCCAATTGACCACGATGTTACGACCATCGCAAATGCGATACTTACTCTTGGGCCGTAAATATGCCCGACGACACTCGGCATGGTGGCGAAAAAACCGCCGTTTCCAAATCCATTGATGATGACAAAGACCACAAAAGGAGCAAGTGAGTTGGATTCCGGCCAAATCGCGAGCATGCTGACAGCGCTCACAATGAGAGCAAGCGAAAGACTGCTTAGAGGCCCAACCACATCGCAAAACGATCCAAACCCGACACGACCGATGGCGGAAGAGATATTGAATAAGGCGAGAAGCACCGAACCCAGGTTTTTGGACAGATGGAGTGATGAGGCATATAACGGAATGAAGAATGGAGGGACGAGTAAAGGAAAGGTGGCGATGCCCGAACCTACGAACAGTAGCACGAACTTTGGATCCTTGAACAACGACCTGAAGGGAAGATAAATACAACGACAGTCAACAATGCGGGTAGACTTACCAGTCAATGGTGGCCGTCGCACGGGGATTGCGTTCCTTCAGCAGCATCGCAGCCGGCATAGTGACAAGGAGGGTCACAAATCCCATAACTCGGAAGGTCCACGGGATACCGACTTTGTTAATAAGGGCCTGCATGGCGATGCTCTGAACGCAGCCGCCAATACCGCCACCCGCAAAGACCAGGCCATTGGCAAGCCCCCGCCTTCGCTTGAACCACTGAGAAGAAAGAGTTCCGCAAGCCTAGCAAGCATAAGTCAGCTGGAGGATCCAGATGAACGATGAGCACCCACCAGGAAACACAAGCTGTTCCCGAGACCTAGGACAATCCCATTGGTGAAGAAGAGTCCACTGACACTCTTTGTACTGAAGCCATTGAGAATTTGACCAGATCCGAGCAAAAAGCATCCCAGTACAGCCCCATTTCGGGTACCAAGCCACCGAATCACTCGAGAGTTAGGCACGGCACCAAATGCGACCCAAGATACGGCCACTGAGCCAACAAAGGCGAGGGTAGAGTCAGAGGCAAGCTTTTCGTTGGCAAGTTCAGCTTGCATAACGCCCCATGAATAGGATCCGCCGACGAAGAACGCGCTGTGTATCATATCCGATCCAGTGGGTACTGGTAAGAAAGGTGACGAAGATGCACATACGTAATCAGGCTGCAAGCTAAGACAACTACCCAGCCATATCCACCATCAGGGACATCGTCGAGGGGTGGAGCAGACAGTTGAGGTGCTGACGGACAATCTTCAACACTGTGACTGTTAGATTGCACAGGTAACGACGTTAACTCTATCGATCGTCGTTCGAGCGCACTTGCCAGCGCAGCGCTCATTGTTGGACAAAAACTGAGAAAAGAGACAGGGAGACTGTGCCAAGACGAGATTGTTTATCGTTGACATACCGGCGCTATAGATACGAGTCATAGTACTGTCAAAAGCATCCGTCGGTTCCTCAGGCCGAAGAGGCTGAATATGTAGTGACAAAGCTTTACATACGGCAACTTGGGGTCGGTTGCTCGCGTTCAAACATACTCGCAATTATTTAAACCCAAATAATTCTGTTAGTGTTGCCGTTGTGGACTTTACACGACGCGTTCTCGCGAGTGCCTTCTGTGCAATAGGAAGTGGGTCGGAACTCCAGGCTAGTCGTCTTCATGAAGTTCTCTCCATGCTTGTTCGGTCTTGAGACGCCGCTCTTTGGCTTTGGCACGATTCCGATTCGACCGTTCAACGCCCTGCACAGAGGACAGATGGAATCATGATTTAGAATAGGCGATTAACTTCGAACCAACCTCTTTCCGGAGACAGCTGTTGAGGGCTGTCTTCTCTTGGTTGCAGCCACCAGTCAAACGTTTCCAGTTGCTGGTGTGACAAATATCAAGGGCTTGAATGAATTCTCTACAGGCTGAGGAGGTCGGTTAGCTTGAATTCCAAGGGGCAGGAGACGACACGGACCAATGCGTTTATCGGACAACTGCGGGTGCATCTGGGAAAGGATTCATGGAAAAGTCAACCGGGAAGTGGCACGGTAACGAGAAGTCAGATGGAAAGTAAATACGTTGGAACCACGCACAGACCAAGATGAGAACGAAAAGGTCGAGTTGTGTGCAAATTTATGTGTCCAGACTCCGGACGAGTAGCGTTGGTCGAAATGATTTATCCAGACGGACGGCCGACTGACTGTTCGTGAGAACCGTGTGAGAAGTGATGCCATCATTATTGCATACCCCTACAAAAGCTATCCATCCCAAGACACCAAGACACTTCTCTTCCTTCTCTTCCTCCACCATCACCCATGTCCAGCTTCACCACAGATCCTGCAGATGCTACCTGCATCGCTACCATTCGCACCCTTGCCGCTGATGTAGTCGGCAAGGCTAACTCTGGCCATCCCGGTGAGCACGTTCTTATCCTCCGTGCCCTTCATGCACCGATATCAATGTCCGTTCATCAGGTGCACCCATGGGTATGGCTCCTGTAGCCCATGTACTGTTCACGAGGTAGGTGGGCGTCGGGCTTGCGATTGCGACATTCCCGCTCACCAACATTAGGTTCTTCAACGCGAACCCCAAGAGCTCCAAGTGGTTCAACCGTGATCGATTTGTCTTATCCAACGGGTAAGTTGAATCAACCTTCATATCATCGACTCGCTAACGCCCACGCTAGACACGCGTGAGTGGCCTCTTGATACGACACAACCCATACGCGAGCTTGATCCGTCATGGAACTGCAGATGCGCGCTGCAATATATCTTGTTGCACCTTCTGGGCTACAAGCTATCCATGGACGACCTAAAGGCATTCAGGCAGCTTGATTCATTGACCCCTGGCCACCCAGAAGCACACCATACTGACGGTATGCCAGATTGTCATCCTCACCAGCCCCTGTCTACTCCGATCTCATAGCACCAACCAGGCATTGAGGTCACTACTGGCCCTCTCGGTCAAGGTTTTGCGAACGGTGTCGGCCTTGCCATGGCCCAGGCACATTTCGCTGCTGTCTATAATCGTGATCAGTATGAACTCATAAACAATTACACTTACGGTATGTCCCCCCCGCGGTGAACTGGGAGATCGACAACAACTTCTCTACAGTCTTCACTGGTGATGGCTGTCTCATGGAAGGTGTTGCAAGCGAAGCAGCATCTATCGCTGGCCATTTGAAGTTGGGAAACCTAATCGTTGTACGTATATCCCACGTTTGTGAGACGTCCTCATGGTACTCACAATCGGTCCCAGATTTACGACGATAACCGTAAGTGCTAGTGACGGTTCGTCACAATTCGGTGCCACATATTCAGTTGCCGTCTCAAACAGACATTTCTATCGACGGTGACACTGCTGTTGCATTCACCGAGAATGTCGAACAACGATTCCTGTCATATGGCTGGCAAGTTCTTCATGTCCATGATGGTGACAGGTAATGGGCATAATTATCCGTGCAAGTACTTCTATAAATATGCTGCAATAGTGACCTCGCTGGAATCCACGACGCGATCGCGACTGCACGCCTCGAGAAATCCAAGCCCACCATCATCCAGCTCCGAACCACAATTGGCTATGGTTCCAAACAGCAGGGCACCCACGGTGTCCACGGTTCTCGTGCGTAACCGTTAATTTTTATCTCCTCCCTTCCTTACAATTCCCTCCCAGCCCTCAAGGCCGACGACATACAATCCCTGAAGAGCAAATTCGGTTTCCCGCCCGGCCAAACCTTCTACGTCCCTGAAGCCACATACGAGACATATCGAGCAGCCGCTCTTCGCGGCAAACATCTCGAGTCTGCCTGGACGACGCTCCTAGCACAGTATGAGAAGGCCTACCCAAACGAGCATGCCGAGCTCACACGCCGAATTGCTGGAAAGTTTCCGGAAGGATGGGAGAAGACCCTCCCGGTTTACAAGCCGACCGACGCCGCGCAGGCATCTCGAAAGCTCTCCGAGATCGTTCTAACCGCGATTACACCTGTGCTCCCAGACCTCATGGGAGGGTCAGCAGATTTGACCGGTAGTAACTTGACTAAGGTCAAAGGAACTGTCGACTTCCAACATCCCAGCACCGGTCTCGGTAGTTACGCTGGAACGTACATTCGGTATGGTGTCCGCGAGCATGGCATGGGTGCGATTGCCAATGGCCTGTCGGCATACGGCGGTATTGTGCCCTTCGTCGCGACTTTCATGGTAAGCACGACTGCGAAGCAAGCCATCTTGTTTCTCATTAGCGCCTAGAACTTTGTGTCATATGCTGCTGGTGCTGTGAGACTATCAGCTCTCAGTAAACATCAAGTCATCTGGGTCGGTGAGTGCCATGCTGCTTATTCCATATCCTCCTTGACCACGGCTCATCGGCTTGAACATGACAGCAACCCACGACTCCATTGGTCTCGGTGAAGATGGTCCTACCCACCAGCCCGTTGAAACCGCCGTCCACCTCCGTGCCATTCCCAACCTCGACTTCTGGCGTCCCGCAGATGGCAACGAGACCTCTGCATCCTACCTCGTCGCGCTGCAGAGCACAGAGACCCCTTCCGTTCTCTCCCTCTCTCGACAGAACCTTCCCAACCTCGAGGGATCTACGATCGAGCGTGCCGCACGCGGTGGATACGTACTCCATGAGGTCGAGGGCGAGGCGTTGACCATTGTCAGCAGCGGCAGTGAAGTCTCCATTGCGCTGGAAGCTGCGAGCAAGCTCAAGGCAGAGGGTATCAAAGTCCGCATTGTTAGCTTGCCCTGCTGGTCTGTGTTTGACAGGCAAGACGCGCAATACAGACTAAGCGTTCTGAGGAGCGGGGCTCCAATCTTGTCCTTGGAGGCATTGACAACCACTGGATGGCAGAAGTACAGCCATGAGGTGGGCTAAATTTGATTGCACTGGTGGCGATAGTAACACTGACCTGCATTCTTCGCAGCAATACGGCCTGCCTGCATGGGGAGCATCAGGTCCGTATCAGAAGGTCTATGAGAAATTCGGCATTACTGGCACAAGTAATTATATATCCCCTCTGACCCGTTACTTGGTCTGACTTCCCAACTTAGACATTGCCGCGGTCAGCAAAAAGGTAATCGCCTTCTACAAGCAAAAAGGCGGCGAAGTTGTCTCCCCTTTGATTAAGGCTCTGTAAAAAGTAAAAGTGTTTCCCTGTTGGCCAATTTTGAGTGGGCGCGATGATGATGGAGTTCACAACACAACGTAACATTCATGTAATTATCAATAGACCTTGGCAGTTGGCTCTCCTGAAGATTATCCAAGAAAATCTTGTAGCGCAGGAACTTGAAAGGCATTACGCATAAAATATTGATAGACGCTGTTGGGGGTCTACATCAAGAAAATGCAAATCTATTTTCGCTCAACAATCATGTTATCCCAATTAATTCTCTCCTCGTCTTCCTTGATGACATCCTCAATATGAGGCTTAAGGTAACGGACGTCCTGAAGCATCAAAGTGTCAAGGCGTACAGAACCGAGATATGTGGGGAAGCCCGTACGTCTTTGGCAGAGACCCACTGCTCCTTTGGTAGAGGCTTGTGAAGAACACTCGAGTGTAACGAAACTTTCATGCGATATGCGCGGTCATACGCCTCACGCGGCGTCAGGCGTCCCAAAGCCTGTTGAATGACCTTGTGAGGATATATTCTGCAAGTTTCGAGGATCACTTACCCTTTGAACTTGGGGCAATTCCTCCATTTCTATTTGACCGCCGTTGAGCCTACAAACACTCTCCGAAAATGAACACGTACGAAGGTCATCGTATCTGAGGCCCATCTGGCGGTAACCCATGAGGTCAGCATACCAGTGAGCTACTGGAGTGACGAGCTGCTTGAGTGACCGTGAAGAACGAATGTAAGGGGCAAGGGATGGACCGAGCGCGTTCATGGCGTCGAGTGGCTGGTTCACCAAAGGTTTTGAATGTCTTCAAAGAACCGCGATTTCAGCAGCGGAGGCACTCGGAAAACTTATTTGCCTCTATTTGTTTCAACAGGGGAGTTATTTTGGGCAACATTATTTCACGATATGATTTAGATAAGATTAACAAAATATACGAAAAACTATATCTAGAATCACTGTTGAAAGAAAGTCGACCTGCACCTTTCTTTCGCCTAGATACCTCAGATCGTAATCACACAAAATGCCCAACGCCGCAGAGCGCACCTACATCATGCTCAAGGTAACACCACCCATTTTTAAAATCCCGCGCCCATCTCGCTGACGCGACAAACAGCCTGACGGCGTTGACCGTGGCCTCATCGGCGAGATCCTCGCTCGATTCGAGAAGCGTGGATTCAAGCTAATCGCCGCCAAGCTTGCTTTGCCCTCCAAGGAACACCTCGAGAAGCGTACGCATGTCTCCTCCCCATCTGCCAGATCAGGTCATAGACTGCAGCTGCCTTGGATACAGACTACGCTGATCTCAAGGACAAGCCTTTCTTCCCTGGCATGATCAAGTACATGCAAAGTGGCCCTGTCTTCTGCATGGTCTTCGAGGGCCTTGATGCCGTGAAGACGGGTCGTGCAATGCTCGGTGCCACTAACCCCCTCGCTTCTCAACCCGGTAAGTGTCAAGGCCCCCTTGTGTTCTAGGCGAGCATTCGTTGAGTGTGCTGATTAGGAACCATCCGCGGTGACTACGCTCTCGCCGTCGGCCGTAATATCTGCCACGGTTCCGACTCCGTCGAGAACGCCGAGAAGGAGATCGCCCTGTGAGCAGTGTTCATTTCTGATATTAACCCAGTAACTTATATTGTTGTCCAGTTGGTTCCCAGACGGAACCCTGCAGTACCGGCTCTCCCAGGAAGCCATGATTTACGAGTAAAAGATATGTTGCAAATAAGACCGAGCAGTGTACTACACATACCGTCAACAAATTGCAAGGGATAGAGTCTGATAGACGCGTCCCCACAAAGCGGAGCTATATTCCCATGTCCATACGCATGATATGAGCAAGGAGTAACGAGGGTTCAATAGATTTATTGCCTCGACAGAGTATACAGAGCAAATACAAGAATGAGTTGGTATGCAATGAGAGTGGGTATGATGCAAGAGTAATGATGTTAAATATGTTGCGGTGTGCCACGCAGATCACAGGCACCGTCTTGGCGTGCCATCGCACGCAGAGTTCAGTTATCTGGGCAAAAACGCGCTTCCACCGCAACGCGACGCCTCCGATTTCATATTCCCCAGGACTGAACCACCGTTCAGCAGTAGGCGAGGAAGAGGAAGAGATAAACAACTTCGACCAAGTGGCCTTCACTTTTACGTCCCACAGGCGAGAATGGTAGCCAAGTCCTTCTCACCCGCTGCTGACAGTTGCCGTGCACGAGCCTTGAGCCGCACTAGTAGATAGGGGTTTAGCTAGGATCTGAATGTTGAGTGTAAATCTACTCACGATTGCGGTCGAGACTCAGTAACACGACCTTGACAGCAGTGCTTGTATCTCGCATTGCTGCACCGCCCTTGAGGAGTGCTGATCGATCAATCCAGTGCTCGTCTTGCCATATGGCAGCCTTGAGGATGAGATCGTCCATGCATCGATCCCATGATTGCTCATCAGAGAATTCAACCTGCTCCGTTCGCACGTTCAGGGACGTGAGATAATTGCCCTTCGAGGTCTGGACCTTGAGGGATGCCGCGTGCGAACGAATGTGGGAGGTGATATAAGAAACGGCTTCCTGTGCTGCCTCGCCGAGCTGAGAAGTGTTCGAGGAAAGACCGTCAAGTTCCATGATGACGGGGACTGGAATGACAGCCGTCCATCGAAGTGACTCAACGATCGAGGCAATCATGGATAGCGAAGACAAAATGATGTTGGTGTCGAGTACAAGGACAGTGTACCCGGGGACAATGTTCAATGTTGGTCCTGATGCGGCAGGCCGGCGTAAACGACGTTTGGAACGCTGTGCCGAAGGCGAAGACGGTAATCGTTGAGCCGATGAAAGCAAGGTGCGCAGATATCTACGCCGAGCCTGTGAGCGTTCCGAATGAGTGTCTGTGAAGTGAGAGTGAGAGTGAGAGAAATGACTACCTTCAAAGCTTTGACCTCCTCGGAATCCTCTTCGTTGTCCTCACTCTCCTCTGAAAAATCATCCGCTTCCGCGCCCTCTGCGTCGACGTCCATCGCGTCGTCAGTCCACCTCCTTCTCCTACGGCGGTGCTCCTCTTCCTCTCGTGCATGAAGATCCTCATCTCTCCATCTCCTTACTTTCGCCTCCAATGCACCCCCGACATTCCACTCTCGCGTTCCCTCTACCCACGTGAAGCCATCGACTAGGCCAGCCAAATTGACTGCACACCGGACGATTCTCGTCCATCGCCTCGTATTTTCGCTCTTCCTTTCACCCCCGCCTTCGTCATCTTCGTCCTCGTCTTCAATAATTCCGTCTGTCAACTGTCCTCCCTCCTCGACATCCAGGACTTCGACCTCCGCACGACGATCTTCCCCACTCTTCCAGTACCCGCGTTCGAAGACTTTACGGCCAACCCACTCCATACCGCGCATGCACCAGTCCTCGGGAAGGGGGGGGACACACCCGCTCGTGAGCATGGCCCATCGTTCGGTACCAGCAGGTGCGGGAAGGTGCAAGTCTTGAGCACTGAGAATATTTCTGGGGACGGAAGCAAAGAATTTGGCGAGATCTTCCCACGGGATCGACCGTTCGAGGATTGCCAGTGTTTCTGAATTTTTGCTTACGGTGACGAGGAAGGTCAGCAGAACAGGAAGATAGGGATTGAGTGTTGACCTTGCGAAAGGCGAGGCCTTGCGTGTGGGATTGTGAAGAACAAACGAAAGCATTGAGAAGGCGAGCTCCACCGCAAACTTGAAAGTCTGCGGGAGCTCGAGGGGTAGGGCACCTTCCGACAAAGCAGGCGAAATCTGTGCTTGCGACGGGCCAGGCTTCACACTGTCGTCGTCTACGTCCATTCGTTTCTCCTCCCCGGTCTCCTCAATATGGACTGCCGTGCTACGCTTTGCAACGACACGAATGGGGGCTGCAAGGGTACCGTCACGTATCGTGGCTCCTCCGATCTTACGCAAGACACTGCTAGGTCGGCCATACTCCATGACAGCTCCGATGTTGATGACAGCCATCATGATCCATTCACGTTCCTCAGCGCCTTCAATTTCAAGACGCTCAAGGAAGCGGGCAAGCGTGGGGGTAAAGTCGTCGAGCTCGATGTTAGTGAACAGCATGCCGTGGAGCAGGACGAAGAGTTCGGGTGCTCTAGCGTCTGGCTGTGTGCGACGGGTTTGTGATGTCGACGACCAGATGGGGAGAACAGACTCGCGAGACGTCGAAAAGGGGTGCAGGGTAGTCATACTGGAAAGTCGTCAGCATAAGCCTCGATAAATCGGATTGACCACGTACCTCTTGACGAAATGGTAGACAGCCCTCAATTCTTCACTTTCACCCTCGCGACTAAGTAGACCTAGGTGGTGGTGAAGTTTGCCTGTGCCAGGCGTGTCTGCGATACCTCGAGCATACCATTCCTTGGCTATCGATCGCCAACGTTCCTTCTCAGGCTCGACATCCATCATTCGCGCGGCGACGATACCAACGCTAGGAGTCGGCGAGTCGTCGATGCGTGCTGCCGGTCGATCGGATGTTGACCTGACACTCATTTGTGACTTGGTCGTCTCCTTGCCATTGGAATTCTCTCCTGATGCGGCGGCGGCTTGTGAGACGGCGTCGGTAGTAAGTGCAGCGCCGGATAGTTGACTGTTCGTGACCATCGCAGCAACGGCCATTCGGTAGCGAGCGAGATCGCCGAGGGCTTCGAGCCACCCCGCGCGGAACGTTTTTAGACTGGGTTCTTCGAGAAGACCGGTGTAGAATGTGTAAGCAAAGTAAATGAAATCCTGAAGATGTTCAAGCGCGAGAGGCGAAGAGAAGGATGCACGACGGAGAGCCTCCAGGAGTTTGTGGAAGGCATGAGTCCAGAGTCGAATAATAATGTTATACTTAGTCGGGATAACGCGAAGCGACGCCGGTACGGATGGAGCGAGGGAGATCTCCAATAAGTTGTGCATCATTTCAGCAAGTCTAATAGTTCCCGCACCCAATTAGTGTACTCATAGAAGAGCGTGTCAGTAAATCGGCTCACCGTTTATGATCTGATATCAACTTTGACCACTTTTGTTGTTCGAGTTCATCGTCACTTGCCTCGCGACCACGACCATGTAACACAATGCGGCTGTCTTCGGCGTTGTCATCGGTGTCCTCGTTCAGGATCTTGGATTCCAACGTCGAGATGCTCCGGTAAAGCTTCTTCAGTTGGTCCGCGAAAGCGTTTTTTATTGGATCCTCGCGTGGTTTGCCCTCGAACAACGCAGAGGAGGCTGACGAGTTGTCTGTGGTACCAGAAGAGAGCGTAAAACTTGAGGACGTCATAGAATGTGCATATGAGGATGTGGATGAAGCCGAGACGTAATCGCCTGAATTTTTCGATATTGGTGTGGGCTTGCTGCCGTTGGAGGACGGTCTTGCGAGCACGGAAAAGCGGACTGGGTCGTCCTTTCGGTGATCGAACAAGCGTTGATGCGTAGGAGGATCACGGTGCTGGGATGGGGGTGCATTGCGAGGAACTAAGTTGCTGGCTACGTCCGAAATAGACTCGGGCTCCAACGTGCGTCGCATGGGTATGGGATCTGTATCTGGATTGTATAGTTTGTTCTGCTGCTGTTGCTGCTTAGAATGTGGGGTGGGACGGGGGGGACTTGATATCTTGAGCCGACGCGAGAAGTCCTCCGGGTCGGCCTCAGGACGAGAGACGATAACTAGGGGGTTAGGTTGAACCTTACGAGGCGATGAAACTACAGGTGAAGTACGCGGGAGCACGGGAGAGTGATTCGGCTGTTGTGGGGCGGGGCGGGACGAAGATGGCGACTGTGGTGGACGTTCCCGCGGCCGGGTTGCACTTTGGAACGGTCAATAAATGAGGGTGCGAGACCGAAGTGAAGTAGGGGGACTCACGCAGCATTTCTTCGCTGGAAAGCGATCATTCGCTCAGCGATATCTGTTGGTTGGGCGGGATCCCGCTTCCTGGGAGGCCTGGGGAGGTCTGTGGATGTGTCCATGACCTTTTCTCAGCGCTAAGGGAGATGCGCTTTGAAGTGGAAATGGGTGATGAAAACGAGAAAGGGAGTCTGAGTGTGGTGGGCTGAGTGCTGCGAGAGCTCGTTGTCTACTTTTCCCTCTTCAGCACTGCGCATTTCGAGAATCCGCAGTCACTGCTGCGCTGATCGAGATCTCTCCAAAAAAAGTAAATGTCACACACCCGTCACACGTCACCTATACCGTGACGTGATTGTCATTATCATACACAGCGAGCTCAGCGCTCAGCTGCGAAACAGACCTCTGATGCTGTACCCGTCGATATTTGGATTGATCCATGCGACTCATCTACGTCTTTTATCCGACCCAATTCCCTCGGATGACATGACATATCGATCACGGTGCGCAGGCTTGTCAACTTGTTGGCAAGCCTCATGCTGTCTTGTCCTGCTGGCACTATGATGCCTTCTTTAAAATCGGAAGGTATTGTACACATCATGTACCCTCTTACGCGATCACCGAAGCTGTTGTAACGTCCGCAACTCCACGACTACTCTAGACCTTCATCTCACGTCTGCATTCCAAATATTGCAACTATTCTACGCAGTTTACCCCACACCCTGTTCCGTCTCTAACCTCTTTCGCTCGCCCAAATGACTGTTTGCGACATTCTTCTCCACGCATTCTCATGCCTTCGGTCACTCCAGCAGCGAAATGACTGAGGTGCATGGATCAAAACTCCCCACACAAAGCAATGCCCATATTATTAGCACATTCTGACCATCCTTCAAGCTTTCCAGTTGGTGACGATTCCGAATTCGCCACTGAACTCCAAAATAAGCTTGACACGTGGTAGTCTCGTATCATCGTCTTCGCCAGCCTGCCGATGAGCATAATGGAACCATGCTGCGAGTACCTGCGAAGCCCGAGCTGTCGCACGTGCCCGGGTATTGCCTGTAGCTGCGCCCGTTCTTCGAAGCAGTCCTCGGAATGAATAATCGTGCCCATAGTCTCTGTCGGTCCAGGCTCGAGCTCGCACGCTGCCTTGGAGTAGGCATCGGAGGCTCAGAGAGCTCGATCAACCAGTATAAATTTATTGGTACCATGACCCTCTCGAGTTCATTACAATCGATCTTCCAACAATTTCGTATGTGCTCCACCTCACCGTTTCGGTTTCTTTCCTTCTCACAACTCAGGTATCCTCCGCAAGAGGCACCCTCGACCAATCAACATGCTTCTCAAGCACATGCGTGATCGCAGTCGGACCCATTCGCAAGATAACATACATTCCCCAGGTGTACAACTCGTACAAACACGACCTAAGGTCCTACTTCTCAGCCATGCGCGTACCTCCTCACCACGAGTGGTGGCCACCGCTCACGATAATACTGCAGATATCAAACTAAAGTCAGCGCTGATATCCATGAATGTCTCGGTTGTATAAGCACTCACTCGCTTCCCGTGCAGAAACTCGAAGCATCTGATGCAAGCCACGTTACAACACCACGCATTTCGTCAGGACGCCCAATACGGCCCAATGGATTCAAACTTGACCACTTCTCAAGCAAGTGGGGCTGCGTGTCGAGGTACGCCGCAGTCATCCTGTCCATTCGTTCGATCTGTCACTGACAGCGCGTCAACAAGCGCTGGAACGCTACGCACTGGGTATAGATGTGTCCAGGGGACAGAGAGTTGACACGAATATTCTTCACGCCGAGTTCGCATGCCATGCTGCGCGCCATCTGCAACACCGCAGACTTGGAGCTGTTATACGAAACCCACGCATGGTCCTGCGGGCACAATTAAAATCCATGATGAATGTAGGGGCTAAGGCATATTTCACACGTTCTCACCCTGTTGGTGATGCTTCCGGACATGGAGGCGATCAGGATGATACTACCACCTCGACCGAAGCGAGACATTTGACGACCAGCAGCTTGTGCTGTGAACAGCACACCGGTTGTGTTGACCTCCAGAACCTGCAAGGATTCCGACCAATCAATACTCCCATCTCCCATTTGCTGCAAGCACTCACGTCTTTGAACTGCTGCGCAGGGTACTCCAAGCAATCCGTATGTGACTTTAGGATTCCAGCGGCTGCAACGCAGAAGTCAAACCTCTGCTCCTTATCGCCAATCTCTTCCGCCTTCTTCCATAACCGCTCCTGGTTCCTCACATCTTCACTGAAGTACTCGAGCCTAGAGTTGTTGCCAAGCTTGCTGACGTACTCTTGAGAGGCTTTGAACTCCTCAGAGGGTTCTTCAGGAAGATCGAAACAATAGACAGCCCGAGCACCAGCTTCAGCGAGCGCGATTGCTATCTCGAGCCCGAGGCCTCTGTTTCCACCCGACACAAGCCCCACACGATCGGTGAGTGCAAACTCGTCAAAGATCTTGGGACGGGGTGTGATGGAGGGATTGGCCTTTGCCTCAAGGGCAGCCTGGATACCAAGGGGACCGATAGGAGATGTAGATTGTACTCTGGAGTCTCTACATACATGTCCTTGTCAGTAGAGTTAACGCGACGATACAGAACTAGGACAGCCGCAAGCCATTCAAAAACAAGACTTACTGAGATGACATGACGGATGGTGAAGGAGATAGTGGGAAGATCGTAGTAATCGTAGAGCAACCTATTTGTATGTCTTTGGGATATTCTTCGAGTTAAATTGATCCCGTAAGAATCACTGCTCAGCTGACCAGGCAAGCCTCGGCAGACGGAGAATGGGCGTGGACTTTCTATAGCTTACCATATTTGAGGCATCATGTATCATGTGGCGACCATGTGGTGATCAAGTGGTGGGTGTTCCCTCAGGCTGAACCGCGGCGAGTCGAGGACTGATGCCGGCCTTAAAGCTGGTCGAGCACACGAGTGCAAAGTCCATCTCGTCATGTCATGATAACACGATGAGGAGATCCAAAGGAAATCTCCAACGTACATCGTACATACATCGACCCTGATAAACGCTCTTGCATTACCACAGAACTGACTTCATTCCTTCGGAACCTTGACAAGCCACGGGGTGACCTGCGCATTAACACGTCGGAGAAAATATGCCCCATAATGTGTCGGCAACTCGTCACCGTTCCATTTCTCTACCAGTCGAGTGATCTTGTCTGTCTCATCGAGATCAACAACGATGACAGATTCGATCCTCTGTCGTGTCAGTATGAGCACGGTACGAACTCAACCTCGGAGAAATTTAACATGCCTGTTTCTTTCCTATGAACCTCAAGGTATATTCCTGAACCTGAGAAAATACGAAGCGGTTGGGTGACTCGGTCGACAACATCACTCGGCTTGAGATTGTCTCGGATTTGGAGAATATTTTCGGCTTTTGCTCATATGAGACGGACGTTTAGCCTTGCAGTGCCATCAAACGTACCATTGCAAACCACTGCATGAATGGGTGAGATCTTCAGTGGATACTAAGGTTGAGGGCCGAGAGGAGCTCTACCTGAGGTTCATATTCCCCTCTACCTTCAGCTTTCACTAACGGGTCCTGATGCAAAGCATCAGTTCAACGGGTCGTCTTTGATACATTGACCAACCGACCTCAAAAACAGCGTCAGAACGCCAAGTCCTCTCGAAGATCCTCCTTGTTGGCCGACAGCAATATAATTCTTTTAAATCGTTCATGATCCTCTCTCTGCTAGCTTCCTGGGATTCATGCGATGACCGTGTTGCTTCTCCTGAGGAAGTACGGCCTCCATTGGGTTCTTGAATGATAGGAACCCCTGAATAATGAGCACCACCGACAGCAGAGTGAGCGATATTTGGTGCGGAGACGAACAGAGGGATTTTCGGGGAATGATGAATGATCGTTGGTTGGTGTGCAGGGTCGCTCATATTCGAGTTCGAGAATTGAATGTCGAGGCGGGTTGAAAGCAACAAGTTGGAATTTTCATTGTTATTGTATGTGGCAAATAAATTCGCGATGACGCAGGGTGGAGCGGGATGGAGTAGTCAAATCGAACCCCCAGTGGCAACGTGGCGCACAGCCGACGGCGACGGTCCTTATGGATCGAGCGTCGCCCACACGAAAATTACCAGCAGTGACTCTGGCAGCTGGCAGGAAGATCCTGGAGTCGGTACCAGCGTCAGGACTTACCACGTCTGATCGAAGGGACCTTGCGCGAGGAAGACGAATCCTTAAGCCAGCAGAGGATGAAATGCGTGCCATATACAACGAACGGAATTTCTGGCATGCACGAGAAAGACACAACAGTACTAGAGGCGAGAGAACAGGTCACATACACTGCACATCTCAGCGCGTGTAGCTCGGCTGGTCCCGACTGATATTTGGGATATCCCGAGACTCTGGAAATTTCATTTCAGAGTTCGACCGTTAACACGCATACCATCCACGCATATGCCCTACCTGAGGGGCCAAATCTCGGTGATTCCATGCGGGGTTGATACGTACCGAGAACCCATCTGGTTCCAACCCTGGAGCTGTGGAACACGGACACCCTTGATGGCTGGATGGGCCTCCTTTGACCAATTTAAAGAGGATCCAAGATTCGATATGAATAATCAATATTACAATGCCGTGGTGGCATTGTTGCTAACGATCACTAGATTTCGGAACCCGTTGAACAATTCACCGTTCGGCCTTGGGTGACGTTAGGTCCTCCGCTTCCAGAATGCATGACATGTCAAGGTGTGTCTTCGGCGGCCTTCCTCAAGCCTTCCTTGAAGAAAGTCAGGTCGTCGTGCATCATCAAATCCAATCCAAGCTCTTACTCACTTCGCCTTCCACTTGGCCTCATGATATCCTGCTCTGGGATGTAGGGCAACGGGCGTTACTTCATGCTTCCACAGAAGGGCTCGAAGCCACACAACCCCATTACCAATCGAATGTGCGGGGGGACGAGTTATCAGTGGAGTCATCGATCATCGCTGACAAGCTCGGGAACTGCTAGGCCTGGGTCCTAAATGAGACGAACCGGCGAGCACCGTGAACCGGCTGAGAGCGTGGTAAGCAGGAGAAGACACGACGACAACAAATGACATGGCAGAACTCCTGCACCCTTGTCCAACTCGTGAGAATGACTGTCGCCTTACAATTGATTTCCCTGCCAAGTTTATCGTCGTCAACTTGGGGCACTACGGTTGCCGAGCTGTACCAGCTCCAATTTTGATTTTCGGTTTTGAAAATTGGCACTATTGTAACATAATTCGGGAGCAATAGATAAGTAATTAGCCGTAATCGTCCAAATATGGTAAACGGCTGGTTGTCCTCTCGCTTGATACCGCTCATCGTCGGCGCTGTTTCCCACGGCATCAAACCTTCGTGCTCGCTGTCATCGACGATGAGCACCTTATCTTCGTCAAATCTCACTCTTTTAAGCTGAATTCTTTTATGCTTCATTCTATACTGTATCTAGAGTACTATGAGTGAATTGTAGTCATCTTTTGGCCCCCAAATGAGCTTTGGGAGATAGTGCCTTGAGTCCACACAAGACTTCAATAAAATTTCGCATTTTTGACATCATATGAGGGTTGTACACCTACAGAAACTCATTTATAATGACAACAGACTTACCTAAACTCTACTTTCTAGGTCCTCTATGTTGCAGTAGGGTGTGTTTTTGATATGATGTTTTGAG
>KN819331.1:1025393-1069468 GCA_000827475.1 Paxillus involutus ATCC 200175
CATCACCATAGAGGGCTTAGAAGTAGTCTAGGAATGTTCATTAACATCATAAATGAATGTCTACAGATATAATGCCATCAGGTGATAGCAAATGTCAAAAATGCGAAATTGAGTAAATCTTATATGAAGAGTCCAGCTTCAGTTGCTTGCTCTGAGGCCAAAGCATGATTATAAATGGTCCAAAGTACTCTAAATGATTTATTTCATTGTATTGAACAGAGCACCAAGAAACTAGCTGAAAAGAGCGAAAATTGACGAAGATGATGTGTTCACTGTTTTTGACAGTGAGCACGAAGGTTTGATACCGTGGGAAACAGCGCCGACGATGAGCGGTATTAAGCGAGAGGACAACCAGCCGTTTACCATATTTGGACGATTACGGCTAATTACTTATCTATTGCTCCCGAATTATGTTACAATAGTGCCAATTTTCAAAACCGAAAATCAAAATTGGAGCTGGTACAGCTCGGCAACCGTAGGCACTCCGCCCATTCAATCACTGTGACCCTGAAACATACTGTAACCCTCACAGGAATTGTGACAGATGAATGTCTTGGACTCCACAATTTGTTTGTGCAAGCCAGCATCTGCCACGGATCTTCGGGTGCTGCAATAAAACAGGACGGGCCGAACACCATCTCGGCTCACCTCATACTCCAAAAGCCGAACCATGGGGGATGTCGATGAGACATGATATGGTTGATATATTGAGTGCCCTCCCGAGATTACAAGTTATTCTCCTACTTGCTCGATCAACGAACGTATCCACTAATCCAGTAGAAATAGTGCGCATGTGTATTGCGCAACTTCATGACATGGTAATTCGTGCGTTTCTGGGCTCCTAGCCACCATTCGTATGCCCTTGCCACAGGCCATAACTCTTTCCAGGCGACGTTTGCCAAAGGCGGATTGTGCCTGCGTTACGAGTGCATTAGTTTCGCATGAGCAGAACGAAGCGCTCGCACTCACCATCCTCTGGAGGGGACAGATGAGACATCGAAACAGTGTTGTCAGGTATAATGCAACATGTCACGTCAACGAAAGGTACGTACCACTACCACTCGCGTACATTTCACCATCTGGGCTGAATTCAACGCAATGTACAGGGCCATGGTGACCTTTGAAAATATCTCTCTCTTCACCGTCCATGCCGTGCACCCGAACCCATTCATCTCCGAGGTTCCCTGTGACAAAGCGGTCTTGTAAAATAGGATGGACGGAAGCGGACGATGGTGAATAGGGCAAGTTCAAACTATGAGTCGGAGCCATGCTCGGCAAAGCGGGTATAAAGGCGACAGTTTCCCCTGAGGTGACAACAAGCCGTTTTGTCTGCACGGAAAGTTCCATTGAAGTGATTGGATTCGGGAGCGCAAGCGAGGTAGTAAGCTTTCGGGTCCGTAGGTCCCACCACCTGGATACATGTCGGTGAACTGCAGCAGAAAATTGAGGACGATACGGACTTTATGAGACCATCTTCACCAGCCGATACACCAGTGTGCTCGCCAACCCAAACAACACTCTTGACTGTTTTGTCGTGTGATGTCGTTCCAGGATCGCCGAGGAGATCTGCTTCTGCGTCTGGTCGAGCGAGATCAAAGATGCGGACCTTCTTCTCTTGTCCGCCAGTTAGTAGGTGAGATGAAGTTCTGGAAATTGCCACCGTGCGGACGATGTGGTCATGGGGGAAAGAGTGGAGCGGCTCTCCGGAGTAAGTGTCCCAGATCTTACTGGTGACAGATGAGCATGTCTATATTCCAAATCAGGTTCTTATCGCGGAGTGGGTACTCACGCGGTGAAATCAGCGCTTCCTGATGCAGCTCTTGAGCCATCTGGAGAGAGTTTTGTACTCCAGACAGCGCCTTTGTGGCCCAGGAATGTGCCAATCCAATCTCCGGTCCATTCTCTGAGCATGGGATTACCATCCTTACAGCTGGACACTAGTAAGTAGGCGCCGTCGTCGAGGATCGGAGAGAAGGCAAGATGAGTGACTGGACGAGTGTGGCCAGGTGCCACCAAGGGGACGGTTTTTGGATGAGAAGTCATTAATCGTGAAGAGAGAGTAAGAAAAAGAGGTGATAGGTGAAGACAAATGATGATGAGTGTTGGTTGTGGTATTGCAGGCGCTCTGCGCACTGGCGGGGAGCCTACAAGAGTTGCTTGTGGGCCGGTTGTTGAGCTTACACAACGCGTCGTCTACGCGTGGCAAATTTGATGACTTTTGACTCTGAATCGGTAAATTCCCCTTTCGAGCTCAAGGGCAAGTTTCGTCCGTCTTCAGCTTTCAAGTTCAACGTTCAGTGCTCAGTGCTCAGAACTTGCACAGGTTCAGCTCAGGTACTCCCCCGCAGCTACAATGCGATCTATGCAGGCACACGAGAATCAGAGCTACATTGGACAGGCGGGCTTTGTCAAAAAAGGCACATTCCTCAAAGTAATGATGCGAGGCGGGGAGATGGTGTTCTTTTGACAGTAACGAGGTTGTGAAATGGGCCCTAGCCCCTACACTTTACGTTCCCTGACCGCCCATCACCGACTCCACAGGTGGCCCCAAGTCATTCACATCAAACCTAAGCCATTTGCAGCACATCATCACCCAGAAGCGCGGAAGAGAGTACGTACCCTAGGGCCATAATAGCACGAATCAGCCTGAGACGGAACGGAACACGTTGACATCAAATATCGGCGCCAACACCTTGGGGAGTGACTAGCGACTCGAACCTGGGTCTGTCGACAGTCAGTGTTACGTTTAGATCCCTGAGGCTTGCGATAGAATGTACAGGAATTGCGCACCACTGATTTAGTTTGACATGTCCCTCGTGAGACAGGTCGATGAGCAGCAGTTGGTCTGACTGGTCTGACTTGGTCAGGGAGGGCCAGGGTTGTGGTTGAGGATGAATTCAACTCAGCGAACGATAAATGTCCAATTAAGGAAAGTTGCGGCAACTCAAGGCCCAATTGCGTGCTCATACGCTATGAAGCTGGGGTATGCCGCGATACATAGGAACATTGTGCGCATCTCTACTTTAGGCGAGGCATACCAGTATATAATGAATCTCGCTGCCTCTCCCTACTCCTCACCAACCAGGCCAGCTGGGTGCTGATCCGTTCCAGATATCTTACCCGGAGGTTGCTTTTTCAATCCGTCTCACAACCACCCCTTCATCGGGGTTACCCTCCTCCCCTTGGTCCTGCCGCCGTCATGGCTTCTACTGCAAACCGCATTGGCAAAAATATAATCGGTTATCCTGATAACGATGTCCCAACCATATCATCTGGCACCTACCTCAGGAGCCTCGTCAAGGATCCTAGTCATGTTGTGAGTGTTCATACCCCCGTTTATTCGTATTACTTACCCATCGCCCCTCCCGTGCAGGTGGTCAACTATGTGACCAGCCTGTTCCCAATCTTTGGGTGGATCACCCGATACAGTAAGCTTACCCTCACACTTCTCTATACCATCTCCCTCCTGACCCTTATTTGTAGACCCGGGTTGGCTAACTGGGGATCTCATCGCCGGTCTCACTGTTGGTATAGTACTTGTCCCTCAAAGCATGTCCTATGCACAGGTGAACACATTCCCGCTACCACAGTCCAATTCTGACAACCCCTTGATATTAGATTGCCACACTCCCCCCCCAATATGGTTTGTACTCTTCGTTCGTCGGAGTCCTCACATACTGCGTACGTCCTCGCGTCACAAGATCAATCCCGTGTTAATATTTCTCTCCCACCAGTTCTTCGCCACCTCCAAGGATGTATCCATCGGTCCTGTCGCTGTCATGTCTCTCACTGTTTCTCAAATCATCGCCGCTGTTGATTCCAAATACCCCAATAAGTGGGACGGTCCACAAATTGCGACAACCGTTGCATTCATCTGCGGTTTCATCGTCCTTGGAATTGGCCTCTTAAGAATCGGGTGGCTCGTGGAATTCATTCCCGCACCGGCCGTCAGCGGTTTTATGACAGGCTCAGCCATCAACATCGTGGCGGGCCAGGTTCCCGGTTTGATGGGCATTACCGGGTTCAAGTAAGCCAATTGTTCAACTCTCTCAATCATGGCCAAGTCCATATCTCGTTTTAACAGCACGAGAGCTGCAACGTATGAAGTCATCATCAATACCCTCAAGGGCCTACCTCACACAGCCCTAGATGCTGCATGGGGTCTTCCTGGCCTCTTCGCACTCTATGCCATCCGCATTGTGGGCACGAAACTTCAACAGCGTTTCCCTCGGAGGAGTAAGCAAAAATGACAACTTGTTTTTTTTTTTGGCAAGCTGACTCATTTATGTACAGGCCGAACCATCTTCTTTGTGATGGTTGCTAGAAATGCATTTGTGATCTTGATCTTGACTATCGCAGCCTGGTTATACTGTCGCGACCACAAAAGCGCTTCAGGAAAGTACCCAATCAAGATCCTTCAGACTGTCCCACGAGGTTTCCGCGATGTTGGACCCCCTGTGATTGATCCTGAGCTGGTGAAGGCTCTCGCACCCCAGTTACCCATCGCAACCATCATTCTCTTGCTGGAACACATCGCGATTGCCAAATGTGCGTTACATCAATGAGCGCTGATTCAAGTTTTGACACAAACCCCTAGCTTTTGGCCGCGTTAACGGCTACAAGATCAATCCTAACCAAGAGTTGATTGCGATTGGTGTGGCAAATACTATCGGAAGCGTATTCCATGCTTACCCCGCTACCGGATCATTCTCGCGCTCGGCATTGAAATCGAAGTCCGGAGTCCGCACCCCCGCTAGCGGCATTATGACGGCTGCCGTCGTCATTGTTGCGCTGTACGGTCTTACGCCAGCGTTCTTTTGGATCCCAACCGCTGGCCTCTCAGCTGTGATCATCCATGCCGTCGCCGATCTCGTGGCGTCACCGGCTCAGGTGTACTCATATTGGCGCATTTCACCATTGGAGTTCGTCATCTGGCTTGCAGCGGTGTTGGTCACCGTCTTTTCTACGATAGAAGACGGTATCTATACCTCGATTTGCGCATCGATCGCCCTCTTACTCCTTCGCATCGCACATCCTCGTGGTCATTTCCTCGGGAAAGTCACACTCTCCAACCCTCAGAACACCGCGGAAACCCGCGAAGTTTTCGTCCCTCTTCTTCCTGATGGCGTTACGAACCCCCACACCAAGGTCGAACCCCCAGCACCTGGTATTCTTATCTACCAATTTCAGGAGAGCTACCTCTACCCAAACTGTTCCATCGTCAATTCTGCAATCGTAGATCATGTGAGGGAAAACATGCGACGTGGTATCGACATTACTACGATCAAGTTTTCGGATCGTGCCTGGAATGACCCCGGTCCTCGTGGAGGCTCAGAAGCAGCTCAAGCCGCCAATAATGCGAAGCCAGAGCTTCACGCGATTGTTCTTGATTTCTCTGGGGTGTAAGCTCTTTGCCTCGTTTCTTTGGAACACCTAGAGCCTCACAACCCACTGTTTTATCAGCTCGCAGATCGACACCACTGCTGTTCAAGCACTGATCGATACCCGGACCGACGTCCAAAGATGGACAAACCACCCTGTAGAGGTCAGTGTAACTGCCCATCGTTTCCGTACAAGGCCACCTAACGCCCGTTCAGTTCCATTTTGCCACAGTCCTTTCTCCGTGGATCCGCCGAGCACTTGTTGCCGGCGGTTTTGGCATCAGCACGGATACTAGAGTGCACAGTGAGATCGCCCCTGTTGTTCCGTATCGCGGCGGTCATAGCGACCGTTGGCCAGACGACTCTAGCAGGTCGAAAGTCGACATCGAAGCACATGAGCCTTCGTTCCCTCATGGAGGAACGCACTCTCAGGAGACCGGACCTTTACTCGCAACGGACACCCCGTTCTTCCACTTTGACCTAGCCGGTGCGGTGCGTGCTGCAGAGATCAGCTTGGTTCATCCGCCCTCGTGGCAGGAGACACTGGTGAAGAATTTGGACCCATAACTTGGTCTGATGGTACAATATGTGACATACGTAGTACATACACAATATTAGTTGTTGAAGGAAACGATATACTTGCCATAGTGTAACAAAGATTCTGACTAGTCCATCCGTGCCGATTTCTCCGGGTGTTTTCCACGGCCCGGCACGTACTAGTAGAACCAACTTGTCTTTCAGAATAATTAGTTCGGAACGTTCCTTGCGGCCAGTGATTGGCAGTTCCTCACCGGCACCACCTTAGTTCTCCATGTTTTCGAGGGCACTTCTACGGTCAAAGAGACATGTGTCGTTGTCAAGAACACTATCCACGACTCCGGCGCGTTTTGCAGGCCACAGCAAAGTACTTGACAATTTACACATTCCCGTTACGCGGCCGTGATTGACCAAATTGCTAGTGGTCTAAAATAAAGCACCGCAAAGGGCTGGAGGACGCCAAGAAGTCCAAACTATATGGCAAGGCTGCTCGTGTAAGCTCTGTCCATGCATGCCAGTTGTCAAAAACTTGATACCATACCGGTAGGAGATCCTAGCGGCGGCAAAGAGTGTGTGGTCCCAGCTACCATTGTACCCATTTCTGAGCTGAAGTTCGTTATAGCTGGTGGTTCCACGAACCCGGAAGAGAATGGCCTGTTGGCCACCGTTATCCGACGAGTGAAGGATGCTGGTGTTCCCAAAGAAAACGTTGAGAAGGCACTCGCAAAGGCACGTGCTTAACCTAATCCTATAGAAGCACACTGACACCTGCCAACACCCACAGGCCGAGCGAACCGAGGGTCACGGACAAGCAATGTTATTCGAAGCCATAATTAATGGTACGACTGGTATCATAATGTAAGTCTCCATCCAAATGACGTGGTTCCCAAACCAGCTTAGCAGCCGCAAAGAGAATGCCGATCGGATAATACCAATCGTACGGTGAAAAATATCAACCACACATTGACCTCATATAGGTATGTCTCGTACACTTTCGTTGGCTGGTCCGCTCAACATGCACTAAAGGGCTCGGGCGTCCCCCGTCAAATTCATGTTCCAGCAACGGGGATACGTCAAGGTGCAGATAGGCGACGATATGGAAGCACTTCTGGATCAAATCATGGACGTTTGCTCGGTTGACTTCGCGGATTGGAGCGAGGAATCTGGCCAGCGTGGTGTAGAGGTGAGGATAGATCAGACCCTCTTCGTTCTCTCTTGGCTTATGCACTTGTGCAGCTTGTCTGTCGACCAGAAGTCCTCAACAAGGTCATGAAAGTGATACACGACCATGCGCCCACGTCTCCACTTTGTGAGGTACTGACGAGTGAAGTAAACTGGGCACCGCTAGAATCGCAGGAAGTCGAAGATGACGAAGGGACCGCCCGATTAGAGAGTCTAATAGAAGCTCTGGAAGAAGACGATGATGTCGAGCGCGTCTACACGACTGTGGAACTGAACCGGTTGATCGCTGATTGCTAATATTCTGCAGCCACACCTTTGGATCAATAGAGGATATAATTCAACCCAACTTATGAACGGATACCACGAGCGAGAGCAGAGAACAAAGGGATGTCCATCGTAATACCTCACAACATTTCTCCTTCCCGATGGTTCAACTTTTCCTGTATCGATGCCTTGCAAAGGGCCAGAATTGGCAACCTCGTGATTGCAAGGTTGCCTTGGCTGGTTTTGCGTCGCTTTGTTAGCGTGGTAGCATCACCCTCCAATATCTACTGTTCTTGAGGGAGATGGCCCCGCAACCTTCCGGAATCCACACCATGGGCATGCCCAGCTGAAAGGAGCTGTTACACACACACGGTTCTTGATCCTCTCCATACCCATCGATTCCTCATTGAGGGCGTTTGCTTGCAAAGTCTTGGGTTGTTATATTTGAACGGAACGCATGGAAAGAGATGCCCTGGAGTGACTGCTTCCATTGCTGGTAAACAGGAATGTAGCACTTGCCCCCACTATGCCAGTGGGTGTTACTTCCCTTACGGTGAGTGCTCCGCCTTCGATCTCGGTTCCAGTGTGACAAACACAACTACAGGATGCGATAGGTTAGATATCAGCTGCATGGCAGCTTGCAAGATACATAATGTGTCTTGGAGTACTGGCCTGCTGCTTGCAATGCTCGATCTCGATGCTCCCAACGCAAGGAACGATGGGTCGCAAGGCGAGTTTCCGCCTATCTCCTTTAACTACGTCAACGTGGGCGAGGTAGTTCCTGGGTGCTGGTGGGAGGCTGGATATATATGCTACGCAAGCAGAGATCCACCAACTTCGTCTCTTTTACGAGGGAAGTCTCGTGTTTCAAGACGAAGAGTAATGTCAAGGTTCGTTCGTGACCCGCTGTGACCCGGCTACCCATTGTATTCCAATCGTGACGGTGACCCTCGCTGCCCCCAGGATGTGATGTGGAGCCTACGAGCCAGTATTCGGGACTGGCCTCACAGCCCTTGCTTGATTGTCGATGATCGATGAGGCCTTGAGGTGACAGACCCGAGCTCCAACCGAAGAGTGCAACCGGACAACATTGAAATCTCCGAGCACAATTGATCTAGGCTCGATAGAATCCAAATTTATTCGTTACTTATTCATCGCTTGTACATACAAAACTTGTTACAATGTCAACTATAAATCAATAAAAGCACACGAAGACATGCAAGTCCACATTGGAGAATTGTACACGTGTTGGGGTCGTGCAGCCGCAGCACAACTGGACTACCTCATACCCGTAGAGTTGGGTGAAGACGTATCCAAGCATGGCCATTAATTCCGCCGCACTCAACGAGGCCCGCTTCCGAAGCATGAAGGATATAATCCTTGAAGCCTGACACCCCCGCTCGAGCATAAACCTCGTCACCCAAGGACAAGCCTACCAGAGATCGGAGGGTTTGGTAGTGGCCTTTATCACGCATGTACACGAGCGTGTCGATCAACGGCTGGAAACGGGCAGGTATTGAAGCCTGAGAAGCATGGTGATATGCGTCAGCAGGCGAAGAACTGTTATTACTTTCTAGTGAACTAGAACTTGGCGAAGTAGAAGCTGCCGACAGGGGGCTGGCGGCTCTCTCCACCGGTGAGGATGTACAGCTTGTCGGTGATGGATTCTGTGTTGTCTTCGGTGAATCAGACATGGGGGATGAGACTGAGCTACTCGAGTCAGACTGAGGACTTTTTACAGATCCTTCGTCGAACCAGCTTGGATGTAGTGCGATCCACGCATAACCCTCTCTTCCACCGAGTTCGATAAGGCCAGCCTCCTCAGCTAAAGCAGCGTAGTCCCTGAATCTTGATATCCCCAGACGCTTATAAACTTGTTTGTCTGCCTTCACAAGATTCACGGCGACAACAGAGCGGGTAGGATGGGTGACACCATTTTCTCGAGCTGCGAGTAGGAGATGGATGAGTGGTTGGAACTTCGTGTATGTCTGTTGCCGGCCGGCTTCACGAGGTGAGCCAGCATCGCATGGAGCCGCAGCAGTGGGAAGGGGAACTGAAGGTTTGGTACCAGTGGAAGGCACCGACGGGGTGGCCCTCGGAGAATCACCCATGCTGTCGGATGTACATAAGGGAGCGGCGGACTTCTCCAATATGGGTTCATCGCTAGGTCCTGTAGCAGGGGAACTAGCAACTGAAATTGGGACCGTGACGGGAGGCACCCCCCGGCTTGAAGCGGTATCGAGATCCACTTTCCCGCTCGGTGCAACGTGCGTCGCCTCTTGCACTGCATGCGAATGGCGGTTCGACATCGATGTATCGACGTCAGTGAAAATTTCTTCATCGGAAGTAACGTCTAGGTCAGTAGGGCAAGGGAGGAACTGTTCAGTCCCTTCATCGTCGTCGTCGTCGTCAAGCCCTAGAGCCTCCATAAGCTCGGCTTCGTTCGGAATTCCGAGTTTATCTTCTGGCCGCGTAGTTTCGGTTGTGAAACCGCCTTCACTCCCCGGGTTTTCATGAATTATGACGGGAGGCGCGGGTGCGGCCGTCGTAACTAGCTCCTGAGACGGATCGCTGCACGAGGCAGGCATCTCTCCTAATGCCTTGTTCATCGTGAATGGCGATGCCAGACAGTTCAGCCCGTGTTTAGACTGGGGAACGGGCTGTGGCCCTGATTTCGGCATATCGCCGGTCGACTGCCCAGGTTCAAGAGGAGATCGTATGATAATTGATGATGGTGGGCCATCATAATGTGAGGGTAATTCAAGGTGTGCATCGAGTGACGGTGACGCCAACAAGTCAGGCCCGGCTAAGCCCGACGTTGGAATATTGGGGATGCTTAAGCGCCCCACAGCGGGGGCTTGCGTATTACCCTCAGGACACACCAAAGGCTGTTTATCCGCATTAAGAGTACTTGGTGTGACCGTTGTGGCACTGCGTGCCCGCCCAGGCGTTGGAGCAGGTGCGGACACAGATGCACACCGTGGGCGTG
The DNA here is from genome assembly GCA_000827475.1 of Paxillus involutus ATCC 200175. Taxonomy (NCBI): domain Eukaryota; kingdom Fungi; phylum Basidiomycota; class Agaricomycetes; order Boletales; family Paxillaceae; genus Paxillus; species Paxillus involutus. The sequence goes on from KN819331.1 coordinate 1,035,747, forward strand.
GAAGAGTCCTCGGGACAGACATTGTGTGAGGTGTTGATTCACTTATGGTGCCCACAGACTCCTTCAATGTTTCTGGGAGTGCGTGAGAGTGTTTCGGTTCCAGGGCAGAATCGAAACTGTTTGGTTTGATGCTGTTCAGGAACACCGACGGCTCGAGCAAGTCGGAGGCGCTTACTCGCCGCCGCTTCGAGGCACTTGGGGCGGAAGTAGTGTCGGATTCGTTGAGGAGTCCTACGACCTCTCTCTCGAGTTTGGTTACGAGGTCAGCATCGAGGTCAAGGTAAGGCTGCCTGATGGAAGAGTTGGTTGACTCCGTTCGTGTCCTCAGCACCGCTGTACTCCAGTCGATGACGAGCGAAGCTTGACTTTCAAGGCAAGCAGGAGTATGGGGAGAGGATGGGACGATCAAGATAACCTTGTAGTTGCGAAGGCGGAGAGTCGATACAGCATAAGCATAGTCTCGATCACCAGCAATGAGTATGACTGTGGCGGGAGCTGGATGATCCACGGCAAATGTAACCATATCAACTTCAAAGGATTGCTTCGGCTCAGTATACATGGCGAGAGAAGTGTGGCTGTATACACACCTAGAATCATCTTGTCCACAACGTCCTTTCTGCCATTGTGAGGACAATCTATCATGGATACACCGGATGATTGGAGCTCGGAACGAAGCACGACGGACTTTGGAGACTGGGTAGAAATATCAAGATAAGCTTTGAACGTCGTTACAGACCCGAATACACGGGCTATACGTCCAACATTATTGACAAGATCATAGCCCAGACCATATGAATTTGAGGGGGGACTACAGTTCTCTGGACAAGTACGGCTCCTTCAGCGTTGCTGGTGGGGGGAAAGACTAGAAAATTGCACTGACCATAGTCCCAGAAAATGGCCACCTTTGGGTGGTCCGACATTGAGGCAGGGGAAGGATATGAGTACAGAATGAGTCTGGGAACGCCCACGACTTTGTATTCGGTAGCCTGTGCCGTTACGACCGTCTGTGTGGGGTCCTCATGCAGAACACAGGTTCCACTTTGAGCGGGCGCTCTGCATATGTGGGATCAGACGTGTCCGCATTGTGTCCACGCGTGCGAAATACAGCTTGTCCTGTCAACAGGACACACAGGTCGACTCGGTCAGCGTCGTTCGGTCACTGTTACCCTCCGCCCGGGCTCAGGCTAGGCCTCAGTGAAGGGTAGTTGAACACAGCATCTGACAGTTATTTATGCCATGTTCAACCAGCAAGGCAAACCTGCGCGATGTAAGATCTGTTTGTCGGCAAATGCGATGGTCACGAGGGTGATTCGTGAATGCACAGGTCATCTGGTGTCACAGTGGTACACCATCAAAACTATGGGGTGTACTCGTTGCAGCCTCGCATTACATCGAACGTGTTTGCAAGGCAAAGTCAATATGTGGAAATAGCATTATACAGTTTATTTGATTTTTCGTTGTAGTTTACTGAGATGGTAGTTGATAGCTGGTCTTTGTGGTTTCGGGTGTACGGGCTGAAGGAGATGTGATATGTCAGAACGGTCCTCGCATGTAATAGGATAGGTCACCAACCGTCGTCCGCATGCACTTGAATAGTGCGTCTGCTACCTCCTTGCACTTGGACGCATCTGCCGAAAGCACGTCGCCAGTGGCAGCCCAACATCCGAGCATAGAAACCAATTCGACTTTGCAAGGCGAAGGTCTAGTGACTGAAGCAGAACAGGTCTTAGCGTAGCACGACTCCTGAGACAAATGATAGCGACATACGTTTGGTAGGCCTCACTTTGACATTTGCTATGTGAACCATGGTATTCGGAAAAGGGTGTTTGCTGCGGTGCTGCTCTCGGGAAAACACCTGGCCTGGACTCGCTCGACTGAGTCGACTCGCACAAGCGGACTGATGAAATGAATGATGAAAACACGCTCGACACAGAGTCTACGATAATTTGCAAGTCCGCGACCTGCTCGGATACGCCTCGGCAATTTCAAAGACCGTACCTCCACGTCTACTCCAGATCTTCCCAGCTGTCACCGAATCCTTCACTTCCCGAGCTACACACAGACTCAAGCTCACTCTAACTGTAGACAGCGAGCTCACGCGAATCATAGCCTAACTTCTAGGAGAGATCAGCTGGATCTTCATTCTACTCGACCATGGCACCATTCACTTCGTTAAACAAGAACAATGCTGGTATGTCACTTAGATATCACATCACCCGTCAAGTCCTCCTTAGCTAGTCCCCAAGCTGTGAAGCGCATAATGCAAGAAGCGATGGAGCTCGAAAATGATTCTTGCACCGACTATCATGCTGCACCTCTCGAGGTATTATCCCTCGAGTGCGTCTGTATTCACTTACTCAATCATTTCTAACAGGATGACATATTCGTAAGTCACCAATGCCCACAGGCTTTCGTGTCATTATATTACGTCGCAGGAATGGCACTGCACCATGCGAGGGCCGTTGGGGACAGAGTTTGAGGGTGGCTTGTATCATTTCCGAATATTGCTACCTGCAGAATACCCTTTCCGACCACCCTCGCTCATGATGCTCACTCCAAATGGCCGTTTCGAGCTCAACACCAAGGTATATATATTCTATTAGCCGATACCTCCAAGTTTCCAAGTTTAACCGCCGTTGTGATAGATTTGCATCAGCTTCACAAATTGTTTGTGGCATGAACTACTTCACAATGGGTCTAGTCTAACAAATTAGACAGATCACGAGGAGGAATGGCAGCCGGCCTGGGGTGTGCGAACAGGTGCATACCCACCGATCTTTCAAAATTAAGGTTGATTGAATTCTGCGCGTAGCGATCCTTGGCCTGCAAGGGTTCTTCCCTCTTAAGGGACAGGCAGCCAATGGCGTTGGTTCGGTTGAATACCCTATCTCGGAGCGCAAACGCTTAGCACTCCTGCAAGTATTCATGTTAGCGACCGTTCTGGAATAATTCTGACAGTTTGGCAAATTAATTCAGATCGCGAGAGTGGGTTTGCCCAAAGTGCCAGCAAACTAACCTGGGGTGTCTTCCAGACCCCATACAGCAGGCAGCCTCGACCCTGAATCAGCCCGAAGAGCTCCGAGGACTTTCACGCGCTGCAGATCAGGTTGAGCCTCCTGTCATCCCACCAATAACTCCACCACCGACTGCCCCAGACCATTCTTCCGCACCGGAAACAAGCACGTTCGGAATGTTTGGCTTTGATCCATTAGTCTCGAGACCTGAGATCCCGATTGGTCAGGGGGAGGACGGTCCGGTAGCCAGCCACACGGAAGCAATCCGCGGATCACTACAGACCCTCCATCACCCCTCTCACCGGTCACCGTTACTGCTGGACACTGTGATTTGCGTGCTGCTCGTGCTGGTAGTAGCACTTTTATGTAGGCGGGTTCTGTGAGTCGCACGCCTCGCTTTGTTTACAAGGGTGATCTATGGTTCCCTGGACCGTGACAACCACCTTATTTACGGCCAGACCAAAGGTGCACCTCGTTTCTAGACCGCTCTTTGGGAATTGGATAAATATTTTGATCGAGCTTTGTCTCAGTTGAGGGTACCAGGAGTCGACCTTTCCAAATTGGGTAAAAACCTCGTTATGTCAGCCGATGGCTGTTTTGATTTTACGATTTGTCAACTGAACAACTTGGAACAGATTTATAGCGACTTCACCCCTCACTTAGCAGCATCAACTCTTCCTTCCACCACCTCCTCAATCCGACTCTCTGACTAGACATCCAGTCAGTAGCTTATTCGGGCACCTTCCTCCCTGTCGTCGATGCCCTCCGAGATGTACACACCTCAGATCCGCTTTTCAAAGAGGAGGTCTCTCTCTCTGACCTACTCCAGGCACCCCGATGCCGCCCCCATGCCCCCCACACTCGCCAATTCTCCCCACCTCTCGCCAAACAGCATCTTCTGGCAGAAATCATCTGTCCCAAAATACCCTTCGCGGCTGGATGATGAATGGCTCCGGGACATGGTACCCATAGACAGACCTCCGGTTCCCGAGGTTGACGCCAGATCGGAGGGCACCAGCGAGATGGAGCCTTCACCGACGTCGTCTTCCGACAGCTGGGGCAGAGATCTGTGCCCTCCGTCCCCAATTCTGCGATGCCGCTCGTCCCCTCCTGATATCTCCGTGACCGCCAGGCATGTGCCATGCAGTGGTGCATGCCCCAGCCAATCCCCATACCGCTAATCATGCGTTTTCACAACCTTGCGTCGCAGTAAGCGACAATGCAAAAACGTTTTGGGCACGAGGGGTTCCAAGGGCGTAATGCAACATTCGTTTAACTTTCTCTTTCATCTCGGGTTTTACATGGGATAGGGTCACTTTGTTCTTTGGGCTTTTTAAAAGGGTCATTCATCTGCATCAAGGGTTCATCGTTGGGTTTTATTGGGTTTATTGGGTTTATTGGACTTTGGTTCTCTCACTAGCATCTCTCAGCATCAGTCATATTCACGCACAGGCATCTTACACATAAATATTTATGCCATCACTTTACCTTACCTCTTAAAGTCGATACATGGCATAGCGGCAAGCCGCAATACACGATGTTATTCACATAATATACTACACTACGCTAGGGACCAGTCACAACACACACACAGATCAGATGTACTGCATCATTTTTTCTTACCAGCACTGACACTGAGTACAACTGTGTCTTCATCCTCCAGATTATAACTCGCGATCGTGCTAGAATTCGTAAGCATTTTGCCCATGTGCGATATTCTGATCTTCGAGGCAGACACGGCGCTTCCCGTCGCCTGAATAAACCGGTCGCGAAGAGTTGAAACAAGAAGCGTGAGAGGCAGGTCAGAGATAGTAACCGACTTCCCGTCTAGCTTCCACTCCGGTTTCGAAGTGTCGTTGGGAAGCTGAATATTGAGTGAAATGGTGTAAGGATGCATGCCAAGCCAGTCCGCCTCTGAATAAAGGGCACCGTTTGGAAGCTTTGCAATCTTCTGCCTCTTGACTTGGGGTTGCTCCTCCAGACCGTCCATTTCATCTGCGCTCCGCACCATGCCTATCTGTGGCGGTGTTCCTGCAGGGCCAGCGGTGATACCGGCCATGCGAGTAGGATGCATGCCAGGAGGTGGGGGCTGGAATCCAAAAGGTTGTACAGCATCTGGACCCTGATAATGAAGCGGTGGGAGCATGACTGGCGGCGGTTGATTGGGATATGCGGAAGCAGGTTGAGGACCAGATGACACAGTAGCAGCGGAGTATGCCGGATTGGACCCTGAGGCCTGAATAGGTGGTGCCGGTAGTGACGCGGGGGCAGGTGGAAGACTCGCCATCGGCGGAGGTGGAGCAGCAGCAGGTCCGATCCCAGGGCCGATAGCATTGACATCTTGTGGACCAAGACCCTTTGCGCGGTGGATGGCAGCAATTTGCTCGTCGAAGTTGACATTGGTAGAATATTTGTCCAACGTGCTGACTTTGGTTGCCGTGTGACCGTCCCAAACAACCTTCTCCCTCTCCTTCCGACGTTCTCGCTCTTCTTCCTCTTCTTTTTTCCGGCGTTCTTCATCTGCCTCAGCACCGAAAATATCGACACGTGTACGAGCGAGGTTCTTCAGTGATGAAACGACGTTGGCGCCCCGTAAGAGCTCAGATGACTGGACTTTGCGAGCTTCTAGGACATCTCGTTGAGATTTCCATTTAGGATCCAAGAGTTCGATACGCATGTGCTCGTCCAGCTCGTCCACAGGAATTTGTTGACCGCAGATAGCGCAGGTAGTGAGTGCAGAAGTTTTCTTGGCACCGACTGATGGGTAAACAGATAGGTTAAGAAATCCGGGTGGAACAACATTGATAATAAAAGAAACGTACGTTTGGGCACATAGTCCGATTTGATTTTCATCGGACCCGCAGCGTTGGCGCTGGCTTGAATAGCCCTTGCGCGCTCCAACTCCCGGGTCCTTTCTTCTTCCTCGCGCTTCTTCCGCTGGTGTGCGTCATCATCCTCGTCTTCGCTTTGCTCCATCGCAGCATCGTCCTCTGCTGCGGCGCCAGCGCCCGCTCCGCCAACGGCAGCAGCTGCTTCGGCTTCTGCAGCAGCCTGCCTCGCACGGTGAGCCTCGATGTCGTCAGCGGTGGTCTCCATGATCATCGCAGCCATCCGCTTCTGCGCCAATGTCATATTTTCTACCTCCTGTACGCTCATCGGTGGTGGTAGTTCTGAGTTGGCATCCGCGACGGTGAACTCGATCGTTTGGACAATCGCATAGTCATGCCAATCAATCTCGGCAAAGGCCACTATAAAAAGCGTCAGTAAGTGACTGTGATGATGTAGTACATTTCGAATAGAAACTTGCATTTTTCTGCCTCTTGATCATCCTGCCTTTTCTTGTCCTTCTCTCTTTTCAATCGCTCCCAGCGCGCATAATTCTTTGATTGTTCGAAAGCTTTCCACTGGGCACCTTCCTGTGCACGTTCCTTAAGGTGCGCTAGTAACTCCTTGTTTGGGTGTATCACCTTCAGATACTGCTCGACCAGGCGGTTGAAGTACCCGAAAAGTGAATGGTTGGGTCGCAAGAAGTCGAACTGATAATTTCGGCCCTCTTTCTGTGAAAGGGTAGCAAGGAAAATGCGACCTCGGCGCGCAGTGAAGAGAGCAGTCAGTTTCATGATATCACTGCGTACATCGAGTGAGCACGAAGTCATTTAGAGGGTTGTTCACTTACAGATCGATGGGGCTGATATTGGGCATGTCCATAACGAACTGGGGCTGTGGAGGCTCGACCCCAACATCCTCTTGTACGACAGGCATTGTCTCCATGGGTTCCACCTTTCCCTTCTCCTGTCCTGGTTCATCTAGGTCCTCACCTGCGGCGACTCGGTCCATACGATGTCTATAGTAAGCATGGTAAGGGTCCGCAGGGTTGAGGAACGAGAACTTGGGATCCTGACGCTGATTCTCGCGAATTTTGTCCTCGAATTGCGGGGGATTGGCGGAGCGCGCAACGAAAAGAGCGGTTCTGTCAATAACGGCTATATTACACAAAACATCAACTCCTGTGTATTGTCTGACGAAAAGGCCGCGAAGAAGTCCTCACATTTAATTTCTGGAGGAGGTAGGATGAGTCCGCTGGCAAATCTGAGAGAAGGTTCCTTGACGGCGTGCGCCATCTCAATGTCACCATTGAAGGCGTGCTCGTTCATGGTGGGCATTGTCTGTGTCTCTACTGCCATCGTCGTCGTTCGTTGTCCGTCGTGGCGTCGTCAAAGATGTTTGGCTAAGAATGGGCAGCTGGTCGGAGTTTGAATAGTACCACTGACAACTAGTTTCCTTGCCGGTCACTCGAAGACAGCACCTTCGAAATGTTTGGCGCATTTCGTCCAACCTCTGTCGCGTTTGGCGGTCTTTTATGGTGCGTGTCCTACGCTTGTTAGTTTTTAAGCATTTCTGAACAGCAACAAAGGAAGACACCATGGAAGCTGTCAGTGACACGCAAGGCTAATGCCCGTTCCCGCCTTAAGAAGGTCGACGCTGTCATTGAGACTGTTCGTGCAAGTGGTGTCCAATGTAGAGCCTTGGTGAGCATCGGTCCTTCCTGGCTAGTTCAGATGTCTGACTATCAGGGACCTCAACCAGGACCGCGCGCTACTCTTGCCCAAAGAATATGAAATGAATCCCCAGGACAAATACACCGTATTCAGTTCTACCTCCCGTGGGTACCGCAAAGGTATTCACAAAGTGCCTAAATGGACAAGAGTAAGCTCCCGTTGTTTCATAGAAACATGGTGCACAACTCATTGATGTCTCCCACAGTTGACGCTAAGAGTCAACCCGAAAGGCTTTTAGTCTTGGAAGTTACTATACTACTTTTATCTGCACCTGCACATTATGACATCTGTACGCATATTCGCCCTCCCGCGTCTATCAGTTGGTTGTGGCAGGGTAAATAATTATTAGAACAGCACGACCTGTATTTTCCCTTGCTTAATACCCTCAAGCACCTTCGGCGCCCCCAGAACAGTTTTGAATACTTCCTCCCTAGTTTCCGGAATATCGAGCAAGTTGCGATTCTTCGCATCCTGAAAGGAAATGTCGAGAATAATGTGCGTGAGCTGAGACAGAGCAAGTGCACCTGTGGACCCATTAACCCGGGCACTTCCCATCACAATTCATTATACTCACCTGTTTCGCAAAGCAGTTTCCCAATTCTTCCTGGAGTGCCAACAGCGGAGCCAATTTTTGACCGTCTAAGATAAGACACATGCTCTTCCAGCTTAAAGTGTTTTGAGAAAAGCTTAGCCACATCCCCACCCTTATCGCCACGCAGTCTCTTATCCTTGAGAACCCTGGTCACATCGGCAACCCGGAGGGCAGCTCCGGCTATGAACAGCAACGTGGGTGTACCGGGGGCCTTAGATCTCTGCGAGAGCCTCTTGTGCAGCATCGGAATGACTGATCGGGCCTGAACATTTGAACCGTTATGACCGGGACACAGCACTGCAAACATACCTTCGATGACGAAATTAACCAGACGGTCTAATGACCTCGATTCCGTCCATCGAGTCGTGTCCACGATTGCCGTTTCTATCTAACAGTTCAACTGAGACCACCAGAATCGGATGGTATGGTAGGAACTCACCAGGAATGAGCATATCGCCGAGTTCGAGTGCAGATAGGTTCGGGAATGCCTTGGCTTGCATGACAGACATATAATCTGCAAGCTTGGGAACAGGTTGGGCTGCTACTGACAGAGGGTCGACGACGTCCACTGTTTCGGTGAGTTTCCGTTTCTACGTGAAATGGCTGTCCGTCACGATGTTCTTTGGTTGATTCGAAGGGATACTACAAACCTTCGCGCGTCTTTCCTTTTCCCTTTCTTTGCGTTTCCTCTTTGACAAAGCTGCCTTGCCCCTTCGTTCGGCTTCCTCCTGCTCTGCATCCTCATCTGCGCTGAGTAGACCCTCTATGCCGTCGACCGCTTCTGTGCGACCGTCTTCCTCCCCCGAAGAAGCTACGAGTTCATCCGGGACAAAGTCATCCTCCAAATCATCGCCACGTTGCCCACTCATCTCTGAAGCCAGACGCATAGACGTGAAGAGAGCAGTGGGAATGCCGTAGCCAAGTACTTGAGAAATAACTCGGCTGCTCTAGTGATGATTTCGGTATTCCCCGAGGTGTACCGGAAGCAACACATAAATTGGGAATGTTTGCCGCGGTCCGGTAAGACTACTACAACCAGTAGAATATGCGACCCTGCACCCAGCGTCATGATATTGACGGCGCATGACACTGGCCAAGAGGGAAAAATGTCTCCACCGAGTTACTTCTTGCATTGTGACTTTGTCTCTCTCATGTCAACCTCGTCGTCGTTCCTTCCTGCTACTCTGCTTATCTTGCTCCTTATATGGACCTTGCAGTTCGTCAAGCGACCTGGCCAAGTCCCTATCGAGGACGCCGCAAAACCCACCGAATCTCCTGTAGAAGAGCCCTCCTCTGACCCATTTCAGGAACCTTCCAACGACTCCAAGATGCCCTCAAATTCAAGTTATTATGAATCACGAATTCGAGTACCTGAACAGCTGAAGCCTCAGACTGTTGCAACTTCTCACATCACGAAAGAACAATCTAAAAAGATCAGCCAAATCGAGGCTGCTCCTGACAGCGTGAAGCAGCTCTACGACACTTTCCTCGTTCTGGACGTCGAAGCAACATGCTTGCAGGGGACAGGATTCGACTGGCCAAATGAAATTATAGTTCGTGTTATTTTTCACTTTGCCGGGAGCTCTAGTTCCTGATCACATGGTAAATCTAAGGAGTGGCCAGTATGTCTCTTGCGCTGGAAAGCTAAATCTGCCACGGGTAAAGCTACTCAACTGGAGATTGTCGACGAGTTTCGGAGCTTTGTCAAACCCACATGGAGACCTCAGCTATCGCAGTTCTGTACTGATCTGACTGGAATAGCTCAAGTCCGTGCTCTTCCTCTTTGTCCTCTCGGTCCCATCATAGCTGCTCAGTGTAGGCACAAGTCAATCATGCACCTGCCTTTCCCAAGGTCCTCAAGATGTTCGCGAGATTTCTAGCTCAACATGGTCTAATCGATCCCAAGAATGGCAGACCCTTGCAGCGATTTTGCTGGTGCAGCGACGGACCATTCGACGTAAGGGATTTTGTAGTAAAGCAGTGCTTTATCTCAAACGTTGGTATTCTGCAATCAACAATGAAGATGAAGTGTGAAAATATTCTACCTTGTTTGACAGATACCCATGCCATCGTGGCTAAAAGGCGATGTTCTCGATGTGCGCAGGGTCGCGTCCGTTTGTGCAGCGACAAGTGGGGCATCTGGCAGCCAGAAAATTAGGACAAGGGTATGTCTAGCCTCGCAATTAGTACCGGGTATTCAGCTCCCTATGCAGCTCGCAACCAATCACCATTATCGTTCGTTGAATATACCACAGCAACTGGGGGCGCTCGGGCTAGGTCCGTTTCAAGGGAGAGTACATTCTGGAATTGACGTCAGTACAGATCGTGCAGCGATCTCTATGCGATCACCTTGTCTGACAGTTGCGCTATTCTCACATTAACTAGGATACTCGGAATATCGCACGCATCATGATTGAGCTAGCTCGGCGTGGTATCCGTTTGGAGCCCAATACTTCGATCAATCCCAACAGGCGATGGCAGTGGATGGGAAGGCCTGGAGAAGTCTTGGAGTATTGTCTCATATAAACCTGTCCGGACGACCCTATGGTACGCGGCGACAAACATCATGTCGAATGCACGTCACTTCGGTTATCTATTTTTGTAGTTAGCATTCCCGTAGTGCACACTTTCTTTCTGCAAGAATGCGATTCGTCCACGATGATAGTCACGGTAATGTGTAGTTGAAAAATTAGACTAAACAAGATCCTAACAAGTAGGTTATGAAAGAGAGTCATAAAGGCAAGGATACATAAATAATTCCGGGGGCGTCCTCACCAACCAACTTTAGTTTGGATGATGCATTGGAACCTGTGTCCGACAAGCTTGTGCCTTTGCGGCTACCTGAAAGGGTGAGAACCCTGGCGCGCTGGCTAAGAAAGTGGTGACGAATTGCTGGGACCAGAGGCTCCGTGCGTGTGTTTGAAACACGAGGATGGAAAATAGGGGAGATGAAGATTCGGCGCTGGAGCGCACCATCCGTTGTGAGAAACTGGTGCTTCGTTAGCCGAAATGATCCAAGAGAGAAAGTCCACCGCTAAGACATACGTGAGAATTTACTGGGAAGGACGCATAAATATCAACACGGATGACAAGCCAAGGATGATCGACAAAGACTTACAAAATCCCAAAGCGTACCAAAGGCAGGAATTCCGAGAGCCTTGCAGCCGTGCTGGATCTCAAAGTTTCCAACGTAGTTGGAAGTTATAAATACAACTATTGCCAAACACATGAGTTCTGTCTCGGGCAATAATAGCCGGGAAAAATGCCTACCTTCAGCCTGCCAATAATCGTAGACCTCTTTCAAAACCTTCATGGTGTCTGGACGGCCGCCGCGTTCCTTGCTATCCCAGAGGAGCAGACGCTCAGGTCCGACATGCCTGCGAATGAGACCACTGATGGTGGGTCCAAAAGTCTTCTCTTGGTCAGAACCTAAAAAGTAGCAATGCCCTTTTAAGTCCCAGATATTGATGTACCTCGTGTTGACATACCGATCCAGATGAGATACCTGCAAGGGGGAACACGTGTAAGCCCAAAGATAGCGCAACTCATTATTGAAAGTCTTCTCACCAGTAGGGGGACTGGATGCAAGTTGAGAGCGCAGCTCCAAGACCCGTCCCCGTGCAGATACGGATGCCACGTTTGTACAATGTCGAAGTGTTGGAGACACCAGCGAACTGTCAAAACTATGAGAACAGTGCTTAAGAAGTGGATCACGTTGAAATACCTTGAGTTGACGGGTCCAGATTTTCCTTGGGGGGTCGTTAACGAGGCTTTTGGTGAAGTCGCCTGGACACAGAATAAGTGTGCGCCTGGAGGAACCGGAACTATGAGAAGCCTACCTTGTACACCGCAAATCAGGTAGTGATATTTTGCGTGTGTTCCCTCACTGTGACACCCGTCAGGAATTACCGAGGATAAGAGGGGAGACTACTAACGAAATGATACCGAAAGCGTGGTACTCCATAACCATTGAACGACTGATACGGGCAAGCAAACCCTGTTGCATGCCACGCTCGAAGCGAAGGACTGCGACCTTTGGAGATGGCTGACGCAGACCATTAATCCAGCGACAGAGTTGATAAGGATAGGGACTCACAAGCTCGATGTCGACTGCCACTTTTCTGGTGCAAATCCAGGGAAGAGCAATGCTACAAAAAGGTATAAAAAAAAATGTCAGCCAGAAGGCGAGCGGATCACGAGAAAGTGTTAGACTGACAAGAGAGACATGCCCACAGTGTACCAGAAGGCTTGTTGGCGGATAACGTAGACACCACTGCGATCCCATTTCCCATCGGTGGAATCGTAGGCATTGCTCAGGATTGTAAAAACCCAAGTCATGACAAGAGAAGTCCACCCGAAGAAGCGGTGATTCCTCTCGAAGACGCTGTTCTCGTGTCAGTATAGAAATTAACTTGCCCAGGATACATACTTGTGGTGAGTATTGCGAACCCAAGGCAGACCAGCGGTCATGGTGACGAGTAGTGCGATGGTTGTGACAACACCAAAGGCAAGGATCGAGTCGTGATAGATGTACTTGGCTTTGAATTGATTGAAAACCATTAGAATGAGCCACGCGATACCGGAGATGGCGCAGGAGCTGTGAATTCCACCAAGATGCTATGGAAAAACCATAAGTTTATGTTCCTGACGCTTCGAGGATGTTATATACCTGCAGGGTGGAGGTGCAACCAAGACGGAACCATAGAGGAGTCCACTTGGCGAAGCAAGTGTTGACGAACAAGTACAAGATACGACCGAAGATCTCGTTGCGCATGAGCACCGCAAAATTCAAGTTGCCAACGACCAGGGCACCCGGGTACTTCTGAGCGTATGGCCAGAGACCGGCGGCGGCGAAACCAAGGGCAGTGAAGTTGAGAATAGTGATTACGGTGAAGAACCGTCTTCAGAACAATATTTGGTAACTGAGCCATGGCGCCAAATTGAAATGCACTGACCTATAGGAATTATACCAGATGATGAAGACAACATACTTGGATATCTTCATCTTCTGAGGTTTCGGTGGTGGTGGTGGAGGCTTCGCGACATTGGAAGGCGATATAGGCGCGTCTTTCTTGAGAGACCGCACGGGGAACACGTCGAGATCAACTGGCTTCTTCTCGCTCTTGACGAGGTCAGGGTTGGCAGCGAGCTGAGGGGAGCGGACCACCAGTGTCCCTTTCTCAGCGTCGTTGTAATTAGGTCTCGACATGATGACTGGAGCAAGGTGACAATGAGGGGACTAGGCGTCAAGTAGATGGTTCTAAAAATCATGCTGTGATCCCACCTTTTATTCATTTCCGTGCTTCCAGAGAAACCCATACCGAGAAGGGGGACAGACCTCGGAAATAATTCGGTGCCACGACCAAGCAATTGTAGACTCACAGGGGTTCACACCCAAGCTTCCACTGAGGATATCCGGCATTCAAGGACAGCTGGATTACATACAACCTTGAATTCGTCGACTCAACGGGACCTGGTCGCCATCATCACAGCTGTTCGGATCAAGCCTACGAACGTCCGACCGGATTCTCATACACAGGAGAAACCAGTGTGGTATCAACACGATCAGTCTCTCAGGCTAGAGGTGGGTAGTCTGGCCCGAGATGCGTAACAGGATCAGTTGTTGCACGGCTCCGATAGTGTGCTTGAGAGCCTGGCCAGCAGTGCCATGTGGGATCACCAGAAATAACTTGCCTAGTTTCAGCAGGATGGGGACAAGGAATAATAATCACTCACGTACTGTACAAGTATGCTGATAGGCGGACTTGGCGTGGAATCCAAGTTGGAATGAGGGGATGCCATATTAGTCAGCACAAGTTGACAACAAAATAAAAGATATTTTATTAAAAATTAATTTGGATATTTCCATCCAGAAAGAAACCACCGCGCGATGACACGGGCCTCCCATGAATTGTTTGATGGATTCCTCCCGTGCGGAATCCCGAGTTTACAGCACCCAACAGCCATCGGCGCGATGACTCACACGAAAAACAAGGTAACTCCGGAACCCAGGGGCCTCAGGAGCAAAGTGAATGCCTGGGAAATAACGAACAGGCAGTGTCTTCTCACTGTTCTCAGGCAAGCAAGCACGCGCGCTAGAGGCTCTGGGACAGTGAACCCACGTCAGAAGATCGGGAAGCCATCGATCATCTCACTGGATCTCGAGGAACCCATGGCAGGTGAACTGTGCGTGTGTTACGCGAGAAACGACATGTTAGCGATAAGAGACGAAGGCGCAATGTAGTTAGTATGATGGAATCACCATTAATCCTAAGGACTAGCTCCAGATATCTGGTGAACCAGGTCGTTGTGAACCTCGAGGACGAGGTGTAACTTACGTTTTGCGTGGTCGCAGCCTGATCACAAGCTTCACCATCGTGGCAGGCTGGGAGCACCTGAGGCCTGAGCACCGAGTAGCAAGTGGCCAGGCCCTACTAGTTACAACACCGAGAAATCCCGTGGCCAAGGAGACATAGCGCAATCTGTGGTGTCGGATACAGATTCAAAGTTTTGGATACTTATAGTGTAACTAAGTAATAAGAATAGATATTTAACTCTTAGTACATCCATTTATATATTGCTGTCTGTACATGTGCAGCCTCAGGCTCGTGGTCACAAGCATCCCTAGGATGATCCCACGTATAATGGATTATGGGGATGCTGATATCGCATAATCTGAGGAATGGCATGGTATCAGTGGTCGGAGTGACATGATAGCTGCCAGCACGTACTGCACTAGGCACACATTATCCACCTTCCTCAACAAACTCCCTCAGATGTCGAAGTTGCGCGGAAACCTCCTCTTTGAATAGGCCGATCTCATTGCTGTTCTTGGCAATCGCTCGGATGGTCTCGTCTTTGAGTCGCGCAACCTTCGCTATTTGTTCTCGATAACTACAAATCCTAGCATGAATGACAGGAAACGAGAGCTTGAGAAAGAAGCTCACTCGAATTGCAGGGCCTGTAGTCGCGACTTCACACCCATCCCACTTGATAATGCTGCCGTGCGTGCGTGCGCGAGTTCCTTCTCAAGCCGG
This sequence comes from Paxillus involutus ATCC 200175, assembly GCA_000827475.1. Taxonomy (NCBI): domain Eukaryota; kingdom Fungi; phylum Basidiomycota; class Agaricomycetes; order Boletales; family Paxillaceae; genus Paxillus; species Paxillus involutus. The sequence goes on from KN819331.1 coordinate 1,050,949, forward strand.
GCAGCTTCGGCATTGCTTACCATAGACTCTTGCTGGGCAGCCTAGCGTGATGATAGTGTGAGCGCTGTGAGCATGCCGTATTGGTCAACTCACATCCCGAAGGTCATCGGCTTGTTCATTCAGCACCACTACTTTCTTTTCCACTTCTCGGACCTCCTCATCCACGTTTTCACATTCCAAAGTTAATTGATCCAGTTCGTTGTCAACCTTGATCCGATCGCTCTCCACGTCGGCGCGTTCTGTCCGCCTGGACTCTGCCACGGTGTTGAGAGTCGGTTTGATCACCTTCCGTATGTCAGAGCCCGTGAGAACCTGTTGTAGATTGGATGTCGCAGTGTTGAGCTGCAAAGTTAGGTCGATACATTCAAAAGGTGGCGCAAGTGGCGGAAACAATCCAAGCGAGGACAACAGATTCGTGTACAAGTCGAGAGCTTCTTCCGCAGCAGCACCACGGTTCGTCATCATCACCTCCAACGACATAACAGTTTTCTGGGCTTCAGAAACTTTATGTTTAAGATCTTCCAAATTCCGGGTCAGTGTTTCGTGATCGGTGTTCATGCGAATAACTTCTTCAGGTGTTAAATTTTGAACTTTCACCACCTCTGCCAATTTCGCATGTTCACTCTTGAGCTGCTCCAGGTTTGAGGCTAAGAAAATTAAAACAGGCTCCCATGAGGATCGTGAGCGACGTACTTCGTATGCTAAGCTCAGCTTTTTCATGTGCAATCGTGTCGATCAAATGCTTTTTCCTAGCCTCAAATCGTTGGAGAACGTCATGGAACTTCGCTCGATCGCTCACGAGAAAGCCATGTGTTTTCTGTAGCTTCTCGAGAGGTGCCTGAGACAGCTTGAACTCCAGAAAAATGGACGGATATGTTGTGGCGTACCACAGAAGAATATAGCTGATCAGACTCTGCTTTGGTTTGGGCGAGTCGCTCCTTTTGTTGTTCAAGATCATTCACCACTCGCTCATTCTTCTTCGCTATTGATGACAATAAGACTTGGTTAACTGACGGAAAATATCACCTACAGTAACGCGCCTCGAGGGCTTTGTCTTGCTCGTCAAACACATCTGCACCGTGAAAAAATGCGATGTACGCCTCAGAAAAATAGTCAAAGGCGAGCGCTTGGTGATGTATTGGGTCGTGAAATTCTTCTGGCACCCTCTCGATTACTTGGAGCGTTGGGTCATTAGTTTCCAAGTAGTGGAGCCGAGCCTGGCATACGATTCAGGTTTTCGTTCTGGCAGGTCGGGGAATAACTGACCTTTCCCATTTCGACTAACCAATGCAATGTGGCAAGGAGAGCTGGCCACGAATGCATACTACCAGGGGCGGCTAGCCATTTATTATCGATTTGAGACGCAAACGGGTATCGGAACGCTTTCAGGGCTGGTTGAAACTCGTCCTCGAACCGCATCTTGGGATCGAAAGGGTATGATGGATCAACCATGCTGACAAGATGTTGGAACATTGCACGATAGTCCTTCCCGGTAATGCTCGTTAGAGTTTGCATGGATATTTCATATTCGGTGCCCTGAAGCCAGGAGAATATTTCTTGTCGCATCTTGGCCTGGTATGAGCGCTCGCGAATTGGTCGAGGGTCCTTCAGCGTCTGACTTCCTGAGGGTGCAGCAAGAGCAGCACCGCCCGTCCACACAGAGCCACGACGCGTAGAACTTCACATTGTAGTAGAAGCAGAAGTCTTGTAAGAAATATCACGGATTGACGAAGAAATACAGAAGCGCACTTATTGAGAGGAGTCCGGCCGTAATTGGGTTTAGTGGTACTCTGTAAAAGTGGATTGACGTTCTGGGATCTATAGATTGACTGCCGTGGATTGGAGCCTGGGACAGAGCCTGCCAGGGGTGGATACGGTGCACGCGCAGCTGGCCCTGCGAGACTCATTCGCATGGATGATGGAGGAGCCTTTTTGGCGGTGGAAGGCACAGGTAGACCTGAACGAGCGTTTCCGTACGGATCTGCTGTAGGTAGCATAGTGGACCGTCGCAGAGGCTCAGACATAATGTTTCATATGTTCTCGAATTCGAGCTAGCTTTGTTGAAATGTTAGACCTTGCGAGGCGAAGGGGGAAATCAGAACGCGTCTGGTCAACCAAACGCGTTTTCAATGCGCACCACGTGACTAGACGTAGCCTCGTTCTCGTTAATCAGAGTCTCAGATATCGATCCAAAGCACCTTCACATCCTTGACGTTAATTTCAACCATGCCTCAAAGGCCACTATTTGGTGGGGCCATCGTTGCTGAACTTCCGGTCGATATCATAGACGCATCGTACGTCGTTGATTACCAGTGCTGGACTAGGTTCGTCATTACATCTGGTGTACAGGGACATAAGACAAGTACCGGACTCTCAAGAAGTCTTCTTGTATAACGAAGGAGCTTCTCTCGTCGTCGAAGTACTAGAACGCGTAGCAGACTCGGATGATACCAACGCAGTGAAGTAATCTTATTATTGCTGTATCATTAACCAAAAGTCCAATGATTATAAAGGTTTCACTTTGAAGCGTTGGCTGATGATAACGACGCCATCGTGAGCACAATGCAAAATCCGATGGTTATCCCCAATGATAGGGGAGATCAAACACCATCTCCAATCGTCCTCCATGGAACTCAGAAAATCTGCAAATTCAACCAAACCGCTGTGGATCAAGTAGAAGTTCTGCTGGCACTCTTCCGTGTTCAGACAAAGCAAAAAAGTGCAGACGTTGTGGTCTCAGTCAACATTCCCAAGAGTTCAGGTGGTCAGGTCATAGTAGCAGAAGAGAAAGCCGCCGCTATCGCATTAGACTTTAGATTACTAGTCTCGTCCCTCCGCATCGTCAATTACGGTCTTTTTGCCTGATTTCATGCATGCTAAAGCCTGGCTAACTTGAACATCCCCAGGCTTGACCGCTAGTACTGGCCGATCATGGCGCTTCAATATCGATTATGGGTCGCTCTACTCACTGGCAAGCTCCTCCAACGAGAGTATCTGTCGAGACCCGATGCTATATAAGGGGCAAGCCATGCAAGAAAGCAGTCGATGTCCACAGTCCTCAGGCTGGAAGTTTGAGCTGATTTCTACACGCGTTTCTACACAGGAATTGCATGGTATATATCCGGCTAGCGATACAATAGAAACAATAGATCAAGATGATCAACCACATAAATTGTTTGTCCACTGAAAAACGGAACTAGGCACCAGTACCAGCGTCATCTAACTCTTGCTCTGCTTCCGGTTCCTCTTCAATGCACTCACGAACACCCCTTTTCCCAGCCTCAACAGCAGCCTTGGCATCTTTCTTCCGTTTCGCTGATTCCTTTAGTTTTTCCCACCGCTCACGAAAACGTGCAATCATGACTTTCTGTGGAAGCCTTGAAGTCAGATAAGAAGACACTCGTGGAAATCACAGCCAACCTGTTTGTCGTTCTCTGTGCGAACAGTTCGAAGTTCCTCCTCCAGATCCCTTATCCGGCGTAAAAGTTGCGCCTCGCGATCCCGCCCTGCAGTGAGCGCTGCCATAGGAGCAGGAACGGCAGGTATATTAATATTCAGTGCACTGAGGTCCACCGCTGGCTGTTGTCCACCTGGTCGCTGCGATATGAGAGAAGCACCCATAGCACGCTGTGCCTATGCCACAGCGCCAGCTGGTTCAATGGTGATGTGGCAATTGAGGTGAGAACGTTATCTCCTACCTGATGTCGCGCCATTACTATACTATCCCGTAGCAGCTGATCCTGTTCCTTGCGCATCTGTAGTCTCCGCTCCGTTGTGGCGAGTCGACTTTGCATCTCCACCATCTCTTGCTTTAGAGAAGCATTTTCTCTCTTAAGCGCTGACGTTGACGGCTCCGCCCCTGAAGGGATCAAGCAAAATGACTCTGATAGGTCATCACCTAGCGGGCAGCGGGCAAGCCGAAGTTGATTTTAGCAGTCCACATGCGTTGGAAGCATTACACACCTTCATCTACCAATACTTCCTGATCGGTCTCCTCGAGCATCATGTCTTCTTTTTCTGCACAAATAACATGGGTATGATTGCTAAGACGGACCTAGCAACAGCACGTACTTGGCTTCCCGTCAAACCCGAGCTTTCTTGAGACCTTGGAGACAAATGGCTCTTCACGGTCCGTATCACTGCTTGAGCTACAATCTCGTTGCAAACGCTTCTTGCCTGACAAGTTTGGCTCTGTACCAAGAGGGGCTGTGGTGAAGGCGACGGGCTGTGACAAATTGTCCAGCATCCCCTCCATGATCCCCCAGAAGTGGTTGAAAGCGTCACCCGGATCAGACTGTTGAACATTGGCTAAAAGCTTTTTGGATAAAACCGACTATAACGCACCCTTTGCCCAAGCACCATAAACGATTCGTCGACATTGTTTTGCGAATCCATCAGTCCCATGGAAGCGCTCCGGTGTGGTGTTGGTGTTGGTGTTGAATGGGAAGCGTGAGGTATGCTGCTCGGACCTGGTACGCTGAGCTGAGCATGCACCCCAGCATTGCGGGGTGACGCTTTCTGCGGTAGAGTCGGATCCTTGTTTTCTTCCCGTAGTTTGGCAATTCTCCGCTCAAGATCTTTTCCTGCTTTAGTGTGTTCATTGTAGAGCATACGAAGGGTACGCTTCGTCTGCAAACCAAGCCCGATCACTAGGGGCATGAGACGACAGGTGACAAGGGGGATGTACATTGCTATCGCTCGACTTTTCTTCGCATTTTAAAAACGCCTTCGCAGCTTTAATGTGCTCTTCTACAGCTGGAATGAGCAGCCCATCGCTGAGATAGTCTTCGGCATTCGCTGCATGTTGGTGTGCCTGCATCGTAGTAGCACTCAATCCAATGTGGCCGTCACAATTGTATTCCACTCACGATGTGCAGAGGCGATTCTTGGGCTGACATTTCGAGGCCCTTTGATACTGCTCTAGAATGCTGAAGATGGGGGTGTTGTACAGGGATATGTGTAATGAGCGGCTACTTAGTAGGAAGTAAAGCCGTTCAAGTCGGATGCTGGACTGAAGTGACCTAATACATCCTTTTTGGGTGGAGCAGCACCCCAAATCAACTTGAACGTCCTCACGTCGAACATCGGGTTGGCCTGCCGGGCTTACATTATTTTCTGTTTTGCTAGAGCCTTGCTGTGATCAAGTGGTACATGGTGCATGATGCCATGACCTGTATCCATAGCATACCCGTAACGACAAGCCCATCCACGGCAGGTCTCGAAGATCGTGTTACACCGAGGTTGTTTCATTGACAATTATGTGAACTAGATGGGACCAAGGCTTTTTGATAACCCTAGGGACCTAGTCTGGCTGGCTGACGAGCCCAGATCAGCGTGAACAAGGAAAGATAATAATGAAAGATAATGTCCTCAAGGTTGACGATTTCCATGTGGCTCGTGTAAATGCGTCAACAGAATTGTACAACATTCCAATAGCTGTCTCTTGCATCGAACCCACTGTTGCCATAGTGCTACCATGCGTGGCAGCCTGGGATTCCGGGTGGCTTTATCTGTCTCTCACGTAGGAACGACTTGCATGCTTTGCGGTCCCGGGTCCCATCCACAGGTAAGTCCTCCACACGATCACACTGGCAATTCAGTGTCACCCACTCACATTGGGGTCTTTCCCACTGACCTCGGTTCCCGTGCTTAAACTTGCACGCACAACATCGCGCACTGGGAACGATAATACGGTTAGGGAGCGCCAGAGGTCGGGACAGTCATTGATTTTCCCAACCGTTGAGTGTCCAAATCAATCATAGCCTTCTGGATCTTCAGCGGCGATGCACCTGCCAGCTGGGTGGCACGGCAAATGACTGGATGCAACTTTCCGTTGCATATACTTACGAGCCCGGCGCACTGAGTGGGTTCTCACCTGTTATTGCCTGTGCAATTAACTTCATAGGTGCCTCACACCCTCGTATTACTCAACAGATGCTCCCTGGATGCCGATCATGGGAGGCACTCCCAGGCTGGAGTCTCGATCAAGTATCCGGTACGATTGCGTTGCACGACCAGACAGGGTGAATGGGGTTCTCCCTTTTCACCTTCTGGTTCTCAGCCGAGTGGAAGTGGATTATCAGAGATAATTGCTTGTGATTTACCCATCCCTCTCCGACCCACCGCCTGTAGGTTTGCAATTCGACCCAAGCACTGGATTACAGCACGGACGTCCACCTACTGTGTCATTTTAAAATCACGCCGATGGTCGGCTTCCCAAAAGCGTGCCGAACCCTCACGTTCTCTTGCCCCTCCGTTAACAAATGCAGTGCGTTTACAATGTCCGGGAGAGGTATCAGAGTCGAACATGATACCTCTGAAAGTCAGTCCTTCCTGCCTCCCTATATGCCTACAGCTTACCTGGGTTCCTATTGCTAGCACATGGCGTATACCACCTGCGATACTGAATGTAAAGCATTCACTATTACTGTCTTTCGGCGTAACGATCTGAGCGGGCGGTCTTGACCCTCTTACACTCCCACTCAACAGAACATCTTTGACATGGTCGATATTGTTATAAGAAGTTGATCGTAACTGTGACGGGCGCCGCGAAACACTTGTGATGCTAGCAGCCTGAGGGGGTACTTGCGTCATGGGCTTAAATCAATTCACCCCCACGTACAACACTAAATAAACTTTTTGACACTGGCAGCCATGCAGATGCACGAAGCCCCGGGAACGCGGGACCGTGTAAACTCGACGGAATGACGAGAATAAAACAACACCAATAACTTGAATGTGCGGACAAGCAACCACATCAGAGTCTATCGTCGTCAGATTCCTCACCAAGGACCAGCGGGTATCAGACTCCTGGAGTGCGTTGAGTCTCAACTATCATCGGGCCAGGGGGGGGGAAATTCATCTGACATATGTTCTGCAGGGATGGTGTTCATGCCGGTGCGGCCACGCGCGGTTATTCGTTGAAGTATCTAGATGCTACTTCGCGTTCTCGCCCGCTGGCTCGTCCGCGTCAGAGCTGAACATGGGAGCGTGCAGATTTTAAGCCCCTTCAAGTTGTGGACGTGTAATTGCCCAACCATGGCTGAGCAGCGTCAAAGCTGCTGCCCCAAAGCAAATTAGTGACGGGGTTAATCCATCTGAAAATCGGATTGATCTCAAGGCATTCCACTTGATGCAAATAAGGTTGTTTCCGCTGAGACCACGTCCGTCTTCAAGAGAGAAGACTAAGGATGGAGCTATTGGCGCGTCTTCCTTCTCACTCCGGAACCGGGTCAAGGGGTGACGGATTGCAGAAGTCGGAAAGCGAACAAGGAACCTGGAATGCCAATGGCCAGCCATAAGTTTTCCGTAGTGTACTTACAGACAGCTAGTAGACTGTAGAATACAGGGAGTACAAAATCGGAAATAACAATCGACATCCCTCACGCAAATCTTAACGCCTGAGGGTGCGACGAGTGGGCACCGGGGCTTGGGCGTCCTTCTCTGTACTCGCGCTGTGCAATACTGCACCTTTAAGTAAATATCTGTGTAACCGTTGCTAGGTGTAAATTGCCGAGAGTGCCGAATATGGTACACTGCAGGCGGTGTCTGAAAACGTCAGGCACAGCTGCTTGTCCTCCTCATCGTCGTCCTCAACGTCCGCGAGCCCTTCAGTCTGGTTTCGAAACGTAAAGAACGCAATAAAGTAAGGAATATAGGCAAGGGCTTCTCGCTCGAGCTAGATTTTGTACATTCCTCAACCCGATGTCGACACCTGCGCATCTGTCAGTACCAACTTAATATTTCATGCTATCACCACACTGATATCTACAACAGCAGGAAGAAAATCAGAGTAACGGGTGGGTTTCTTGTGTATCGCGGGCTTATGGGTCATACAAGAGCATTGCCCTGACGGTATAACAGTCGTTGCCGCTGACGGCCTATCTAAGCGGGATGTCTTCCGTCTCCCCGACCCCTTCGCTGTCATCACAGTTGACGCAGAGCAGACGCATACGACGAGTGTCATCAAGAAAACTCTGAATCCCTACTGGAATGAGAGCTTCGATATGTTAGTAGCGAATTCACATTCATGATCCTGCCGCTACATACCTTTCTCACCTGTTTATACAGCACCGTCAAAGATTCTTCCGTTGTTGCTGTGCAAATATTCGACCAGCGCAAGTTTAAAAGGCGTGATCAGGGCTTCCTTGGTGTCGTCAATGTCAGAGTCAGCGATGTTCTTGACCTTGAACTCGGCGGTCACGGTAAGCGCCAAGGGCTTTCCAATACTTTACCTGCCGCATGAACTCAGATGTCCCTAGAAATGTTAACATTGGATCTCAAAAAGTCCAACGACAACCTCGTCGTCCACGGCAAGCTCATCATATATCTGTCAACCAACGTCAATCAACCCATTTCCAATCCCGGACCCCCTCAAGTGCAGGGCGTTACCACCGCTTTAGCTGACATGGGCATGAACGAATCGAGCATCTCTCTCTCGCCAAATGGTGCTGGTGCCCCAGGTAATGCTTTGTCTAGGACGCCTAGCTCACATGCCGCTGTTGCCGAGGCTGCGACACCGTTGATGTCCATGCCAACGCCTCATATACCTGGTCCCCTTGAACAGGATCAGTCGTCTTCCCAAATCTCCAATCGTCCAGTCAGCTCCGGCGGTACAGGAGCTCATGCGGCACTGACAGCTGCTCAGCAAGCTAACGCGGCGGTATCCGCAGCCTCATCCGGGGCATCAGCTAACAATCAACAAAGAAACTTTAATCCAAATGTAGATCAATACGGAGCACTGCCTCCTGGCTGGGAACGTCGTATCGATCCACTCGCTCGAACCTACTATGTAGACCATAACACTCGAACGACGACTTGGAACAGGCCATCCCCCAACCAAGCCGTGAATAGCAATAACCAAGACAGCGAAACGAATGCCGCTAGAGACCAGCACTCTCGCCGTGTCTTGGCCGACGATATGGTAGACGCTAGTAACGCTGGCGTCCAAGCCAATCCCCACCGTGCCACTTCGACTGCGCCTCAGTCTGCCTCGAACACTTCATCAGCTACTCTCGTTGCAAGTAACAACGCCACTACCGCCGGTACTGGTAATCTTCCCGCTGGGTGGGAGGAGAGGTACACCCCAGAAGGTCGCCCATACTATGTTGACCACAACACCCGCACAACTACTTGGGTCGACCCTCGTCGGCAGACGGTCATCCGCGTTATGGGGCCCAATGGCCCGAACTCTGCTCTTCAGCCTCAGGCAATCTCTCAGCTTGGTCCTTTGCCGTCTGGATGGGAGATGCGTCTGACTTCAACTGCACGCGTCTACTTTGTTGATCACAACACCAAGACTACGACCTGGGATGATCCTCGTCTCCCATCTACATTGGACGCAAATGTTCCGCAATACAAGCGCGATTTCAGGAGGAAGCTTATTTACTTCCGCAGTCAGCCTGCCATGCGTGCGCAGCCGGGTAATTGCCAGATCAAAGTCAGGCGAAACCACATTTTCGAGGACAGTTATGCAGAGATCATGAGGCAAACACCTAATGATCTAAAGAAGCGGCTTATGATCAAATTCGATGGTGAGGATGGTCTCGACTATGGTGGTCTTTCTAGGTACGCAGATGGCATAAGGTAACGGGTCACCGCTGACAGTTGCGCAGAGAGTTCTTCTTCCTTCTCTCGCACGAGATGTTTAACCCGTTCTACTGTCTTTTTGAATATTCTGCGCACGACAACTATACCCTCCAGATCAACCCCGCGTCAGGTGTAAACCCGGAGCACTTGAATTACTTCAAGTTCATTGGACGCTGTCTCGGCCTCGGGATCTTCCATCGACGCTTCCTCGACGCCTACTTTATCGTTAGCTTCTACAAAATGATCTTGAGGAAGAAGGTGACGTTATCTGACTTGGAGTCTGTTGACGCGGAACTTCACCGCGGTCTCACATGGATGCTGTGGGTCAACAAATCTCATTTATATATAATCAACACTAACTTGTTGCATAGCGAAAATGACATTACGGACGTCATCGACGAGACTTTTACTACGACAGAAGATCGTTTCGGAGAGCTTGTCACAATTGAACTTAAACCTGGAGGTGCGGACGCCTCCGTGACCGAGGAGAATAAGAAAGAATATGTCGACGCCATCGTCGAACATCGTATCTCTAAGCGCGTCAAGGAACAGTTCGAGGCGTTCATGTCCGGCTTCAGCGAGTTGATCCCGCAGGAACTCATTACCGTCTTTGATGAGCGTGAGCTTGAGCTCCTCATCGGTGGCATGTCCGAAATTGATGTGTAAGTCTCTGCCTTCACGCATTCAAGGCGTCGCCATTTAATGTACTCGTTTGCAGTGACGACTGGACTAAGCATACCGATTATCGTGGTTACGAGATGAACGATGAGGTTATTCAATGGTTCTGGAAATGTATTCGCAGTTGGCCTCCGGAACGCAAGTCTCGTCTGCTACAATTCGCGACGGGTACATCTCGTATTCCTGTCAACGGGTTCAAGGATCTCCAAGGCTCGGACGGACCGAGGCGTTTTACGATTGAGAAGTCTGGCGACCCCTCACAGTTGCCAAAGAGTCACACGTGTTTCAACCGAATCGATTTGCCACCGTACAAAGATTACGCGAGCTTGGAGCAAAAGCTTACGCTTGCCGTAGAGTAAGCCTCCTTTCATGTGCCAGAAGCTTGGTCAGATTATTGACGACTTTGTTTTACACAGGGAAACCGTCGGATTTGGTCAAGAATAAAGCTTATGTGGGGTATACATATATATTGTCGACATGCTATTTTCCGGTCCTTCAATGTCTCATATATTCCACTTCTATCATTACGATTGAATGCCATCCTATCTCTCCTGTAATTTTCTTGGGACAACTCTCGTTGTTCTCCATGGACTGGGGCCTTTTGGTCGCTTCGTGCAGGTCTTCACTCAGAATCACAGCATGTACATACACCGTGGGTAATTACACATCGGTGACAATCGCAATAGAGTAATCCGGAATGCATGTTTCAAGATAGCAAGTACATCGACAACAGTGAGGAAGGCAGATCCCAAAAGACAGCCTCACCGCTTCTCGAACGCGAAACCAATGTAAATATCTGAAATACCCCAGGTCAGTTTCAGAGCATGACAAACATAGACAACCCCGGAGACCAGACGTAACAAAGACTCACTAGCAGCCTCCCACTGATCCTCGTCCATCGCGCTCTCACCATTTGAATCGACAACCTTCATGCGCACCATGAGTTCCTTGAACTCCTCTTGTTCGGAGTGCTCCGCAAATATTTGATGGAATTCCTCCTTGTAGATCGGGTGAAGGGAATATTCGGCGGCGATACTGTGCAAGGAAAGGAAGGTCAGAAATTTAGTTGGACCCTAAAATCAAACTACAGGGGTATGACGGAAACGATTTGGACAGTTGAAGACGATGTAGTTTAAGGAGAGAACGGGAGAACGGAGTCAGATTGGAGAGGACCATCGGAGTGTCTGGGAAGAGAGCGGAAACCTGTACACAGACCCCGAGTAAGGGGCAAGTGCTCTCAGCTTCAAGGGAATCGATAACGGTTACCCCATCCAGTAACACGCCGGGCCGACCGAGTGAGAAGGATGAACAGAGGAGCCCGGGACCTACCCTACGAAATTATCCCAGTCTACAATATATTCTGGCACATCCTCGACGGCGTCCCTGAGGAAGAAGTGATAACGGTGCCCAAATAGTGGGCGAGATTGTCGGTCTTCAAAACGGATTCTGTAGACCGAATTACCGAAAGAGAGATCGGCTGCAGAAAGGGGCAGCGCGTCCAACCGTTCTCTAAGAATTGTGTTATCCGTCCGAAGAATAATTGAGGGGAAATGGCGCATACATTAACTGGTCGGCATTAGGAATGGTACCGAGAAACACACCACCCTTCCGGAGGTATTGGCTCACGTTGCTGAGCATGCATCGCGCCTTCTGTGATGTCTCAAAGGCATAATGCATGCAAAATTGCAGGGAGACAACGTCGAAAGGCTGTGCAAGCCGCGCTGGTGGGAATGCGTTGGAGAGAGACTCGGCATAGCAGTCGATTGCAGCAAACGCAGCATCAAAGCGAGGGTTTCGCATAGACTGCCATCTTTCGCGGGCTTGACTGACAGAGACTTCAGCAATATCTACACGAGACGGTTTACATGACCGTCAGCAGGACAAATAGACAGAAGGGCCGACAGGCACCCACCAACACCAACCAACTCCTTAATCCGCGCCTTTCCCCATTTGGTAAGGTCGCCACCTTTACCACATCCCATATCAAGGACCTTGCCCCGTCCTCTTCCTGGCCCAGACGACTGTGAGACGGGTGAAGAAGCCAGGGCTGGGTGGGCGAAGCGGGTAATGAGGACCGACTTCACCCAATTATTGAAGTTTTTGAGACCAATAATTGGTGATCCCATGCGCTGCTTGACACCAACTTCAGGACGCAAGTTATCTGCACAGAACACCGAGAAAGACCGCGGAGAATCACAAGGACGTCAGGGACGCAGACAGTACATACATAGAATATGCTCACAGTGTTCAACAACCTTTCCCACATCGCCTGCATGTCGCTTGGCTGGTGGGCTATTGTCTGGAGATTTGCTACGTTCCCGTTTACGCTTTGAAATGAGGAGTTGTGTGCCAACACCCCGATAGTTTCTGTACATTTCTGTTTCTTGTGGTGTCATTGGCACAAGGACCGAGCCTGCAGGTGTTCTGCGGTTTCGTGGGTTATAAGGGATGGCGGAGACCAAGGGCGGGGGCATGACTGGTGAGGACGTGGTACGGGGTGTGGCTGCCAGAATGAAGGAGGTGGAGGGGTCTGAGGAAGCGGAAGAAGGGCGCGAGGTCGATTTCACGGGAGAATGTGTGATGGGGAAAGGTGAGAAAACGCGCGAGGAGGAAGATGAGGCTGTAGCAGAGTGTAAAGCTGTGTCGAACTGCTGGCCTTGGAAAGGGGCGCGAGATTGAACACCAGGATGATTCGGGCGTGAGAAATACTGTGGTTGCCCATCCTGCGGTTGACTCTCTTCACGGGGAATATCGAGAGCCGGAAGAGTGCTCCGTCGTTGTAGTGATGGGGCACCGCTCAACTTGTCCACCTCTGCATGTGATGCCGTCAGAGGTAACGATGAAGTGGGTGGATGGGTGGCATCGCTCGCGAGGAGAAGGTGCGATAAACTGGATGGTCTCGCTGAGCCCGGTGTGCGTGGTTCTTGTGGGTCGGAGTTGAGCAGAACGGCGAGATCTGTTGCTCGACGAGCGATAGACGGACTGTTTGTTGCTCGCGAGGATGACGGGCGGGATGACGAAGGGGAGGGAATATCCAGGGGGTGCCTCTCGTGTCTGTCAATGTCAATGTCGTGGACATGACTGGGAAGGGCTTGTGACTGGGTGACTGGTGAGTTTAGAGCTGCATCCCGTACTGGATCAAAAGCTGGCATCCCAGAAATAATCTGTTTTCGTTCACTCTTCGCTCTGAAAAAAAAAACACGGTATATGGCAGTATTCAGGAATATCAGCCAAAGGTCTGCGAAGCTTGGAAACAGCGGTAAAAATTGGTCTCGTGCGTTGGTTTGCCAATTGTCAGGGTAAATCGCGTTCGTCCGGTCAACGGTTATCGTTTTCGCATTGAACTCCGAGTCGTCTTTGTTACACCACACTCGGTTACGTAACACTGCCTCACTAACACTAGCAACATACATCAAATATTCATCGCTTTCCATTCTGTTTCTCAATCCATCCAGAAATGTCCGTCGTGGAACGCTGCACATAAAACACAGCTTTAGCTCATCTCCGACCTCTCACGCGAGCAGGAAAACGCCGTCGCTCAGGTAACCCAGCGAACTCACCTCAATCCAAGCAATAGACGCATGCAGCGAGTCCAGTGTCTGAGCAAGGGCAAGGTTGTACCGCGACGTGTCTTTGTCCTATGATTCCTTCCAGGCACCGAAGCAATGCAAGGAAAGAGACAAGCTCACCTCAAAGAATTTGTTCAATGTTTCGATATCGTCCTTCGTACTCAAGTTGCCGATCGCAATCTGGCGGAATATGGGATCAATTGAGATAATGATCTCACACCTGAAATCCGACGCACCGAGACGACGTCCTTGAAGGAGAAATTGCCCCTGTACCGTTCCTCGAGCTATTTCAAGCCATCAACGAAGGCCGGGAGCATGGGAGCTATCAACTCACATTTTTGTAATTGTCCATAAAGAACTTGGCCGACCTTCGTCTTGTGTCGTAGTTCATCTGTAGCCCGCTAAAGAAGTATACGATGTCCTGATTCCTGGCCTTGTTGAGGATGTATTGTTCGGTATCGCTGATGCATGATTTGTCTTTACTTGCGCACATCGCGTACCTGTTTGGAAACGGTGCGTAAACCAATGGACAAAGGGCTTGCAAGGGTAGTTACATCGCGGATATACCGACTGAAGGCAGCGTCGTCGGGTTCTCACACAAACCCTTGACGAAATTATATTCGTCCAAGCCACCGTGTTTCACGGCCTGAACTCTTTCAGTTGTCATTGACAGACAGTTAAACACCACTCAACTCACAGTGATGGCCGCTGTCCTGAACAGATCCGCGGGGATCTTCGATTCATCCCGGGTGTTCATATAGACCTCGAACATCCTCTTGAGCTCGTTGACAACCCTTCTCCAATATGAGCCCATCCTCTCACAGCACATATCAGTGGAATCACTTACTTTTGGTCACCAGCTAAAGACGCCTGCCCGACAGCTCTCGTTCGGAGCTGGGAAATATCTGCAGAATCGGACGGCGAGTACACAAAGCCAAGCTTATCCACAACCGGTCCGAAGAGATCCTATACGGATGCATCGTGCTAGCGTTAGTAAGAGGTAATAACGAGTGATGACGATGGTTGCCTTTCTGAACTCATCCAAGCCTTTGACAACGTCCTTATTCTCCCACCATGTTGACACAAGGAGGCCTAAGTTCCTCGCAATGCTATCCCACACCAAGACTGTGCCAGTTCACATACCAAGTCAGCCTCAAATTGTAAAATACAGTCACTAAGACACTCACATTCCTGCTCATTCCTAAGAATATCTACCACTGTGAGCGCACTGCTGACAGTGGCGTGCCCAGACTTAGCCAGTGCCATCGCGTCGTGAACGAGCCCGACACGGTCGTTGAGAGAGAAGATAGCATCACTTTCCGCCGCTTCACGCGCGATGCGAGCAAGGCGCTCCGCAGAGTAAAGGACCCTATCTACCTGCCCGTCAGCCGTGATTGCAGAATCTTATAAGCAAAAAAACACGCACAAACACCGTACGTCCCTGCGTTCAGTTTGTATGATTTACTGGTGTCGATTGCAAGCGTTGTCTCGCGAGTATCAAGCACTGCAGTGTTGTCGATCGTTGGTTTTCCCTGCGCATCGGTGGTCAAGACGGCGAGGGGTATGGTCCTTCACGTGGCCGTCAGGTTGGGTGAGTTAGGTTGAGCGAGAGGCGGCAGGAGGCCGTACCAGATAGTTTGGTTATCCTTGGCTTCCGCAGGACCAGTTTCGAGGAAACGATCTTGACGAACTATGATGCTGTCTTTCGTTTCGGTCACGGTAAGCACTGGAAATCCCATCTATCGATGGCCAGACAGATATGTGAGTGGCAATGAGAGCGGGCAACAAATCATCGCTGTATACCTTCATGATCCAGTTGTCCATCATTTTCGGGATGTCGATACCTACTTCACCAGACCCACAAGTAGCTCTGCCGATGCCATCCCAGAGGTCTTTCGTAACCGTGTTCCCGTAGAGGTGGTCCTTAAGGTAGATAGACACACCCAGGAGAAAACGTTCCTGCCCAACGAAGTTGGACAACATGCGAAGAACTGGGAGGTCGTTGAACTGACATCCTTAACACGTCCTTTGCATACTCACCGGAGGCTGCCTTGGAATATGATAGCGAGTCGAATATCTACACGCGCGAGGACAAGTCTTTCTGCTGGAGGAGCTTTCATGCTCAAGGCGCTCACCTGGTTGATCTGACTTGCGTCTGGGCATCGGACCTCTATCGGGTGGGAAGAGAGCTTGGCATCGAGGCCGAGAGCGTCGTTCAGGTGCTCTGAGATGAACTCAGAGTCGACTTTCCACTCGGGGTAGATTCTAGAAGCGCACGTCAATTCAAGGTCAAGGTGTGGGAAGGGCGACCTTACTTGTCTGTTATGCCTAAGTTAGCGAAGTTAGAAGACGTGGGACGAATACGCACCGACAATGATGACTTCACCCATCTTGGGGACAGCGTGATAGCCATGGCTTAAACCCTTACAAATAGACACGTACCAACGTTGCAAAACCTTCATGAAGATAAAGGCATCAATTACTGGGTCACATTCTTCGAAACACACCTACCTTCATTCAGGTACAGATAATCCCACCACTCCATTGTCGTGATATCTCCAAACCTTGGCTTGGAGTTCATAAAGCATGTCACCTCAGCTACCGAAGAAGGTACTGACCACATATGAGCAACTTCATGCGATTGGAAGACAGTGACGCGCTTCTTCATAGCCATGTCAGGACGCTCCGGATCCAAGAGGAATGCGCTTGTGCGACCAGTAATAAGGCCCTACGAATATTGTAAGGGCCTCGAATCAAGTAAATTGTGCGCTAATACCCAATTCTCCATTGCGCCGGCATCGAAGTCGTGGGCCTTTGGAAGATGGCGTCATGTTTAATAGATCGAAGGTGAAGTAAGGTCTTACTACTAGAGTGTCCAGTTTTGGGAGAGGGTACTCAATGTCAAAGATATGTTCATAGAGAGGAAGTACTTTGGCCTTGACCTCGAGGGCGTACTGAGCCTGGTTGATGACATCCGGAGTCGCTGATTATCGTCAACATATCGACGCAATATATTCTGGAAAGGACATTTACCATAGACGCGAAGCGGGCGGATGTTCCCCGTCAAGGGGCTCTTGTACGAACTTTCCAAGTGTGCAAAGTGCCCGTTGGCATAAGCTACAAGGTAGGTAGACATCTATTGTCCAACCTATCAGTTTCCAAACATGCATTACTAGGCCATTAGACTTACCAAGGGTGTCGTGTTGAACCTGGTAATCTTCCACCGATCTTTGGCATGCTCCTCGGTGCTGAGAGAAGAAAACAGCGTTGCCAAAGCTATATCGTTAGTCTTGTCTGTTTCAGCCTTGCAGACCATTTCAGAAGCAATAGACATGTTGCTCAAGTTAACGGTATCCGCGCGAGATATCATCGTGATGGCGAAGGTAGCTTTCAATAGAGGTTCATCCCAGCAGGGGAATGCACGCCGAGCTGCAGTAGGCTTTCACAAATAGACTTAGACAGAACGCTCCTCCAGCACGGCAGTAGGGGGTCATACCTCGAACTGAGTCAAACTGTGTATTTTCGTTACACCATCTTGCTCATATGTAGACTTGTAGTACCCCATCATTGCACCAGTTAGTTTGCCTGAGAAGGCGATTGACAAGGTGGCTTCGGAGTCGGCAGGCAGAGCAGTATGGAAGCTGATAGTGCCTCGCTCTGCCTCGGAATCGAATGATCTGGATGTATCGACCTGTTGGGTCTCGAGAGCATGAGAATACAATGATACATCCGATATCTCCAAGTCCGCTACGTTGAAGACGAGAGAAGAGGTCTCGTCCTTGACCTCCAAGCTAGAAAGGTCACGTATGTGAATGCATGTTTCTTGGCAGCTTGCCCGTGACTACACTCACTTGATCTTAACCAGACCTTCAAACGTCTCATGTTTGAGGTCCGTTTTTACAGTGAGGTCATAGTGGATCGGCTTGACATCTAAGGGTAAACGGAAGTCGCCTGTACCAGGGTTTTTCGCAGCACTGGTCATTCTGGCTATGGATGAGCACGTCCTGAGGACAGTAGATGTGTATGGTAATTGTCGCGATGGAAGATCTCTAGTGGCACCAGCCTGAGCGTTAATAACTCGGAATGTGCCAGGAGGGCATGACCACGAGGTCCGGATATAGGGACCGCAAACACGTATGCTTCCAAGGATCGATACCATCGATTACTTGCTAAAAGTATTTTAAACGGACTCGTCTCCGCAACACTGGCTGGTCACCTGAAGAAGTTTTGCACAGAGGGCTGAACGTTTAAACTTGGGCAAGTGTTTTTCGGCACGTAGTCGTGGGTACAAACTGGCGCGTACTTATGAATATTACATATACCCTGAAGACAGGCATCAATAACTTTTGTGGATTGAATGGGGCATTTCGGACAAGCCAGAAGAAAGAAAAGACACGGTCATTGATGTATTGAATAAATCTATATCTTTAGAAAACCGGAATGTAGCTCAGATCAATAGCGCACGGAGTGCGACGGCTTCTCCAGTCTGTACCTCAGTGAGCGTTGTCGTACAACAACAAGCACGGCTCGCCCCTTGGAATGCAGGCGAGAATATCCACAAGCAATCAAGCAAAATAAAGACCAACGACAGCGACCCCACCACGATGCGAGACTCTGAGCGGCTAGCCACGGCATCGCTCGCTCAGGTCTCTCCATTCCCAGGTACTCCATGAAAGCCGGATAGA
>KN819331.1:1081435-1110123 GCA_000827475.1 Paxillus involutus ATCC 200175
GGTAGGAGTGTTCTTGAAATCCAGATGGTTGGACTAATATTATCCTTCTCAAGGTACTAATGCTATGAGTGGACTGCATGTTCCTTTGCTTCTATCATGGTGCACGTGCTGAAGACATGTTTGACAGGGTGCAGTCCATGGTCGACCAATTGACGTATATGGAACGAGTTGCGAATACCCCTATCCCTGCTTCCTGTCAGTGTTCTCGCTCGCAGTTCTCTTCTACGCAGTTCTAATAGGGTCGGTAGATGGCATCCACCTCAAGCAATGTGTGACGCTGTACCTCTTCGCTCTTCCTTTCACTCTCGTTAATGACTTGGGTTGGAGCATGGTCCCCATTGTTACTGTCGTCGCATTCACGTTGATGGGCATCGAAGGAATTGCGGATGAGATTGAGATGCCTTTTGGTGTGTATTGCCAGAAACCCACATCGCTGGCCATTAGCTGACAGTGTTGAGTTGTTAGGTTATGATAGTCAAGATTTACCCCTTGGTAGGTGTCTCTGTAGGCGAGAAAGTTGCCATATTCATGCCCGACAGATACCTATTGTGACGATTTGAAGGAAGAAGTGGAGTAAGTACATGTTAAATATTCACAAGACTCACGCGCCTGATAAGTGCTGCTCCAGGTACATGATAGAACGGCTGCCAGAAGGTGGCAGTGGAGGGCATGGGTACGACGACGGGGAAGGGGATGATTAATACCTTGTTTGACCACCTACAGGACAACCAGCTATTCGCGCTATTCCTACTGAGTTTGTGCTTGCTCTATAGTAAAGGAGGCCATTCAGCAGATCTAGTTAAACTCTGGTGTACAGAACTCTCCTGGACCATAGGGCTGGGAAGGACGGGTTAACAAACAATCATACGAAATAAGAGGTTGACATACCTTGGACGCCAGTGCAGTCAATCCGGCAGAGTTTTCACTGGTATGCCGTCCGCTCTGTGGTCCCGGTTTGGGTTTTTCGCCCTTGGCGAATACATCGAGTACCTTCCTTGTAGTCACTGAGGTGAGGTCCTCCTGCGTTTGGTTATGAGCACATAATACCCTGTCCTTGCTTGAGAGACTCACATAGAAATCGTCATTAACAACCATCATTGGTGCATTGCTGCAAGCACCCTGACACTCGACCTCGATGACGGTGAATTTTCCATCCTTAGTCGTTGCACCCGGTTTAATACCACCGAGGTGAGAGCAGACGGTGTCAAGAATTTCGGTAGACCCACGCAACATGCACGGCGTGGTAGTGCAAACTTGAACGAAGTTCTCCCCTATTGGCTCCCTGGATACACCGTTCGTTAGATTTTAATGGCATCGTGATCACAACTAGAACGTACCGGTTGAACATGGTATAAAAGGTAGCGACTTCGTAGACGCGCATTGGTGGCATTTCGAGGAGCCTCGCGACGTAGTTCATGACGCTGATACTGGTCCATCCCTTGTTCTGGCGCTGACCGAGATCGAGGAGGGGAATGACAGCAGCCTTCTTGTATTGTGGGGGATACCGGGAGATGATTTCATCTGCTCTCTTCGAATTCTCGGGGGTAAATTCGAACGGAATCTGCACAAGAAACGATTGCAGGGGTGAGTTTTCGGTGCACGGCATGGGTGCCATACCTTTGGGTTATTATACTTGGTGTCCCGATGCTAATGCAAAGCCTTGAGCGAACGGCAGCTTGCATGGCGAAAGCTACTGACCACAAAAAGAGCGTCGGAGCGTCTCGTAGATGAGGTGAAGATGCACCTCCGAGCCACTGCAGGCCGCAAAGCTATTGAAGCCGTCAGAAATTGGAGACGAGCATGCGGTCGTTGGTGGAGGAAGTTATTGGGCGTGACTGAGGAACTCAGGTTGTAAGTCGGAGGAGACCAATATTACTTCCCACGAGAGGACCAACTTAATGAACTAAATAAGTTTGCCAGTGCATGCAACTTGATGCACTTTAGTTATTTACATATAGCAAAGTCCTCCAGGCTGCCCCGGCAATAACATGTACGAGCATGTACGGTTACCGAAATATCAGCTAGCACTCACTGGGAGCATATAACATATGAGACTCGCGGTATACAGGAATGAACTAGTAAAACACGTTGTGTCCACACGACGAGTTGATCACATGTAACGTGCTTCAGGGTTGCAAGCTTGATCTTGGCCCCGAGCTAGGTTATCGAAGGCGCGTTCGTCAATTGGAGGATGTCGACGATACTAGACATTCCATGCTCTCATGTCATGCACTCGTACTTTCTAGTGGAAATACTAGACCCTGGAATAGTACCATGGTATCAATGGTCGGTATCCTCACATAAGACTGATCCGAGTTGGTGGGGCAGTACAATGTATCCGTCCTCCAGCATGTTTGCCCTAGATCTTTCTCGCTGGTTGACTCTCTTGCGCATGCATCCAAGAAGGCTAAGTGTTTACGATGGTCAAATAATCTGAGCATCCCTCCTAAGCGGATGGGAGTGATTCAGGCGGACGTTTTGATCTGACGAAAGCGACGAACCCTGGACACCGTTTCGGTGTCACAGAAAGTGGTGAGGAAGGACAAGTTGACCAACGGTTTCAGGCATTTTCCGGGGTGAACAGATGATGGGACGACTTACTTGTGGCCTTGGCTTCTCTCTTAGCCGTTGCGGAGCCTAACCATAGCATTGGCAGAGACCGACGAGTCTCGTTTTCCTGGATTCCTCACCATAGCCTCTTGTCGGGTCGTTGAAGAGGTAAGGTTAACGCAGGTATCTCATACACCATGGGTGCTGAATATGGTCACTTAAATTGCGTAGAACCATCATCTTGATCTCCGAGAAGGGCACTGTGGCGGAGTGTGGTCTCATAATCTGAGGATGCGTAGCGTATTGCCCGATGACCTGACAAGAATAGGGAAAGGCTCCTATCTAATATCTACCATTGAACGGCGCCATTTCGAGGTCAGTTCGTCAACTTTCAGAATGACTCCGGCGACCGCTCTTCGCAACTTGACTTCATGCATCCCACCCTCCCCTTCGACACGAACACCTTTCTCAAGTAAACTGAATACCTGGCCAGCCCAATCCCCAACACCTATCAATAGCGCTGTGTGTTCGAGACCAAGCGAGCGTCCACCATCTGATTCAAGGCAACCGTCCAGTATGATCAGAGACAGCTCAAGGGCAGATGTAAGGACCGACGCCTCTTTACCCTGATCGCTCCCCGGCGAACTGTCCTTTTCGTCGAAAGTCTCGTTCACGGGTTTGGTGAGCTGCCTGGACCCTACGGTGACCGCAAGCTCCAAGGCGTCAGGCGCAATGAGGGCAAGCCACTGTGGAGCGTTCTGAGATGCGTGTACGAGGATCGCCATCGTAGTGAGGAATTGCGCCAGAATAACAGGATTCAAGATGAGCCCTGTGCCAGCGCCACGGTACTGATACAAGAGATCTCGCTGGGCAGTCCGGTCCTCTCTCGTTTGTTCGTCGCGAAGGAAGACCCAGAAGCGGTTGATAAAGGGCATTATGAAAAATTCGGCAGCAACATCCGTGAATGTCGTTGCGCTAGGTGGACGATGGTGGGAAGGAACCAAGCCTTGACTTGCCCCTGACAAGACCTCAGTAACCTTTGCCGGTTTTCTTATTCTTAGCTGTCGCTCGCGAACAATGCCTGGGACTTTGTTGGCACTGACTTCTTGACCCTTGTCAATGGCCGCTTGGGCGATGCCGCCAAGTAGAAGTTGCACATGGTTTTGGGGGCCTGTAGCCAAGTATTTTTGATGCAAAGCAGGTGGCAGCATTCTACTAGGAAAGGCGGTCCGTGCAGTGGGGAGCGGTTGTAAATCCGGGGAATACACAGGCAGTGATGCCAGCTCTCTGGCCCCCAATGCCAACGCATTCAGCATCACGAGACGTTGCTCGGTTGAATACTGGTTCTTGAAAAATTCCTCGATAACGCACCTGCGACTGTTAAGAGAACAGAACATTACAGGCAGCATTGTGAAACGTACCCAGCGGCCACCCTCGGGCAACATGCAACCAATGCGACCATGATGCGCTGCCTCTTATTATCAAAATCATCGAGGTCGAAGTTGTTATTGAGGGAACCAAATCCGTAGACAAGATTGGCAGTATTCTCAGCTATGCGGTGGATGAGAGCACTGCAGTTGCGGCGAATGACCTAACTCACCCAACTCCGCACCATAATCACGTTTCCTGCGGATCAGCTCTTCACCGACGTTAAGTGCCATTTCGATTTTATCCGCCTCCTGGCTCTCCTCAGAAGACTTGAGTCCACTACTGCTCCGTACGAGCTCGCCTAGCTGAGCCAGATAAACCGGGCGAGGTATCCTTTTCACTCCAACGCGGAGCGTAGGATCTTTCTCGATCTCCTCCAATTCTGATGGCGTGGGTGACACAGAACGTGCGGACGATGGAGATGCATAACCAGTAAGAGAATCGTCTGAATCGTAGTCTGGGTCGGCTCGTATTGCTGGTCGAGCCTGCGCACCAACTGGTTCTTGATGAACGTCTGTCCTCGTGATCTCTTCGGGAACCACACCACATACTTGTTCTTCGTGATCACCTCGGGTGGCGCCATCCTCCTGCAAAGGTTCAAAATCGACGTCTCTCTGAGAGTAGAGCTGTCTCAAGTTCCTCGCCCATGCTTTGCCATCTTCATCCCCTTCCCAATCACCAAAGTCCAAGTTTTTGCCAGCTCTACCCGCCACTATTTCAGCAACCAACATGCCACAACGGCGTACGCTACCATCCAGGTGACCGATGTAGGCTCCGACCGCAGAAATGAAGGCAGGGGAGAGAGCGAGTGAAGTCACTTCTTCTGACGACGGTCGAAAGTGTGCCACGACGAGAACAAGCAGCGTGGAGATGTCTGCATTTTTTCAGCTTGAATTTCATGAAGCAGATCAAACCAACTCACACTGATGTCGAGAAAGCAGGGAATGTGAAATGTGTTCTGGGGCACTCCACACTTCAATGATGCGGGAAAGGAAAGCCCCTAGTGCTAGTTCGTGAAAGGCGTCAGATTCCGCACGGAGCTCCCTAATGAAGGATGGGGAAGTCACCTTGTGCAAAGTATTGCGTGCAGCTAGCAAACCAGCATACGAATACGCGGGAATGATTTTCACTCCAACTCCGAGCCAGAATTACAGCGAGCAGACTATCCCAAGGATCGTCGTGAGGGTTGATGTCACCAACCAGGTCACGCAGAAAAATAGCTTCGCGACGTATGATGCCTCTTTCGCGAGCAGATGCACTCAACGGTAATTCCAGAGAGTCCAGCGATAAAAAAAGAGATGCGAGGATAGCCTGTTGCGTAAGCATGGAGGGCAATGATGATACTATACGGTTCCAGAGCTTCTGGTATAACTTGGTGTCGTCCTCTTTGAGTCCGTGTCGGATCGACTGCAATGTAGAGCGACAGAAGGAGGGTTGTGAAGGCGACAGGTAAGGTGAACCTGGAAATGCACCGACGTTCACAAGTTTTGACAACAGTTGAGTGATGAGCGATACATCGTCTGCAGCAGAATGAACAAGTAAGAATTCCGACAGCTGGATAGTTGGTGATAAGGACTGGCCTGGGACAGATTGCTTGGATAAAGCATATATTAGACGTTCAGTTCGTACGCTCAGGTTGTTGTAATAGTCGGGAAGCCCGACGTCAACCGGTACACCGTGGCCCTGAAGTGCGTTGGCTATCTTGTGTGGTACTGCGAAGACGTCACGCAGGCAATCGTCCCAGCACACGGACCTATGGGCCGGGTCACGAATGGAACAGACGGCCCAAAAGAGTCTGTCGATGGGATACTCCTTTGCAAGCCCCAGCAGTATGTCTACGCTTCGTTGGCGCAGGGGTGAAGATAATATCGTTGAATACGCGCATAGAGCCACCTTGCCAGCAGAAGAAGACGCGTTTGAAGATGAATCTGGACAAAAATACTGCAATGTCAGCGCATAGCAACCCTCCTCCTCTAATGTTGTCTCCCATGTTGGCAGTATCGACTCCAATAGAATGCGCTGGATCTGCGGGAATGCCTTGGGGATATTGACCGTCACGTCTTCATTGGACAGCGAATTGAATTTTCTGAAATGTGGGGGCAGCAAACCGACCTTGGCCAGCGGGAGACTCAAAAGCGGGAGCAGTGTCTGAAAACTTGTGATGTTGGACTGGAGTTGACCAAGGACATCTTGCAAGATCGCTCGCTGAACATTTTCGGGCATGTTATGTGTAGATACGGAGTGAAACACGCCAGCGACTTATGACACAATTCAGCGATGATGCACAAAACGAAACCCGGAGAGGGCCAATTGGTCTAAACTATAGCGTGGCCCAGGTGTAACCAATTTTGTGGAACACCTGCATTTGCAAGCCTCTACATGCAAGTATTACACAGGTGCCAAGATGCGATCATCAACCTCAACCAGGACTAGCAGTTCACGTACAGATACAAGAACACGAAAGCACAAAGCGAACAACATACTAATGAGAGATCAACCCAATCACCTTGAAGGCTCCGTTAGTCATGACTCGTGCAATCTCTGCGGTCTTCACCCATCCCTCTCCATCGGTTTCTGTCTCAGTCCCATCCCTAGGTAAAAGCACCCCAACAGGTGGTCCACGAACAACGACTTCACCCTTGGGGTCGCTACCTCTTTCGACTTCCGCGTCCTGTACGCCACTGAGCTTCACCTCTACATTCACGCTTGGCGGGCCGACGTGAGCTGGCTCGCCCTCTGCAGAGGGGAGCGACTGGAGGTCGAAGGCATGTGTGGCGAACAGTGGGCCAGTTGCCGATGGGTGAATGTGAGCATTGACGTGTGGAACCGAGAGCGCAATGCGTGCAGGAGCTAGTGCATCATTCGAAAGTGGACCTATCGACCCACACTCCTCAGCCCAGCAACAAAGAGGATACAAAATTCCAATCACCTCCACTGACAATAGCAGCCTTCAATGTACTTGCCATACCTCCCATGACATATTCCCTAGCACCGTCAAAGACCGTGCGATCCCATAAACTCTCCTTGGTCAAGAAGCCCTCGGTGAGAGCCGCTAACTTGTGCCTCCACCCAAGGGAATACATCAAAAATGATTTTTTCGCGCGTGAGATGATTGACGTTGATATATCGTGTAAGTGCTCGGGATGGACGAACAACACCGTGGGCGATGGAATGGGAAACTTGGTAGCAGAAAGTACGTCCTTGACATCATGTGGCAGATCCTTGAACACGAGATTAGAATCGTGACCGTCGTACATCCGAGTGGAATCCATCGTTGCGAAACTAGCACATTCGTACAATGCCGTGTACGCAACAGCTCGGCCGAAGGGAGTACTCAAAGAGTGTCCAGAGACGATGGTATCGAGGGACGACAGCGCAATGGAGGGTGGAAACAGCAGTCTAATCGCTGTGACACCAGAGGTGAAGTTCGAGTGGGTGAAGCGTACTCCTTGCAAATCCCCGAAAGGAGTCTCATAGAAAATGAGAGTGAATGGATCGCTCGGACCTAAATTACAGAGTCAGTGATATGGCGAAACATTGGAAATTCAACAACTCACGAACTGTGGGAAGAGGCGCCACATTGTTCACTTGCACTCCGTCGGCCTCGACTTGAGCCCAGTTGATAAGCTCAACCTCTCGTGCTGCTTTTGGTGTGGGATTGGTGCCAGACTGTCCGACAACGATAATCTTGTGATGATGCTCTCTTGCGTCATAAATGAGTTCGAGAACATGGGGCAGGAAATCCGCGCCAACAATAATGGCGGAGGGGGGATGTTCCTCCAAAACACGCGAAAGAAGCTTTCGTGAGCTTAAAGTGATCGAGGCTATAGAATGCTTCGCAAGCGCGAGATCAGCAATGACAAACTCTGCGGGTTTTCGCGTTAGGAGCTGGGTACAGGAGAGTACGCGACACACATACCAAGACTATCGTTCAGGAGGAGTAAAACGTTTGACTCCTCTGGAATGAGGCGCGAAATGCCAGCGCCGAAGGCAGAGATGCGCTCCTTAAGTTGGGCATTGGTAATCTGCATACGACGGTCGGTTGGCAATTCAATTATGCACTTTTCGTCACTGACCTTGGTCGACCAAAGTGTCCTTGGCGACTCAAACTGGGATTTCACAAAGTCGTCAACAAGGTCAACATCCTTGTCGGGTCTCACAGCCAACTGTAAAATGTCAGAGCGAATACCGATGTCGAGGCTCGTACATACCCTGCCCATTTGTCCAGTTCCATAGTGTCTGTAGACAGCACTTTCGCCGGAATGTCTTACGCGGCCTGCATCGCTTTGTCTTCCGAGAAGGATGGTGTGCACTAGCGGTTGTGGCTTGTACAAGTTTTGGAGGAGAAACACAGATACACCTATGAAACCCAAGAGAACCGTCAGGTCGTCGGTCACGAGATACTCAGAAACTGTCATGTTCGGTGCAAGACAGCTAAGAAATCCAGCACTGCGTTGTGGAGACTGGTGGAAGAGCTGAACGAAGGTGACTGGAAATGCCTAACGAACACTAGCACCGAATAATATGCTGACGCACTCAGGGTTACCCGGTTGTTGCCGTTTACTGAGACAGGGCCACAGCTGGGTCTTTTCCTCCAGAACTCTCGTCCGCCGATGAATCTAGGACCACTGGAGCCAAACTGGAGCCAGTTAATGTCCATGAAAACGTCAAAACAACATAGTCTACTTAGTGACGGCTAACTCCTCGTCCTTCAACATTCAATGCTCCATCACGCTGGTATTTCCTAGGACAGATCTATAGCGTTCAAGTGAGTCAACCAGCCTCGCAGTACCCTTCAGCTTCAAACTCCATCCACTGGTCACTCTTCGAGATTAATGTTTAATGATCCCGGTCAACTTGGTCAGTGCGCAGAGTCAATGCGCGATAACGTAAGTCACGTGATGGGCGTACTGTAGGAAGATTCAAGAGTCAAGTGATCATCCGCTCCCCTCACGTCTCCACCTCTCTCCATCACCTCTTGTAAACCAATAATTCCATTCCCCTGTGGGATACAAGTAACCCATTAGCTCCACCCGTTCCTACGATGGTC
Organism: Paxillus involutus ATCC 200175; assembly: GCA_000827475.1. Classification (NCBI taxonomy): domain Eukaryota; kingdom Fungi; phylum Basidiomycota; class Agaricomycetes; order Boletales; family Paxillaceae; genus Paxillus; species Paxillus involutus. The sequence goes on from KN819331.1 coordinate 1,090,464, forward strand.
GCTTTGTCCGCTGCAAGGAGGACGACCGCAAAGTCTGCTTCAGGGGCTAAATCGACAGAGAAAGCGACTTCCAAGTCCCATCACCCTACGCATCCATCTTGGATTGAGATGATTACAGTACGCACCACCGCTATTACTCGCTGCAGCCTGGCAATCGTCGTCAGCGTCACATGCACTTCTGACAATTTGCCCTTGAATGTAGGAATGCATCACCACAACACCGGATGGGACCAGACATGGTGTTTCGAGGCCCACAATAAAGAAGGTATTCCTTCACCAGTGAGGCATTTTCTGCAGGATTTTCCAGCTTAACTTCAAAATAGTTCGTGGACTCGAAGTATCATCTCCCAATTAATACTGCTTCCGCGAGTCACCTCAATCGCGCTATAACCCACGGGGCAGATAAAGGTAACTTCGTTCTACCCAAAGGTTTGTTTCTTTGGACTACGTTGTGTATCGTTTGTGAATGTGTCTATTGTGCAGGTCCGTCTGGCAAAGTTAAACTTGCTCCAAGGAAGATTGACGGAGTTGCTAAGGAGGTGAGTAGTGCCTCTGCTGCAGTACCTCTGTCACGCCAGAATACAAAACCTCCTTCCCAGCGTCCTGTAAAGGTGGAACCCATCCCCATTCCGAAGGCAAAGGCGACAACCAAGAAGCCTTCTCACAGAGGCACCAAGACGAAGGTGACACGCGTTTCGGGGGAGAGAGCTGTACCATCCAAAGCTGCTCCTGCAACCAGAAAGTACACTTCTGCGGTAAAGAAAGCACGGATTAGTACCGCTTCGGGAAGGAGAGTTCCAGCGAGGAAGGCAGCTGCGAAACGAGGTAGTGTCAAGAGGGTGCGTCATCGCAAGTGGAACTCGATTTTATCTAGCTTATTTGATGGCAGGCTCTGACCGGCGCGACTGTGGCCTCCAAGAAGCTACGTCCGGCGACGAGGAAAGCGACGTCCCTGTCAAAGCGTACAAGCAAGCACGCTATGAAATAAACGCGCCTCGACACCTTCAGCCTTGCAAAGATCTCTCGCAGACACGGTCTCCTCATCTTGCCTCTGTTGTACGAATAGTTTATCGAAGACCCTCTCCGCTAGGACGGAAACGCGTTCCCTTGCCGAATTACTCAAATTGGTTTTGTTGTGTTCGCCCAATCCAATCTTCCTGTGTACGAGTTAGTTCTTATTTATACATTATATTCACCTCCATAGTTACAACCGGTGAACGTTTGAACTACTGCACAAGTCCCACCGATTCCACCACTTGATAATGAAACAAGATAAACCCTCTGAACTAACATCCACAGAGCTGGGTGTGGTGGATGTGCTATTGGCGGCGATGGATTGTAGACGCAAAACGGCGAGGTCGAAATGGGTGGTGGAAAATGAGTCTGCAAAAGGAAACGCGACCGTCGAGGATCGCAACATTTGGAATGAAACCACTTCTTCTATCCATGTCAACTGTGTGCTTTACAGACGTTCTGGTTGCGATACTCAACCAGGAACCTGGTATGGAACTTACGGCTGTCACCTGGGGCTGTCTTGGAGGGAAGGGGTTTCCCACTCGTTGAACATGGCGGATACCAAAGTCAACGAATGGATTCGTTAACTTGGCGTTGTCTGTCTGCGGGCCAAGCAAGAGACACGGGGTAGAGAACGGCGACCTTTCTATCATTTGCAATTGAAAAGCAGTCCATTCGTGGTCAAGGCCTTTTTAAAAAAGGGGAACCTCAGGTACAGATTAGGGGCACACCAGAACGTGTCCTCTTCGGTGTCGTTAGATGCATTCGTAACATCGGGACATGGTCACATCATGCTTTGATGCGTAAAAAATAAGTCAGAAGCGCTGAGAAGAATTTTATTGAGGGACAATGGTGTGAGAACGGCGCGCTGCGCAATTTATTCTGGGATGAGCGGGGTAACCCACAGTCACAGGGAGAGATGGGCAGCATGACATTATGTGAACCTTGTAGTGATTGGGCGTCTAACGTCGACGGGTCGTACAGGCTTGCTTGTCGTGAGGAGCATTGATGATAGTCTGCAGTGGGTTGAAAGTTGAAACGGGAATGAGGTTTAACGTTTGACCCTCAAAAAGTGGTGACGGCATATTCCGGGAGCTATCGCGCAGAAAATGATGATTGAGTGGAAAGATTATGGCAGCTATCTGAGCATGAGGGACTTTTTTCCATGCAACGTTGAGGGGTACATGCTGCACACTTTGCACTGAGCGAGGCAGGAAGCAAAGCTAGGATGAGGGCATGTTGGAGGTTCTGTGACTTGATACGAGGGTGGCAGCCTGGGAAGCGAGGAACACATCCGTCTACTGAAACCGACTTTAGTTTCGCAACGGTACCTCGATTGTGAAAAACATGGGAACTAGAACCATGGTAAAATCAGCTATGTATATTGTACGACGGTGGACAGAACTGACATAGCCGGTTCAGATAGCTGCCAAGTACGAATGCACATGTTTGGATGTCCAAATTCGGCCAAAAGATATGCCTGAAAATGAGTGATCGGAGAGTGAGAGGGATTACATAATATAGTTACGTGATGCACCTACGCAGCCAACTTTTGATGGATCGTGTCTTGAAGTAATTTTGGAAGTCACCTTTTGGAAGTCACTCCCTCTCTCCTCCCTTTGTCTCTTCACCATCACCATCCCGCTCCTGACGACAACTTGCTTTACCGTTTCCTTATAATATCCCTATAAAACTCTTATATCTTTCTCTCCCCTCGCTGGTCGAACATAACGAACTTCATACGCAACCTTAATGACCAGCACTCTCCTCTAACATATTCTCCGAATTCCTCAATGCATCCTTACATTTCCCATCCACTCCCCACTTCAATATCGCCGCACAATGCCAACTCTCCTCAGCACAACTACGGCACTCGTATTCGCAAGAACTCTGTCCTCAAGCCAAGCGCACGCCTAAGACAGAGCCCACCTCCCCCGCACCCTGCGCCACGCAGGATCAAGCCCGTCCCTATCCCAACCGTCCAGCGACAGCATCCTCCCCACCCGGACCCGTGCCTGCCCCCCTGTCCCCTTCCTAACGTCATGCTTCATCCCGAGGACGCATCCAGCAAGGTCTTCCAGGCGATCGCACGCTCCTTCCTTTCAGTTGTATGTTCCTTTGTCTTCCCCTCCATAATATACAGCACTCATCATTCGTTACACGTGACCCGCCATGCTTTTTTCAATGTGTTGTGTTACAGGACAATCGAGCAATGACGATCAAGGATCTCGCGGAAATGACCCTCAAGTATGGGCTGATGTGCCAAAAGTACGTGCGCAACCTCTCTCTATATTCTCCTATTCACTGGCCTCGACCTCGACCTTTACATTACCTACCTCCCATCTATTTCATGTTGCTTAATTTTATTCCTCCTTTTTGATCCCAGTGTTTCCGCCGCGTCCCAAGCCATCACGACCTATATACGGAACCATATGGCACGATGTGAGGCACAGCAAGACCACCCGTTGCTACTCCGGCACGTTTTATCGGGCACGTCCGCAGATGACCACCTCGCACCTGCACTGCATAGTAGGACAGGCGGCGCGACCAACACCAACAAGTCCAAAGACACAGGGGCCACAGAGAAGATGCTCACCCAGGTCCTTCAAGACCCACCAGAAGGAGAAAGGCTAACCAACTTCAGACGAGGTACGATGGTGTGGTATCTATCCAAAGCAGCGGGTGTCTGCTGTCCGTTCGCACGTGCCGGAATTCGCCTGTGCGAGTATGGCAAGGAGGGGAGAAGGCCTCAAGGAGAATGTGCAGAGGACTTGCAGCCAGGTCCGAGGAAGAAGAAGAAGAAACGAGAGCAGGCGCAGTGTGGAGAGAAGAGAAAGAGGCTGAGGAGGGGTTGCCGACAAGATTCGGAGGAGTCTCAGGGGAGGTCGAGCGTGGATCGGGAAAGTTTGAGTCCGGCGATTGACAGTGGATATGGCGAGCTCGATTCTAGCGACAGCGACAGTGACAGTGACAGTGAGCGTCCACCGAAAGTAAAGCTCACTCTCCGACTCGGGCCGTCGACCGCTCCCGTACCGACGCCCGCCACCACTCAGCCAAGAAGAGAGGTAATCGACTTGTCAAGTGACACGACTTCTTCATCTTCAGATGACGACGACGTTGAGGCTGACGTCGGTGATGACGTCGAGATGCGCCCAGATTCGACCGAAGCTTCGTGGAGTCTCCCGCCGTATCCTCGCCGGTCCATCGCCGTCCCTTGCTACACCCCGACCTGCGACGACTGTCCACACCAGTTCCAGATGTCGGCGCAGTCACGTGCAGAAAAGGATGCCAGGAGACGGTCTCCGTCGGTTCCGTGGAGCGCATCACGCCCCCAGACTCTGACCACGATGACTTTGACATCGACGCCGATTCAGACTTTGACTGGGACCCTGCTCTTTCCATCCCGTCACCAGCTGTCGAAGTGAAGGTCGAGAACACTCAGGAGCATTGTCAGATCAAACAAGAGCCTCTGGACGTCCGCGACATGCTAGACGCGTGGGAGGACCATGATTGTGCAACCACCAATCCTTCCACCGTGTCATCATCCACAATTAAATTACCGAGCACAAATGACCTCAAGTTCGAGGAACTTGAAATTTGGGAGTGGGAATTCGAAAGCGGTTGGGCTGATGCCTCACATGGTCAGCAGGTCACGCCCGATGTGAAGATCGAGGTAGACGAGCCAGAGAGCCTTGGCTGTTCCCGTTCTCCTGGAGCAGGCTTCCCCGCCTCACCATGCTCGCCGTTTACTCCCTCCACACCCTCCAATTACTCATGGTCCTCACCCGCTTCTGAAGCAGGCGTAGGCTCCTTCACCTTCCGTTTCCCATCCCCCCTTTCACCGTCGACGTTATCGTCAACATCTCCACCTTCCGTGCCACCGTCCTCCTCTCCCATTGAAGTTACTAGGAGAGACAGTGCATTGACTTGGCAAGATGCGGAGTTGCTAGGGCCCGACAGTGTGCATCCCCAGGAATTTGAAGAAGGATGGGTGAGCAAACGGAGAGCGCAGACAGAACGCAATCTGGTGTCGCCGGGGACATCAGACAAATCTGGCTCCTCACCGACGTCAAACAAGGAGATGAGGCAGTCAGCGTTGGCAATTCCCCAAGAAATAGGAACTCGTGGTACAGACTCGGAGCCGCACCCTGTATCTTTGACATCTACAGTCGCTGCTCCTGATGTTGTGGTTGTCCACACATGTGAGTCGTGTGTGCCAGCCATTAGTGCAACTCAAGTCGAAGGCATGTACACTTTCACGCTAGACGTAGAGAAAGCTGACCGTGTGCGTAGGCATATCTGTATATCAGACTATGCTTGGTTCGACGCCACTCTTGAGGCGCATTGATACGGATTTCGTCAATCTTAGTACCATTCTATTCCACCTGTCTCTCCCCACCCCATCGCCTCTTCCTCACGCATGTGTCACGGTGTGTCATCCCGCCCTGTCCATCAACGGAGTCTGGGCCCCTCTTGGTGTCGCTTGCCTGTATGCCCATGGGTTGCCAGAAGGAATAAAAAGTATCTTTCTCTCAGACGAGCTCGTCATGCGTTTCCCCACTGCTCTACAGGATTTTCACAATAGAAGTGCTCCAGGGAGGTTGCTCAATCAATTTGGGCCGCATTTCTGCGCATCATTGCCCTCGCCTGGACCTGGGAATCTTCCTGTACCAAAGTTCGATCGCACCCGGATCGAAAAAGAAGCCGTTTGGGAGGCTGCAGCTGACGTTGGCCCTGTCGAAGAGTCCTTGCTAACAATTCCACCACCCTTCAACCACGCTCTGGCCGCCTTGCACCCCTTCATCTCACCGGAAGGCGGCACAAACACGCCAGAAACCCCACTCAGCCCGACCGAGCAAGAGATGTTTCGCGCTCTCTGTGTGCATCCAGATTGGGAGATGGAGCAAGAGTCCGAATCGATGAACACAGGGAGCGGACTAGAAGCTGAGCTCGCTCTCCCCAGGAATGAAAGACCGTTAAGGCGGTCAAAGAGGGTTGCTGATGCTGCCGCTGCACGATCTCTTGCTGCTCCACCGAGGAGGAGGGGTCCCCGACAACCTTGACTTTCGCCACTTCACCCATCTCCGTGCTCTGTCTTCGCATATTGTGCTTCCACCTATCGATCATCGACTGCATGCCTACTGTGTCGCTCACTTTGCACATTCACCTTTGGACAGTATCCTCGTTTTCAAGCTAAATTTCGTTTTATTGCGCTCCCACAGTTTGCGCTTGCTAGAAATTGTATCAGATATCGCCCGTCTCCTTCGTATACCTCTACCTGCTGTTAGCATCCCCACTCGGCTTTGAGCGCTGCACCCTGCCACGCCTTAAATTCGCTTCTTGGGCCTTCTTCGCCTTTTTACATTTGTAAATTGTTTCTCTCTACTTTGACCTGCCCCACTCATCGAGCTCTTTTAATTGCGTACACCAGATGTATGCTGCTGCCTACGTATAATACAAGCGAAAACGGCGGAACATGAAACTATTTGGGTCGCGTTGTTTTTACAACTTGGCACCGGAGCAGATTGTCGGAGAAGGCCTTATCTCTGGCTGTTCGTTCAAAAGGTATTACAGCGGTACAGGACTGTGTGCCAAGAGTTGACGGCGTGGCGTAAATTGTCAAAACATTGTGCCGTTTGTTGAGAACGAGTGATTGCCATGACTTGAATTGTTCTTGGGAAAAGGAAGGACGACGAAGAAGTGTACTAGCGGAGTGTGAAATGGTCGCTTGGGATTTCTTTCAAGGTGGTTTGCTCCCAACCACCAAATTTCTACCATCTTACTTAGTACTCCATATTTCTCTGGTCCAAGTACACCAGGCCTCTTAAAGTACTACTCGGTGGACAACGTCCACCACATATCCTTGCTTTTTCTCGCTTTTTTGGCCTTCTTTCTAATTCTTTCGCAGCCAAGCGCAAGCTAATTCACGCCTCCGCTGTTGACTTTCCGCAACGAAGACACGAACCCAATTTACCGCCAAAAATCACAGAGCCTGGTCTTGAGCTTGGGTTTCAGCTTATTTCCAGTCACTGTACGAAAAAGCACACGGGCGTCCGTTAATCTCCATCAACAACCCAACGGTAATCTCTAATTGCACACGAAAATAAGCCCTATAATGTCTTTATCTGCCTCTGACAACAATGGTCCATATTCAAGAGTTTCCTCGGGAAAGACGCCTCCCCCGGCACCGTCTGCGGCCTTTGCAAAGAGGTAGACAAATTTACATCGTGTCGACGTCGTGATTTACCATGTCACTGCAGAGCGCGGGAGATTCAAGCCGAAGAACGTTTAGGAAGATATAGGCCTCCTGCGCTGCGCGCTCTAGCGCCTTCTGGTTCTCCTCCGAATGACCTTACGTCCAATGTCACCTCCCAAGGCGATAGCGCCAACGGTACCGCATCTGCTTACCCTCCCGGATTTAGGAGAGCTAGGGCCGGCACTCTCCCTTCCGATGTTCACCTTGCGGCTCAGAGGTTCGCGGCTTCTTCCAACACCCTCGGTAGCACAACACCTTCCACCGAGTCATTCGCCGAGCAGTTACAGCAACGGCAAAGTACCAACACGCCTCCCAGCCTTGTTATATCCTCCCGTCCCGGTCTCCGTCACTCAGCCACCGCCGTCACTTCCGCTACTAGTGTTGGCACACCTGTAGGCGCAGTGGAACGCAACAGTCGCCTCAGGTCCGGTTCACTGACCCTGCCGTCTTCGGGCTTGTCGAACCCGTTTGGACCGTCTATTTTTTCGTCCTCTTGGTTATCATCCACAAATGGCACTGGCTCGTCGTTTCCTGTTCTGGACGAGCTGCGCTCTGTGACTTCCGCGGATTCGGCTGACGACTTCGATGTTCACACCCTTGACTACCTTGGCTTAGATGATAGTCACCGTCCACCCCCGGCAGCCACGATTTCTGAGTTACGTACACAGGCGCAAGCAGCTATTGCTGGTAATTTGGCCAACCCCCCACGCTTGCGTGCAAGCACAGTATCAAACCCATATCGTGCACGTTCTTCGGCTGCCACTTCGTTGTTAGCCACGCCCAATGACGAGGACGACGAAGAGTTCTTTGAAAACTACGAGTCTCAGCAATTGTATGATCGCCAGCGTCTGAGCTCATACGACGGATCAATCTCTGATGCCAACCTTCTACATTCGTCTTATGTTGCAAAAGGGTTCAAACAGACCGATCACCTTACAGCCAGTGCGCTGGCTTCGCGCCCTCGAGCCATCTCTGTGGGGACTCTTGATGATCCCGTCCGCTCCCTCCAACGCCGTGCCACGACAAGCGAGGTTCAATCCCCGTACATGAACGACCTTGCCCCCCCGGCAGGCAGCCTCACCAGTCTCGTTGGCCCCGCGGGTATCCTCAAGTCAGATGCCAAGCTTGCGTCCCGCAACGCGTCTTCACCTACCGTCCACTTCCCTAACGGTGAGGTCAGTCGCGCGTCGGCTTACCTAGTTGCGCCCAACTCCCAGGGGAGGGCAATCTCACCGAAATCCGAGGCCAATAACAACTCGCAGATCCAGACACCCACACGATCGTTGTGGATCGGTAACCTCGATAGCGCTGTAACTAGTGAACAGCTCATCCACGTCTTTGCGCCGTATGGTGCAATTGAGAGTTTGAGGTTGCTACCTGAGAAGGTCAGTGTATTTATGCCCCCTCAATGACCCCGTGCTCATCATTGGATCAGGAATGTGGCTTTGTTAATTTTGTCGATCAAGCCGATGCCATCCGTGCTAAGGATGATGTCCTGAACCGCCTTGGGGGCAATATTGGCATGCCTAACGGACAAACTGTTCGCATCGGGTTTGGGAAAGCCGACAGCGCTCCAGTTGCGCCAGCGAAGGGCTCGACTATTACGAACTCTGGTGCGACCTCCCCTAACAGCATGAACAAGAGCGCTAGTCCCGGCCTTGGAGGGTTGGACGCTCAGTTGCAGTCCACCCCCACCCGTGCGTTGTGGATCGGTTCCATTCCTAGCACAACAACACCCGCGACGATCTTGAACGTCTTCAGCCCTTACGGACCTATCGAGTCCGCCCGTGTATTGACGCACAAAAACTGTGGATTCAGTTAGTTGTTACCTGTGAAACTTCAGATCGCTACTGATCTGTTCTGCAGTTAACTTCGAACGTCTCGATGATGCCGTTCGGGCGAGGAAAGCACTGAATGGTCGTGATGTGCTAGGCAGTGACGTTGGAGCGATTCGAATCGGGTTTGCCAAGGTCCCCGTCAAGAACGGTCAAGAAGGTAACGGTGCTCAAGACGAGAGCCCCAGTGTTGCGGTCCAAGGTATCGGTGATTTGAGCGTTGGTGCGACCATCCATGCGCTGCGCAGCGTCAAAGGCGCTTCGACGATCCCCGCTGACCAGCAAGTCCTCGGCGGAACGGTCGAGAACTACCGTTCGAATCTACTTCTAAGCATGATTGGTTCGGGCATGCACAACCTCGCCCATGTTTCAGATGGGCTATCTAAGCCTGCTGGATGGACTCCCTCTGTGACAGAGCAACAGATGATTATGAGAGAGCTCACAAAGGGGAGCCTTGATGCGGAGGCCGACGTTCAGGCCCTTTCTGGTCAGTGAATCTTCCATAAAAAGCGCAAACACGCTCTGACTTGACTGTGGTCAGAGTTCCGCCCTCCCACGATGTACTACACGACAATCCCCCTTGTCTCTGAGAGGCCGAACAACAGGCGGTGGGATGCTTCCAAGCTTCGGGAGCTTCGGAAAAGGCTGGATTCGGGTACTATGTCCGTCGAAGAAACCGATCAGGTCGCAGGGGACTTCCTTGATGGAGAGATCGTCGACTTGGCATCAGACTGGCTGGGAAACACGGTCAGTGGTTACTCACATCAGGCACTACTTGATATTCGTTCTGAACGGTTCATGTAGGTTGTCCAAAAGCTGTTTGAGAGGTGTTCTGCTGCTCCGAGGTTTGCGATGTTGGAACGAATCACGCCGAACCTAGCTATGATTGGCATTCACAAGAATGGAACATGGGCCGCGCAGAAGATTATCGAGTGTGTGCAAACTCCTGAGGAGGTTGCACTCATCGTGCAGAACCTGAGGGCTTACGCACCTCCTCTGCTCCTCGACCAGTTCGGGAATTATGTCGTGCAGTATGTCATCTGCCAATCCCTGCAACCCATATTCTAACAGAACCATAAGGTGCTGCCTGCGTTTTGGTGCCCCCGGAAGCGATTTCATCTTCGATGCCATGGTTGACCGCATGTGGGAAATTGCCCAAGGCCGTTTCGGCGCTCGGAGCATGAGAGCATGTCTGGAAAGCCCTCACATTACCATCAGTCAACAACGCCGCATTGCCACTGCCGTGATTCTCAACTCAATCCCCCTTGCCACCAACCCGAATGGGGCGTTGTTGCTCACCTGGCTCTTGGACACGTCTTCGTTCCCATCACGGTACAACCTCCTCGCGCCTCGGTTTACCCCACACCTCTCGCACCTTTGTACGCACAAGCTGGCCTCACTTACCGTTCTTCGCATTGTCAACCAGAAGATTGAGCCCGAGGCCTCGCGTCAGATCGTGCATGCATTGTTCTCATCCCCTGGTGACCACGTGCTTACTGATGTCTTGGGCGACCAAGTGAACGGCGTTGCTGTCGTGCACAAGATTCTGACGAGTCCCTTCCTTGACCCGGCTGATAAACCGAGCTTCATCGAAGCTACCAAGCACGTGTTGATCGAACTGAAGGTAATCGCTACCCAAGCTTACCGCCGTCTCATCGAGGAAGTTGGCCTCCCTATTCCCAGTTACCAGCCAACGTATACTACTAACGGCCCGCCGGGCAAAAAGGGACAATCCCACAACTCTTATGGTGTTCCGGGTCTTCCTTCTGGTTACCCGTCCAATGACCAAGGCCTGGCTTCCATGATGGCTGCGTTGCAGATGGGTGGTCAGAACCCCCAGTCTGGGCCTCCTCAACTGCACATCGACCCCACCTTTGGTCAACACAACCCGGCAGCACGTGCTCGTGTCTCGAATCCTCCCTCCGCATTCTCGCCGTCGTCGGACCCATTCAATCCTTTCGCCCTTCGTTCGCCCGATATCAGCAGTCCTCGTTCTACTGTTCGTCGTAACGGGCCCCTTCCCTCTGCCCCCGCCATGAACCAAACCCCAGTTTCTGCCATTCCCTACGGTACTCAATCGTCTAGCCTGCCACATACCGGTGGTGTCCTTGGAATGGGACAGGCTGCATATAATGGACAGACTCCTCAGGTCTACCCAGCGTATTCTATGTATCCAGTATACCAACAAACGCCACCGACGAACATGGGCTCGTTCAATTAAAAAGCTTTCTCTTGCTACGACACCCGTTCATGACATTGCTCTGTTGCATATCGAATGAAGTTATTCTTTTTTTTTTGTCGTCCATCTATTATCCTTCTGCCACAACAGTAATCCAGGTTATTGCCAGACAGTCATTTCTCTCTATACCCTCTCTCATCGTGCTTCCTTTTCACCGTCACGCTCTTTTCTCTTTGGCGGCAGAACTGGGCAAAGTTGCGGCTTATTAGCCAGTGCTGGAATGTTGCTATCCTTCTTACTTCCTATCCTCATTCCTACGTCGTTTTTCGACTGTGTATAAGTATATATCGGATGGTTGTAAAAAAAAAACGGGGCCGTAAAGGACAGACAAATAAATATACTGCTTTTCAAACTGCACATTCTGAGCTACTACTGTTACCACTTTGACAGAATCATGGGCAGTGCGACTTCCAAGACAGCTCGCAAGTTACCAAAAGAAAAGCCTTCATGGGCTGGTTCTCGGACGCCATCCACATCAGGCGCTGCACCAGAGGCATCACGGCCACGGCACAAAATACCACTGGCCTTCGAGAGTAAAAACGAAGGTAAGCTTCGCACATTGGCATGTCCACCGTACAAGTCGCATGTCCGATTTGAGCAGCCATCGAGGCGGACGCCAAGGATCCACATTTCTTGTCAAAATTAAACCGGCTGGGCCCAGTGCGAGTCGACCACCACACGCAGACCTTACGAGCCGTAAGCAGGGTTTTCTATCATTCCACGCGACGCACTCAAGGACTGTTCAGGCCAGTGATGTTCAAAACATGTATCGCTCCAGAATGCAGTCAGAGGCCGAAGCCTCGAGCACGCAGTCTACGAGAAATCGTCTCTTGGCCTCGTCCCTGTCCGAGTTGCTGGAGGCGCGCAAGTCTATGACTAACCCTGCTGAACTAGAGACGCTGGCAAAACGGTATAAGATTGACGTCGAGAAACTACAGGAGCTTTGTCGTGTCGTGAATACACCAAGCATTGATGAGAACACGGTTGTCCGGACTACAGCCAAAGACGGGGAAGAAATCCTTACAATGACAGTATGTCGTCTCCGTCATCTACGTCATTCTCAGCATTTGCTCAGTAGCATTTACTGTCAGGCTCGTTGGGTTGAACCTGTGCTACCCTCTCGCATGGCACGATAAAGAAATTTGTGTCTTCGTCTGCTCTGTTATCCACCTGGTGCTGTCAGTGTCAATGATTTCGATATCTGATGTGTAGTCCAGTCCAAGTGCCATGCAATAGATACACGATTGCGAAATGTTAAACTACAATGGAAAGTAAACATAAATAAGTTACAATGCTAGAAATATACACGCAAGGCGGTTCCTTGCATAGACTCTGTTGGACAATACGGACATTTAACACTCCTTGTGATCCATGCACGTCAGTGATAGTCGAGCAGCAGGGGACGGAGACGTGAACGAACCCATTGACTTTACTGAGCTTTAGTAAGCTCCCCTTTGTGATGACGTGCCCACAGGTCAGCATCATGGGCGGGTTCTGCTCGGTGGACTGCTCCTTTGACACAGGACAAGCAAAGATCGAATGATAGCGGTTCTCCGGCGGAAGGGGTATCTCGATCTATCAGAACGAGGATAAGTGAACGCAAAGGCGTATCTTGATAAATAGCTCACAGGAAGTTCGTCACTTTGACTCCATTCGCTCTTCCTCTCTTTCATGACAGTTCGTGCTTTCTCAATCCTCGCTAATGCACCTCCTCCGCCAATATCACCAATAACTCTTAGTGGCACCTGTCGACTCATCCCCAGACTTGCACAATACTCTTTTGCGAAAAGTGGTTCAAGGTCGGAATGGAGCGAAGGCGACGCGAGGTCTGAGTAAGGCGATCGTTCTAGCTTCTCTTTGGGAAGGTAGACCAGACAAGCCATCAGACGTCTGAACTCGGTGGCGTGTTCAGGATAGAAGCCTCGCAAAGCTGCATTTGCATATGAGATCGCTGGAGTGGGGTTAGATGGATCGGATGAAAGGAGGAGCCGCATGTATTGGGAGCGGTGAAGGTAGAACTCCAATGGAGAAGATCGCGGTCTAAGGAATGACCGGTTTTTCCTGGACCACCTGCGAATATGCTTCAGCCCATGGCCGGGATGATACGTTGGGTATGATATGCTCACTCAAGGGCAGGCCCGATCTCCTGTCTTCGTAATGCTGTTATGATGCGGTGAAGTTCCAAGAACTGTCCACGCAGTCCAGAACAGATATCGACACCAGATTCCTATATTCACCCGATCAGTCATACAGCTGGAATGCAAACGATGACTAGCGTACTTCAATGAAAGTCTCTGCAGTGGAAAACTGCCCTGTACGAAGGAAGTGCAGCGCAATCGTGCGGTCAAGGGCCTCTCTTGCGGCATCGGATGCAAAGAGCGGATCATAAGTAGGTAGAGGTTGCGTAAATCTCTGGACGAGCAGATGAGCAATTGCTTTGAAGAGTGGAGAGGCTGCCAACGAAATCCAACCTTGTCCAAGGCTTTGCCAAACTTTGCAATTGCATTATAGACCTCCCTTTGCTTGTCGTCAATCTCCTTCTTCCTAGTTTCTACCGTCTGCGCCAGTAATGAAAACGTATCACCAGTGACTGTCCCGGCTTCGATTCTGCTCTTGACTTCGTGCAACGATTGTAGCAGAGAGTCCAATGAGGTGTCCACGGAGGGGTTCTTGCCCTTGACCGAGCCTTCTGTTGAAGCCCTGAGCTTTGCCAGCTCCTTTATGGGGCCATCCATAGTGTGGTGTGATGGATTATTCTGCTCAGTATACTTTGGTAGTGGTGCTCGTCGCTGCCCCACCGTGACACGACGAACTAATGCCAAAGCCTGAGTAACGTCAGTGTCACACTGTGTTGTAACATATGTAACAAGAGTGTTGTCACGTCACGTCGATAAAATGCCTCGATTCCTTACCGGCGATGAACTAGGCAGCATAAAATCTGTCTCATACAACCCAAACGAATCTGCGGAAAACATATCGCAGCTTAAGACGTTGCAGGATGGAACTTCGACGGCTCGGACGCGAGGGGTACAGAGTTTAGCGATAAGTAGAGGGGATTCGACTCTGGTATGTGCCGCACTCCCCACTAGAAATTGAACCCTATGAATAATGCTCAAGACAAGTTGGCTTCAGCACATGCAGATGGTTCCATCTGCCTCGCGTCTTTGACTGACGAGGATCAGCTAGAACGGCGTGGTGAATGGAGAGAGACGAGGATTACACGAGGTCAGACATTCGTCGGTCTTGCATCGACGCAAAAGTAAGTTACAAAAAGTTTTACTAGCCAATAATGTGCTCAGTGAAACGTGGTTTTAAGCCGTGTATACTCCTGTACCTCCAATGGCGCACTTCGACTCACTGCTATCAGTGAAGAGGTGGGACCAACTCATAAACTTGGTGCCCTCCCGTTGCGCCTCACGGACTGGCGTTTGGGACCCAATGAAGAGACATTCGCTTATGGGGGTGACGAAGTCGAAGTGTCAATCTGGAATACCGAACGCGCCTTTCACGAAAATCCCTCGTCCGCCTCTGCTTCACACAGTGACGGTGGCAAAAAACGAAAAAGAGGCGACGCTCTGTTCCCCGGCGAGATCTGGCGTGCAAAAAATGTACCAAACGATTACCTTGGGCTTCGTCAACCGGTGCACAACACCTGTCTAACATACATCTCCTCATCGAGTTCTGAGACACAGCAGCAATTACTTGTCGGCACCCGTTTAGGCGACCTTCGCCGTTACGACACGCGTTCTGGGCGCCGACCCGTCAACGACTTCAAAGGCATTGGTAAGGCGGGCGGTGTCAGATCGGTCGAAAAGGGATTTTTGGAACAGTAAGTAACATCGCCCCATATGCCGATGTGATATTGACGGACACATTGCTGACTTTTCTAGTGAAGTGTTCTTATCGGATCAGGGGACAAATCTTTTTGCGCTTGACCTGCGCAACGGAGGGATTATTTACGGATATAAGGGCACGTGTTTCTTTGTGGCATTATTTCCGTGTTGGTAACATTTTGTCCAGGGATATCTGGCGCAGTAAGCTCCGCCGCCGCCGCCCCGTCGTTCCTTGCATCCGTGTCTCTGGATCGCTATACTCGCATTCATAGTACGTTCCCTCCGCCCGCCGAGGTCGGGAAACAGCAGGAAGAAAAAGGTACCGTATTGCATAAAGTGTATATGACCGCAGTCCCCACGGTAGTCATCTGGGATCAGAGCAACGTGAAAGGTTCGAGTGAAACTGATGAGGAAGATGGGGATATCTGGGAAAAGATGAAGCACGTCGGTGGGAACGATCAAGAATGACCGCGGGAAAAGGAAACAGAATGCCGACGCTTGTTCGTGGTGATGATGGACACGTCAGACGCTGTATCTCTGGTCCTTATCATGTCCATTGCGTAAAAACGGTCGTACAAATCAAAGACAAGTACATTGCATGAACGTAACAATAGAGAAGAGTATGGAGGCAGCTTCAGGTAGGGGATCGAACACGCTCAGTTTCCGATTTTACTCTTCCACGTATGTGCCTTCTCGAAACCATCTCTCCCCGTTTGGTCTGCGTCTCGAGTCAGCGAACGTTCAAATATGGAGGACCAACCAAGTACTTACAGTCAATCAACGTTTTCTGTATCTCTTCTCGAGTTGTCATCACGAATGGGCCATATTGGAAGACAGTTTGGTCAAGTGGCTCGCCAGCAACCTGAGTGTGTATTTAGTACCTGAATCACCTGGCTTTTATTGAGACACCGTACGCACCAAGATGAACTGGGTGTCGTCTTTCGCCGCTCTCAGTTGCACCCCAGCCTCTCCGTTGTCGTTGGAAAGAATAAGTGTATGGAAACTGTCCATGGCAGGACCACCATCAACACTGACAGCGCCTTTCCAGACTAATTACGAGATCAGCTTGTATGCGCTTTCATGATATTTGGTACGCACTGTAGATGAACGATGTCCATCCCACAGCTAAGAAAGCTCGTCAGGCGCAGTACCCAGTATCCAAATACACACTTACGGATATCCTGGAACATAGTATCCCCTGCGTTCTTCATTGTTACATGGAAGTACCAACACCCGCCGAGGGGTCGGACGGGGGATTCGACGTCGTGACTCTTCCCACTAATCACCCTGACGCTAATAGACCCTTCGGGACCATTGGGATAAGCAACTGGGATGCTGTTGTTACATTTCAGAGTCACAATCCGCATCCATGATAATGAACGCACGATTCAGGGCCAAGCTCTTGATAGGACGGTTCCTGAAAGCCACCTATCAGCAACTTGAACTCTTTCAATGTCTGTCTCTCGCAGGGTTTTGAACAAGGTACTAGCAGTAGAGGCAGAAGAGGTTCGTCCAACTTCACCCACAATCCCATTTCGAACCCCTAAATCATCATGGGATCAACAGGGTGTAGGAGCTCGCGTGCGGCGTTCCATCGGAAGCATGAACTTGCGCAATTTGACGCCTTTCTTGATGTTGGATCATTTCCATGTATCCAAAGGTGCTGTACGTGACGCAATCCTATCCCCGCCTATCTTTCAAGCAACCTAACCATCGATTTCACCCTGATAGGGCTTTCCCGATCACCCACACCGCGGTCAAGCAACGGTAACGTACATGCTCGAAGGGTAACACGCCGCTTTCTCCCCACACCTTAATCGGTGTAATCTATGTGTTTGCTAACTGCCTTCCCCTTTTCCGTATACAAGATCGAGTCGCCACGAAGACTCAGCAGGACATGCTGGGACGATTGAGACCGGCGGTGTACAATGGATGTGTGCTGTGCGTCATCTCCCTGGCTTCACTTTCCTTTGAACGTTCTAATTTAGCGCACAGGGCAAGGGCATCATACACGCAGAGATGCCAGTACACGCACCAGGTGTTCCAGAACCTAGGGGACTTCAGCTATGGGTCGACCTGCCAAAGGAGGTATAATAATATGTATTGCCTATGGAGTTCCCACTTACGTCCATCTACTCACAGTTCAAGATGGTGGTAAGTGGCATGGCGGAGTCCCAACTATCCTTCCGGAGTAATCACATACCCGTTGTGAGTATTGAGGAGGATTCGACAAGAGCAAGAACCTTTATACGGTCTGCGACAATACGCATTGAATGACCTCGTCATCAGCTGACTGATATTAGTACGTTGGCTTGACTTGCAAGGAAATATTTTCATATTCGATGTCAGACTTGTCTGCCTTTGGGAGAATCTCCTCACCGTCGACGTCGCTGAATCAGCCGGATGACCTGTAAGGTATCGTATACTCACACCACCTAATAGAATGTCTGTATCATTCATTTCTCGATGACAATTGTTGAAGGTCTCTGGGTTGCACCACAATTAACGAACAAGTCTCCAGCGCTGGGCATTGGGCGTGAGAACATCAAATGCCAAGGAGTATGATTCCATGCTGTGCTGGCACGCTAACTTGGCTCCTTCCCAACCTTCCGTGCTACTCGTGGCGCTGCTTGGCAAGTTGAGATAAGGCTGTAGTCATCCGTACTAGCTTCATGAAACATCGGAATTACTAATATTAACACTGGCTAGCCAAGTCACTTGCGTGAGAGGATGACAAGGCTTACACATTGTGCAACAACTTATAATCGTCGAGCGTCCGGCCTTCAATCTTGTGGTGCAGCGGCGGCCGGGGGGTTCGCCTAATTCGAAGTCAGGTTTGGGAATTGGTGAAATGAGAACGCGAACAAGATATTGGCCAAGGCGGAGAAGCATGCCAAGATCTCCACCAGACGGTTCCGGTCGCTCGAGGAATGACTTGTGATTGGTTACAACGCCGGAATCTGTGTCATCCAGGGCAGCCTTATCTATAAAAAGGGAAAATTGATGGGTCAATCTGATCCGTTGCTTGGTACCCGGCGGTCGCTTGAATATACAGCTACCTACACAGGATACACCCCTCGTTTTCAAGTCAGGGATGATAATATTTGAGGCAAAGTGAAAGTGAAAGTTATCGTATCATGTTGTCGTACGATCAGTGTCTCGTATGACTCGAGTTAAACAAACGTGCGAATGTGTAATATTATGTAACCCCCCTAAAAAGGCAAGCAAGATTTTCATAAAGGACGTTCACGTTTGTCGCTCAATGCCGGTGAAACGTTGAACTTTCTTATCTTCTTTAGAACCTGTGTATTGCACTGACATACCACACAGCGCCTATCACACCAAACATATATATATACTCCGCCCAATTTCTTCCTTCCCTACTCACCTGCCCTCCCACAAAACCCACATCCTCATCAATGGATCGTTTCCTTGCACCCCATACTTCAGAGGCGATGGCCCACTCCCATCTCACGTACGTTTTGCTTCTAGTGCCACCTATCCCTAGGCTCACCTTCCTCCACAGCGAAAACTGGTTCACTTGGGACCAAGACCACCCGTCTTTCAATGAGACACTGGTGGCAGGATGTGCCTCATACCAGGCCTTTAACCGCTACCTCGCCGGCTCAGACCTCGTCATTGTTCCTCGTTCGCGAAGCGAGCTCGAGAGTGTTTTGTAAGTATCTTCACTATGTGGCACTGCACCCCCGCTGACTCCTTTGTCGCACCAGGCGAAGATACGCTTACGATGGCATTCATAATGCCATTGCTATATCTCGTCAACCCCTCCAGCGTGGAGGATACAGCAGAGTAAGTATTTTTTCTGTCATGGTTGTTGGTACCGCAGCTCATAATTGGCTTCCTGCTAGACATGCATGTTGGCTGAAAAGTCTATCCGTGAGGTTCTCAATACGAATGACAATGTGGAAGTTCTCCTCGCATTGCATTCTCCGCAATCAAAATCGATGCCGCCAACATCGGACAGGAATTTTTCCTCGAACACGGGCATCAGAACGTGATGCGACGCAACAATTTGACCTCGGCCTGATACCCCTAGTATTGCCTATCCTTATGCCCCTGGCTGTTGTACCTGGCTGGCTTCCCATTCCCCTATAACACTGCCCCATGACTGTACTCGTCCATAACATCTGCATCTGTACTATCACCAGCTCATTACAGCCATAATATGGTCGCTTTCCTTAATTTACATGTTTCCACGTCTTTGCACTACTTGTACCACCATGCAATAACATGTAGAAGTTCTAGTGACATGGCACGAACGTGCGTCGATATCTTGGCGCTTGTTTGTCCTCTGCCCAGGCCTCGACTCGTCACACCATTCGCCTTCTTTTCCCCATTATCGCCACGGATAGATTGCGCTCTTATTACAGCACTCCACGTACCCCGGTTCCCCACAGACGCCGCTTCCAAAGTTGACGAGGTACATCCATGGGTACGATCAAGGGGCCGATCTAGTAATAGT